>OX030952.1:90756963-91171963 GCA_943735915.1 Pherbina coryleti
CTGCCACGCACATCTGTAGTAGGAAAGGCACATGCAGAGAGTCTCTTAGAATATAAGTTCTCTTCAGTTATCTGAATGTAAGTAAAACGCTCTATATGTCAGAATGAGCACAGTTAGCAAGCGAGCACTGAGTGACGGGCAGTCGAGTGTGAACAGCCAACAAATCCACATCGCTAAAATCATTCTGCGTTATTTCAATTATAATTAATAAAGCACGTTTGTAAAGTTAAAGTTGTTTTATTCAGCTACTTTTCGGTCACCTATATAATCAGAAGTGGTAGCGAGCTCAGAAAAACTTAAAATGAGCATAGAAATTAAAGACTTGGGAACTTTAGTGTTAAAAAAATGGTTGACTGCACTTGAGTTACCAACAACGGGCACAAAAGTGGAGCTATTAACACGATTACATAACGTGCCGGTGGAGCAGCGGGAGGCCCCAAATATAATGGAAAAATTACAGTTGGGACAAAGAACTGAAAAAGCAGCACCAACGCCAAGCGAAAAACGTGCAGCTGATGACGAGAAGCAGGTAAAGACCATCGTAACAGCATCGCAGAAGCCAGAAAGCGACGGAGATAGTGCTAGTGAAATGCAACAGTTAATGCGGCGCTTTCGAGAACAATTGACCTTCATGGAAGCGCTGTCACAGCAACAACAGTACAATCAAGCAACATCAACATCGAACAAAGAAATTCAGTTGCCCTCTCACTCCAAAAATTAAAATTCCGATATTTTGGTTTCTTTCTGCTTACAGACACTTGAGTTCACAGGGCGAGCGAGATGTTATGTCCGCGAGATCGTTCAATAAATTGACGAGATTTGTTAGACTGGTTGCTCTTTTATAGTTGCGAAGCCTTCAAGCTTTGAGCTTTCGCAACCGTAGTGAAGTTAGGGTGGTTTGCTTGAAGCTTTCGCAACTACTGTGAAGTTAGATTTACATGGTTTGTTAGCAAAAGCTGTCTTAAAATTAATGAGCACTACATGGCTCTGCTACAAAATGAAATATTGCATCCTTTTGATGAAAAATATTTATATCCTTTATATTTAAAAGCATTAAATAGAAATGAAAATGTATATTTAAACAATAAAATGCTTTACTATAATAGAAGATGCAATACTTACAATATTTCTAATACCGTGTATAAGACGAATCAGTATGTACAAAATTGAGAGTAAAAACATCTCATTAATTATAATATTGTGTACCTATTTACCTAGTTTTAAGTTTTAGTTTTAAGTTGTTATTTATTTTTAAGGAAAATGAATGAAATTTCCTTTTTTAACCTTTTTTGGGGAACAAATATGTTTAAACGATTGAAAATCTTTTAACTTAACTTTTGTTAAAAAAATAATAACTACAGCCTTGGCCAAAAGTATGAGGCACCCCCCTTAGATATGAATTATTGTAAAATTAGCTAACGAAGTAACCATTGCTTTTTAAAAATGCATTGCTTATGTGTTTAAACGTTCATTACAATAAAAAAATACATTCTAGGAAAAGTCATGGCACACTTATCAAAAATTATCTTAATAAAGGAATTATTTAAGAAATACTTCAAATGATTTGTTAGTTTTTGAGTACTCTGCAAGGAATAAAGAAGCTTTTGTGTAAGCCAAGTTTGTGAAAAGATATTATTTTCTTGTCGAAATGCCCGTAAGAAGTGAACTTTCGTTTGAAAAAAGAGTGAGAATCCAAATTCTAAACGAAGAAGGCAAGTCTCAGGTAGAGCTTGCCAAATTGGTGGGTTGCTCGCGGTGTGCAGTGCAATGTGCACTCAGACGATTTGCAGAGACAAAATCTCACCATAATAAAACAAAAACAGGAAGAAAACGCCTAACTAACTATCGGGAAAACCGGAAACTTATCCGTGAGTGTCTAAAAAACCGCAAAAAATCATCTTCTGCCCTCGCCGCTGTCCTGTTGGATGATATTGGGAAAAATGTTAGTGCTCGAACAGTCCGGAGAAGACTCATGGAAGCAGGTTTGAAATGACGCAAGGCTCGAAAGAAGCCTTGGCTTTCAGACAGAAATCGCAAAAAACGTTTTGAATGGGTTCTCCAACACCAACACTTCACAGAAGAAGATTGGTCGAATGTTCTGTGGTCCGATGAATCCAACTTCGAGGTTAGCTTAAATACAATATTTTCAACACAACCATGGCCAGTTTTTTATACTATAATACGAATTTAAAGAAATAATGTACATTTCATAAAATGTGTTGGTTTTTATTTCTTACAGGTATTTGGAACACCTGGTGTGACGTTTGTGAGGCGACGCGTTGGTGAGGAGTACCATCCAGATTGCTTGGTACCCACTGTTAAGCATGGAGGAGGCAGCATAATGATCTGGGGCTGCATGGCTGCTGATGGGGTTGGCGAAATGTTCATTTGCGAAGGCCGCATGGACAGCCAAAAATACATTAATGTGCTAGAAAATGCACTTTTGCCATCATTAACCCACATTTTTGGCGACACTAACTTAGATGGAGTCAAATTTCAACAGGATAATGCTCCTTGTCACAAATCAACGGCTACGATGCACTGGTTTAGAGACAACAGTATTCCCTTGTTAGACTGGCCAGCGCAGTCACCAGATTTAAACCCTATCGAGCACTTGTGGGCTCTACTAAAGCGTAACGTAAAACGACACAGTATTACATCAAAAGCAACCTTGAAAAAAGCTTTGATCCACGAATGGAGCACCATACCAACAGTCGAATGTAGAAAGCTTGTACGCAGTATGCCACAACGGATTGCTGCTGTCATTAAGTCGAAGGGTGGACCAACTAAATATTAATATTTTTTTATCTTTTTTGATGTATTTTTACTAATTTATAAATAAAAAACTATTACTTTACTTTTAAAGACGGAGTATTCAGTAAATTAGGGGGTGCCTCATTCTTTTGGCCAAGGCTGTATTATTTTATACAAACTATATAATAAGCTTGAATAATCTTAGATAAATACATGTGTATGCTAAGAACACCTTTTTATGTTTTGTTCCTTGCAAACTATGTATCATGTGTTCATGATACCAAGAGGCTAACTTTGCGTTGCTGCTTGTTTAACGACGATGGTCGGTCACTTGTCGCATAGTAGGGGAAATGCTTATCGTGTCATGAATATTACTGTGAGGTTCTGCTAGTTGGACGGGGATGGCTGGCTGCTTTAAGAACTGCACAAATGTTGCATTGTTTTATTATTTTAAACTAATGCTTGTGGTCTCTTCATAACTTTCTCTTTTTATATACACCCCGTGCCAATAAAAACGCATCACTGCGTAGATTTTATAATTTTCTAGTTTTTGGCATTGGTATATCCAAAAATTTCATAAATCTAATTAATTCTTGCTTATTATTTATTTATTGGATGTATTTGCATCCAGTTTTTATTGAGCATTTTTTTTTATTTTATTTATTTTAAGACGCAAACAGTAATTATTTCTTAAAATGGTTTTAAGTGAAAAAGATAAGGGTACACTAAAAAAAAGCACGTACTAAAATTAAGTAAGTCACGTCCTTAATTCAAGTAAAAAATTTTCCTTAGTACAAGGAAAATTTCCTTGATTTAAGGAATTTTTACTCATTATAAGGTTATCATAACCTTAAATTTTAGGTCGTTGTCTTTAAAGTTAGGCCGTCGGTTTCCTTAAAATTAATCAAGTAAAATTTACTAGACTTAAGGAAATTGTTCCTTAACTTAAGTAAAAAAATTCCTACTTATTTGATGTAAGTAAAAAATTGACTAAGATAAAGGAAAATATTCCTTAAAATAACGCCTAGTACAATTTTTCCTCAAACATAGTAAATTTTTGTGGTTTAAGGAAATTTCCTAAAATAAATCTGAGTAAATTTTTCCTTTACTTAAGTAAAAACTCCTTAAATAGAGAAAGTTTTCGAGAGCGAGAGAAAAGAGTTTATTTGTTTGCTCGTTATATATGTATAAAAATTTGTGTCGTGTTACTCTCATTCTCAGTGTTGCCAGTATGGCAGTTTTGTTTTGCAAATTGCAGATTTTTAAATCTGCGCGGAGTCGCAATTGAAATTTTGAAAGTTGGCAGCAATGCCAGTAGTTTTCCATTCGTTTTTAAATTACAGCATGTATGCTTTTGTTCGCCGTTCGTTGCGCAGTTGGATTTTGTCAAGCGTCAGTGCACGTGTTGTGTTGTTTAGTTTGGTGTAAGAAATAAAATAATAATAAATTAACAACGTTTTCATGTGTTTAAAGTGAATATTTAAGCTTTTTGAGCTAGTTTAAACATTTATTTACACGAGATGGAGGAGCTGCTCCAAAAATTGCACGGCGAGGAGTTTTTTTCATTATTTCAAGGTAAGTGAAATAAATTCATCATTGTGTTACTTTTTGTATGTCCGTCCGTCTCGGGGATGAGGAACATGGCATCATTCGGAACATTTTCGCCTTGAAATAATAAAAGGCATTAAAATCAAAGGCATTAAATACCAACGTTTGTAATAACGCCATGTTCATCATCCACGAGACGGCAAGCAAATACAGTATGCGCATTAGGGTGTCCCAAAACCTTGTGATTCTTATGCAGGGTGTTCCGCTTATAATGTTTAGCTAATTTTCTTGAAAAAAAAATACCAAATTTTGTGCTAATTTTTTTAACGCCATTTTATTCCTTAAACAATTATCTTCTAATTCGACATACATTATTTTTACCTCACAGTTACTCTTTTTTGGAATCCTAGCCATATTTATTGTTCTAGTGTACTTCTTGCAACACCCAATAGGCTAAAATATAATAATTATTTTTTTGCGAACAAGAGTAACTGTTACGTTAAAACAATGTATGGCGAGGTAAAAGATAATTGTTTAAGAAATAAAATAAGGTTAGAAAAATTACCACAAAATTTGGTATTTTTTCGAGAAAATTAGCTTTAAGTTTATTTTTTACAAAAAAAAAAAAGAAAAAAACGATTCATCATTATTCTGCGGAAAAGGTGATAACTTTAATACCCATAAATAAACTCAGGCGTAAACTTTTATTAACAAATTATCAAAATTTATTTTTAATTTTGTTTGCAGAACATAATATAACTGAAGAAAGCTTAAAATATATGAAAGCCAGCCATTTGATGGAAATTATTCCAAAATCCTTATTTGGTAATAGGATAATTTTTGAACACAACCTCAAGCAGTGGCAGCAAGCGGAAGAAGTTAAAATTTTTTTTAAAATATATTCTAATAACATTAATCAAAAAATATTTTAGGGTTTTGAAGTAGAGAGTTCGCCGCCATCTTCATATACAGGGTCAACACTGTCGCTGTCTTCTAGCTTCCTGAATGAAATCGACGCAACTTGTGATGTAAGTATTAACTTTTTTATTTATTGTTAAGTTTTCACAGCTATAATATATCCAAATTAAGATTTTTAATTTGAAAACCATGCTTAGTTCAGTTTTTTTTTCGGAACGAAGCTATATACAGTGGCTCACAGCCAAAATGATGCAACATTTGTATGTGGCATTACCTAACTAATAAATCCCTAAATATTTAACAAAATCAAAAATTCTGGTATACGAAACCCTTTATTTTTTTGTTTTATAACAAAAGAGAATCGCAATTATTTACAGATTTATTAGCTAAATAATGCCACATACATATGTTGCATCATTTTGGCTGTGTAGCTCTAAAAACCTCGTTTAAAATAAAATTTTTCTTCAAAATGAGCGTTTGAACATGAAAATTTGATTGAAATTATTGATGTTGTGATTAAATAATAAATATATCTCAGTTTTCTGTAAGGTTCGGTACTCTGCATTTGGTGATGAAGTTAGCGGACTAAAGTATTCAGTAAGCTATGGCAAAGTTCCGACACGCTACAAATGAATACACCGCTTAAAACTTTCATTGAACCAAGGTTACAAATGTAACTGGCAGTTATACGATAGTATTTAACTGAATATAAAATTTGTTTCTTTCAATTATGTGGTCAAACAGATATTTGTGCTTAATAGACATTGAACTCATAAAAAAGAGAAGTTTAGTTGCTTGCAAAAATAATTTTATTCTTATGTTCATGTTTAAAGCTCATAAAGTGTCAATTTCAATGTCAATTAGATGTCAATTTCAGGAATATTGAAAAGCACATCAAATGGAAAAGCTGTTTTAAACTTTTATAAAATGCACAATAAACTTACGGACAAATATAGAAAAATACTTGCCGCTGCAATTACAGAATATCTTCTATATAATAAAGTAAAAACTTCACCAAAATTATTTTTAAATTTTGCTCAACAAATTGTAGCTTTATTTCCAAAAGAGACAAAGGTGATTTAATCTACACATTGTTTTAAGATTTTGTTATTTTAATAGTTGCAAATTTATTGCATTAGGAAATTTATTGCATTATCAATAAGTCGAAAAAACCGGGTGGCTGTCTCTATGCAAAATACCATAATGCTTTATACAAATTGCGGAAAGACAAAGCGTTACCCAAGGAAATACAAAGCAAAGTTCAACAAGGTTAACTTTATTATTGAGTACTTTTTCAATTTAACAAAAAACCATTTCAAATTTTATTTCAGAGAAACCTTTAAGTGGAGAAGTGGAAGAAGCTAAAAATTGGCTAAAATACAACATCGACCCGTATGAGGAAGTTGCTCAAAAGTGGAAGCTGTGTTTTTCATATAGGAAAACATATTTAAACGGCAGTTTAACGATTCACGAAATACTTTCTGAGTGGCCAATTATTAACAGTCGTTCGGTCATTGCTTAGTAAGTTAGTTGAAGAATGTACTTAATATCGTTTATTTATGATTTTTTATCAGCTTGATTTGGATTTTCAATTGCTTTACCCTGGAAAGGAAAATTCACTGCTCGATAAATGGGAACATTTTACAACAATTATTATACCGCATTATAAAAGGCTACAAGATGAATATAGTCAAGGCATACTACAAAAATTAGGTGCAGTAAACCGAAATGACGGTAAGAAATTTTATTTACAAATCTTTCATTAATTGGTTTTAAAAAGAACGTATATGTGAAATTACAGATTATCGTGATGTGATGGTTTCTTTGCTTCTTCATTCAATTCTGAAACCAAAAAGCCGAAAAAATCGTAAAAAGACAACTACATCTGAATCGCGCGAGGCATTTTTGATATATGCAACAACAATTACAGAATTGCAACAAAAAGTATCTGCAACCATCAATCAGCATTATGAAAGCGGCACAACTTTACAGCCAGTTTTGTGTGCAGTAGGTGACGATTTTTCTGATTTAAAACAGTTTTTTGTTTATTTTGCTGATACTTTTTATAAGTTATCAAATTTTTTGAAAAGCCTTGACGTTTGTTTTAAAATATTTTTTATATTGGATTTAAAATTTCCCGAACAATGTAAGCCGGTTTGGTTATTTTTAGACAAATACTTTTTTAAAATTTCAACAGAAAATGATAGTTCTGTTTCGGCATTGTTAAGTGACTTATCAAACTAACTTCAACTTAATTTATTTTTAATTCATTTTTTCTTTTTTCTTGCCTATCAAAAATGATAGTTATGTTTCGGCATTGTTAAGTGATCTAACAAACTCACTTTTTTACTTTTAATTAAAAAACTTAATTTTAAAAAACTTTTTAATTTTTTTGTCCTTTAAAATGATCAAATGCTTTATTTGTAAAAATAATTTCCTTGATTGTGAGGAATTATTCACTCATTTAAAATATTATCACCAAAAGACTACTTACGATACTTTCAAGTGCGGTTTCAATTTCTGTAATCAAACTTTTACAGACTTAAGATCGTTTCGCAGGCACATGCGCAATGAATCAAGTAAAATTGAAAAAAGGAAAACTCCAGAAATTGAAACTGTATTTCAATGCGACTTAAGCACAGAAACCCCATGCGAAAGTGTCGTAAGTATCAATGTCTTAAAAAAGCAAAAGTTAGACGTTCAGGCTGACTCCTCGCACTGTAGTGCCTTAAGCGTTAATACGAATTTTTTAAGGGAGTCTTGCTGCAAATTTACAATTAAAAAGTACGCAACCCAATGTTTACCTAGAAAAGAAGCACTTAACTTACAAGAAGAAATAACTTCAATGATTACTTTGCCAATAAGTGATGAACTTGAAAAAATTGCGCTGTGCCTAAATACTGAAAATAAAATTGTAAAAGATAGCTTACAAAAAATAATTTCATTTTGTAAATCACCATTTGATGAAATTGACTCTGAACATAATTTGATTAAAAAAATAACACATTTGCAGTTGTATGAAAAACCACATATTTTTGAAATTGATAACTCGCTTAGCAATACATTTTCCAAAAATTTCAAATGTATTAATGCTACAAAAGCTAAAGGTGTTTTATTTCCTATAAAATTTCAAATAACAAAATTCTTTGAACTGCCAAATGTTTACGAAAAATTTGAATATAACTTTAACAAATTATCGAAAAGTAATTCCTTGAACAATTTTATAAACGGAAAGCTTTGGAAAAGTAAAGTTGAAAATTCTGAAAGAACTTGTATTCCATATTTTTTATATTTTGACGATATAGAACTAAACAACCCTTTAGGTTCCCACACTGCTCCAATTTTAGCCGTTTATTATTCGTTTCCGACAGCACCCACTTCATTAAAATACAAATTAAACTCAATTTTTCCTGCTGCTCTGTTTAATTCTAGAGACATCAAAACCTTCGGAAATAGCAGGTGTCTTTATAAGTTAATTGAAGTTTTGAACGACTTAGCAGAAAATGGTTTAGACATTAAAACAAATACCGGTGTAAAAAGAGTTCATTTCATTTTGGGCTTAGTACTTGGCGATAATTTGGCATTAAATTATATATTAGGTTTTTCGCGCTCTTTTTCTGCAAACTTTTACTGCAGGTTTTGTAAAACTAACAAATCTGACACCAGATCTCAATACCAAGAAAATTCTGATATAATGCGAAACAAAAACAATTATTGCCAAGATGTGTGCTTAGCAAATGCGCAAGAAACCGGAATACAAGAAGACTCAATTTTTAATACTGTAAAATACTTTCATGTAGTTGAAAATTTTTCTGTGGATATTCTCCATGATCTTTTTGAAGGCGTTTTGAAATATGATTTTTGTCATATAATATTGTTTTTTTTGAAAAAAAAGTTTTTTACTTTAGAGTTCTTGAATACAAGAAAACAAAACTTTTCTTACGGCTTGTCAGAAATTGTAAAATATTTCACCCCCTTTTTTGTTACAAAATTTAAAAACGTTTAACCTGAAAATGTCAGGTCGTGAAATGCTAACATTTGCGCATTTCTTTCCTATTTTGATTGGCGATAAAATTCCGAAAAATAACGAAGTGTGGCTTTTTGTGATTAACTTGGTTGAGCTACTTGATTTAATTCTTTCTCCAATTTGTACAAGCCTCGATATAGTAACATTAAATGAACGAATTTCTTTTCATAATAAAGAATATTGCAAGTTATTTAATGATACTCTAAAGCCAAAACATCATTTTTTAAACCACTACTGTACAATTATAAAACAATCAGGTCCTTTAAAATATTTATGGACATTTCTTTTTGAATCAAAGCATAGGCAGCTTAAAATGTATGCAAAAAATATAACATCAAGAAAAAATATTATTTTATCATTAGCTTATAAGTTTGCACTTTCATATTCACATTTTATTTTTACTTTTACTGACATCAAATATATATTTAGTGCAAAGCAATTTTGCGTAGATTCATCTGATTTTGTTTTAGAGTTTAAAAAGTACTATAGTAATACTGATATTGACAAATGTATTTGTTACGCGTACTGTTCACGGTATGGAACTATTTATAAAAAAGATCTTATTCTTTGGTTTTATAATCCAGATTTTGTTGCGTACAAAATACCCGAAGTTTTTAAATTAAACGAAAATGTGTATGCACTTTGCCAAAAACTTAGAATTGTAAGTTATGAACGACATTACCAATCATATATAATAGCAAAAGAATGTCTCGATTTCCATGTATTAGATATAAGCAAAATGGCTTTTCCGCCCGCAAATCTGTATATTACAAAAGAGAATATTTATTTAAGAATAAAATTGTATTTTTAAAATAAAATTTTATTAGTTTACTTACTTCGGTTCCAAATAATAATAACTATTTTTGGTAAGTATACAATATTTTGATATAAAAAATATTTATTAATTAGATATATAAAATAACATTCCCAGTAGCTGACACTTCAACGGATAGATCCATCATAAACTCTAAAATTAGTTATAATTAAAGGTGCATAAGATACTTTTTTAAAAGAATTTTGAGTTAAGTGTCAGCTACTGAATCTTTTACCTTAATTTTTTAGCCACGATTACTGTAGCCATGAATATGCGCAAATGAAGTAAATCTGTGCTTTAAAAGAAGGATAAATTTTCTAGAAAGAAGTACAAATTTTACTTAAAATAAGGATTTTTTTTCCTTAAATTCAATATAAAGTTCTTTAATTCAAGGAAATATTTCCTTTGCGCAAGTCATGATTTTCTTTAAAAAAAGGAAATTTGTGCTTTAATTTAATGAAATAATTACTACAAACAAGTAAAAATCTATCCTCAAATTTAAGAATTCTTCCTTAAATGAAGTATGAAACTTTACTTTAAATTAGGTTTTATTTCCTAAATTTAAGTAAATTTTTCCTACATCTTAGGAACAAACTCTCCTTAGATTAAGGAAATATCCTCAGATTTAGGATACAAAAATACTTAGACTAAGGAAGGTGCCGTCCTTAAATATAGGAAAATATGGTTTTAGCACACTGGCGTTCCCATTTTTTCCTTGAAATAAGGAAAATTTCCTTAATTTTAGTAAATTTTTTTTTTAGTGTAGCATTCTAGCTTTAAGCGAACAAAAATTTTCTACCAGGATAATTGCGCAACAAGTTGGGTGTAACCAAAGCACAGTTTGTCGTTTTTTAAAGAAATTTTCTTCGACGGGCTCTACAGAGAGGAGGGAAGGATCCGGAAGGCCGAAAAAAACAACGGTAAGGCAAGATCGGCTTTTGGAACGGATGAGTCTCCAAAATCGGTTCCATACTGCTAGGGAATTGAGAAGAGACTTCGAGGAAGCACATTCAGTGAAAATAAGCACCCGCACTGTAGCCCGACGACTCACACAAATGGGTTTAAAAGCATATCGACCTGCTAAAAAACCTCTTCTGTCAACTTCAATGAAGAAAAAAAAAAACTACTTTGGGCAAAAAATCACCGATCATGGACCGATGATGATTGGAAAAAAGTGATATTTTCAGATGAGTCCAAATTCAATTTAATTGGACCCGATGGTAGGTCCGTAGTGCGCAGGCGAACACACGAACGATACTCCGATCAATGCATACTACCAACTGTCAAACATTCACCATATGTAATGGTCTGGGGATGCATAACATTCTACGGTGTTGGACAAATTTCACTGATCAGTGGTTCCGTAAATGCTGAAAAATATTCAGAAATAATATCCGAACATCTTATCCCAACCATTGAAGAGTTATTGTGCCATATCCCAGATGCAGTGTTCCAGGATGATTCTGCTCCATGCCATCGAGCACGTTCGGTATGTAATTTTAGTTAATCAATGGTAATTTAAGCTTTTATATTAACTTTAATATTTATTAATTACCATAGGTATCGAAATTAAAGGAAGAACTTGGTATAAAATCTCTTAGTTGGCCTGCAAATAGCCCAGACCTAAACATAATTGAAAACTTATGGTCAATGATGGGCCGTGAAATCAAGGAAAAATCGCCTAAAACTGTAGCAGAGCTCAAGAAAATAATAGAGGAAGTCTGGTACTCCCAATCAATACATGCTAAATTATCTCACCTTTATGAGTCAATGCCGAGAAGGATACAAGCGGTCATAACAGCAAGAGGAGGCCCAACAAAATATTAGGCTAAGAAATAATACTAAAATAACTGTTAACAATTAATTTAATTTCATGAATTCTTTCACCTTACTCCATTTTATTATTTTAATATGTAAAAATTTAAAAAAATCATCAATTTTTTCCTTTTTGTTTTGTTATCTATTCAATATTCAAATTCAATAAAAATGATTAAAACAGACCAAATTTGAAAAACTTCTTCTTTTAAGTTATATAATCTTCTAGAAATTGAAACTTCGGCCTATATTGATTGAAAACTTTTAAAAATACCTAACGTATACAAAAAATAACACATTTTTAGGGTTTTAAGGATTTACATATAGTAACCAGACATTAATCAAAAAAATTTATGGGTGATGCGTTTTTTTTGGCACGGGGTGTATGTAGATTAATCGCAAAACTGTGTGTGTATGTTTATGTACGCGAACCTTAAAATATGTACAATTAAACCCTTTTATTTAACAAATACAAATTGTTAAATAAAATACATTAAATAAAATTAACTTGTAAAAAATCTTAAACGAGGGCAAGGAGACAACTTTTATAATTAAAAACGAGAGGAAGTTTTTGTAAAACAAATTTACAGCAATACAAAAACAAAAATTGATAAATGAAACAAAACGAATGTGGTTTACCAAATTAAATGTAACGGTGACGGGTCCCACATGTTTGACCCAATATCTGTGGGGACAACGAAAAATAAATTACGAACAAGAAAAATAAATTCTGGGTGGAGACACTAACGCTCACCATTCGCAATAGGGAAGTACCAACAACAACGATAGAGGTGAGTCACTTTTTAACTTCCTACTTAATACTAACTTAAATATTTTAAACGAGGGCAATGAACCAACGTTTATAATTAAAAACCGAGAGGAAGTTTTTGATGTAGCCCTAGCTACTTCTCATGAAATTTAGTCATGGAAAGTCTTAAAATAACACTCGTTCTCAGACCATAGGTATATAGAATTCGGCTGGAAAGAAATCAATCAATCCAAGACTAATTGGAGATGGTATAATAAACTTATCAGAATATCACTGACTTCAGATTTTTATCCCCCCGTGCCAAGTAAGGAAGGTTAGACCTTCTTGTACTAAATTTACCAAAATATGTTCGGATGCTCTCAACGGAGCATGTCCCGAAAAATTACACCAAAAAATCTCGTAAACTAGTATGGTGGTCTCGGGAGATTGAAATCCTCAGAAAGGACAGTCGCATAGACTTCAACTACGCAAGGCGTAGCAATAGTGAGGACTCATGGAAAATATATACAGTGGCGAGCAAAACCGGCTAGATAATGTAACAAATCTGTTGATAAAACGCGAATATTAACAAAAGAAATAATTTTTTTCTGCAGCATCTTATGACATATCGATATTTTTATTAGCTTCAGTCGATAAGAAGTAATAATCGAAAATGTAGGATGACTCTATGTAGCCACTTTTGCTCGTGCGTTTTTAGGTGCAAGCTTTAGTTATACTTTGGTTTTTTCAGGTTGCTTTAAAATATTTTCATACTATTTTATGCATTTGAGCATAAGTGATTGTGATTGAGTAAGTAATTTGAAGCTGTTAATTTATTTTTTTTACTAAAAATGTAAAATTTTTTCAAGAGAAATTTCTAGCAAAGTTGGAGTTTGCCATCAAACTGTTCTTTCACGACTATCCGAAAATGTCAAAAAAGTTCGAGAGATAACCGAAATTGTTGATCGGGCTCCAACTACTGTATTTAACATAATAAAACGCTATAAAAATGAGACTGACTTCAAAAATAAGCCTAAACCCAGTAAGAGGAAAATATTTAATGACGCTGGAGAAAAGTAGCTCCTTCGACATATTAAGCGAAATCCTTACTTGATGCTGAGAAATATTTGGGAAAAAAGGCTGATCAAGAAACTGTGCGGATTATTCTGCGAAGGCACTAATTTCATGGTAGGACTGCTAGGTGGAAGCGAAGTGAATAAAAAAAAAAACGCATAACCCACGTAACCCTGTGGTTACTGAACACTTCCTCACGACTACCCGCCGTTGTGGCAAAAAGGAGCATTAACATTATACAGAGTACACATTTACAAAACAAATCAGAAAAAACATTGTAATTTGTAAACTTTTTATTAATTAATTGTACATTTTTATTATTTTTATTATTTTTTGGGTTTTTTCTAAATCAAAATGTTCTGTGCAAAGCCTGGCTGGCCACTAAGGGTGAAAATTAGCGGTTTTTATCATGCTGGCTATGTGATAGTTCCGTTCACGCCAGTTGAGGAGGAAGGAAAAGGAAATTTCATTATATTTAATATTTGTTTCTTTTCCGGGACCGTAATGGCTGCGAGCAGCTTATGCAACTTTTTGGCTGCAACCATTGCAAGGACTGTGACGTTTGTCAAGGGGCCAGACTTGGCGCATTCTACCTTGGGGCAGTTAAAAATTCGGCTAGAGACGCTTGACAAGGTATGGCAGAAATATAACATGGCCCACGAGGAGGCTGTGGGTACGGTGCCAAATGGCGAATTGGAGCTATTTCAACAGAACAATTTGACGCGGGTGGAGGAGCATTACTTTGAGGCGCATGCATCCTTGCAAGAAAAGATTGCAAACATCTTTTTGCTTTTGCAAAACGATCAACCGATCAGTGTGCAGGTGCAGTTGACGGTCCAACAAAACGATGTGCGAAATACTTGGGATGAGTTTGATGGCAGTCCAACCAAATGGAGAGGTTTCCGAGATCGGTGCAAAGCAGCAGTCCATGATAACGTTGGTATCGACTCATCGTATAAATTTTTATACTAGACGAACTCATTGGTTGAGCGTGCAAAATTGACTTTTGGGCAATGGCAATTTGCAGCTGAAAATTATGTGCAAGCATGGGAACGGTTGAATCAAATGCATGATCAAGGCTATTAGATAGGGCGCGAGCATTTAAGGAATTGTATTAAATTGCCAGAACTAAGAGGCCAAGTTCTCAAACCACCCATTTTATAAAACTTTTATTATTTTATACACCCAAAAAAAAGTAATTACTTATGTTCAGTAAACTGTTTCCTTATTTTAAAGAAACCTTAGTTTCCTTAGAGTAAGTAACATTTTCCTTGACATAAGTTTATTTTCTCTACTACAATGAAATATGCTTTTATTCTAAGTATATGTTCTTAATATTACATCCATAAACCAAACACAGGTTATTCCTCAATGTAAGTAAAAAACACGAAGCCAATGGAATACTTCCGAATACATTTATGTGATACGATAGTGCACTCGTGTCTTTTCGTTGAAATTGCATGAAAAAAAAAATACAAAATAACAACGATCTCACCAGCGTTGCCAAAAGTACATAATAGTACCTAATAGTATTATAGTAGAATTGTACTACAGTAAACCGTACGAATTTCATTCGAAAACATGTTTTTGCTAACACTCAGAGTTAATGCAAAACATTTCCGTCTGAAGTAATGTGCAGTCTGTACGAACATCATTCGCAAATCCCCAACTCACACGGTGATTGCCAATCAAGCAATCTAGTCGTTTTTTTGTTGCTTTCAATGTGAAACTGTCAAAAACTCTGAGAGCCAGAGCGGATGAACTCTGATTGCAACAATCCAAATTTGTTAATTTTGAGATTGCTGTTCATACATGTCAGCATTCAGCGATCTGAATAGTGTTGCTAGGTGACGAAATAAAATTTTCAAAGAAATGTAAAATTGTGATTGGCGTGTCGTGTGAGGTACCAACAATCAGAATGTGAAAGAGAGTAAGAAAATTTCATCGATTGCCAATCAAGCAGTCCCGTGTGAGATGGCCAAAACACATTTTTACGTCATCAAAAAAATAGTCAAACTGTTTGACCAATTGAAATTTGTATGGAATTTGACATGTGTTTGATAGTTGGAACACGTCATCACGTTGTTAAATCATTTGATAAAATCAAAATATTTTTATTTTCTTGGTTGTTTGACAAACAGTTTGAAGAAAAATTTGACAATATGAACACTCTTTAAATTTTCCTAAGCGAATTGGTCACTTAAAAAAAAAATTTCAACGGGAACACTTCGCTTCAATTTGGTAAATAAGAGGAGAGGGCTTAGACAATAAGATTTTTACCCTAAAGGCCATTTTAAAATCATTTAGGCGTATTAAGGTTTTTTTCTCTTCGGTGTGACAAAAACACAATGACATTTGACAAAAAATTTAAAAGTTTCAAAAGTCGTGCCGTCAAATGAATTAATGACCATCGTTGGCTTGTCAGTTTCGCTGTTTTTGTCAGCAACATAATTTACACTGTTCACACTCGTCAATTTAGTCATCAAACGAATGGTGAAACCGTTTGACAAATAGAAATTTTTTTGGAATTTGACGTGTATTTGATAGTTTGAACACTTCATCAATTTGAAGACACGACTGTTCATACCAAAGGTTTATCTTTGGTTCATACTGTCAAAATTTTCGTCAAATTTTATTATTTTCTGTATACCGAAGAGAACACATCGCAGTAGCGGAGCAATTTATTTTTTATTTTTTTATTATTATATTGAAATATTAAAATGTTCTTTTAGTTGAAATAATTAAATTTAAGCCTCTTCTTATTTCTTCCCAAGTTTAAGCGATAGAAATCTTTTTATACTGACCAATTCGCCTAAGAATATTGGCGAGTACTCAAATAGTCAAATATTTCATCAATCTGTTGGTCCAATAACAGAGAAAATAAAAGTATTTTGATTTCATAAAATGATTTGACAATTTGCTGACGTGTTCAAATTATCAAATATACGTCAAATTCTATACAAATATCAATTGGTCAAACAATTGTGTGTGTACGCTATACACTGCTTTATGCACAATTTGCTTGCCCTATCTTATACTCTGAACAAATAAACGAAATCTATTAAAACAAAACTCTGAATTTCACTACTAAAAAAAACAGAACGACAACCCTGAGTGATATGCAGAATGCAACCGAAAGGACGCCAATCAAAAGATAAGTATACATAGTTTCAGTTGGATTCTTAAGGTGTTCTGTGCTGATGGTGTGTGTTGTAAGTAGTAAAAATGAGAGATCATGAATTAATTAATTTATTAAAATCATTTAAAAGTGAATCTTTATTGAACATTTTAGATGGTAAGTTAATAGTGAAATAAAAAAGAAACTGGCAGCAGTCTTTCAGCTGGTGGTGTATGAAGAGTATGTGGATGTATGCTGGTAGCTGGCTTTTTACAAATCTAGAATGATCTGCAGCCATTTTAAACACCACTAACTCAAAGAATCTGCTGCCATCATTTGCTAACGTGATTGAGTCAATCAAACACCATATACTAAAAGATGCTCTCATTGCTGATGTAATTTAGCTTTATTTGTCCATAACTATTTTCATTCATGTAGACCACGGAATCACAATCGACCATTTAAAATATTTGAAACCAGAACACCTTAACAATATCATACCAGCTCCTCACTTCGGAGAAAGGCTTATTTTCGAACATCATTTGTTAAAATGGCAAAAAGATCAGGTAAGTGTAATAGTGCTAACAATAAATTTTTATTTAAAAAAATGTATTCACAAAACAGAAAATATTATAGGTTAATATAATCAGCCCTATTGTGAGTAAAAATTCGCCCGTAATTGGAAAAGGGAATTTTAATTTTTTAGATAGGGTATGCTTTTGAAGATTTTTTTCTGGTTCAGTTCAGTGAACATTGCTAAAAATACGAAAATTCCCTTTTTTAATTCCGGGCGAAATTTTATTTTTTTATATGGCTGAACATAATGTAAACTCACATAATTTGAACTATTTTGTCGTTAAATTTTGCATTAAAATTTAAAAGAATAATGGGTATACGTTTTGCTTAGTAGTCATTTTCGAAATAAAAACGTGGTTGATTTTCGTGAACAGATATTTTTAATCCAATCCAAATTTTTCAAAAACTGCAAATAGTACATTTAAAATTACGTTTACAATTTTAGGGGGTCTCTCTTGAAAACTCATTTGCTTCAACAGGATCAACACTTTCTGTTTCATCCAGCTGTGAAAACATTATGGACAACTTAAACGAGGTACTGTGTTGTCTTCAAACACATTAAATTTTTAAGTAACATTTACATATAACGCTATTTAGTTGTATATCCCAGATGTCCTAAAGGAGTCAGCCAGCGGAACTCAAATTTTAAAGTTCTACGAAGAAAATAAAAAACTTTCTCCAAAATACAGAAATTTGCTTGCAAGTTGCATTACAAACTTTTTGTTAAGACACAACATTAAACCAATAACATTAACTTTCAACATATTTGCAGATAAAATATTAAAATTTTTTGCAACTGAAGTAAAAGTAAGTATATTTTATTGTCACAAAACCTCTTATTTTTATACTCCAACGTTGATATATAACATGTACTCTGTGTATGAAATTCAACCAAATCGAGTGAAAACCACACCCACCTCCATACAAAGTGACCTCATTAAAGAACAAAAACGAATATTTCCTAAATATTTCCGTCAAAACTATGACGGAAATGTTTTTGCTAATAAACTTTTTTTTGACTTCTTAAGACTTGGAATATATTTTGGTACGGACGTGGGGTGTTTTAACTTCAGCCCAGTCGAAGATCATTTCTTAGTAGTTTGTTTTTATTTTAAATAGTACTTCGAAATAGTTAAAACTTTATATGAGGAATAATTAGTCATAATATCATAACGATGGGGTGTAAGTTTCGTTACACAACATCTCTTTTCAAAAAAATTCATAAAATTAAAACATTTCCTTAAACAATTGTTATTAGTTTGCTGTAAGGCTCGGTAGTCTGTATTAGTTTTTTGAAGATTGCGGTCTAAAGGTTTCTGTATACTCGGCATAGTTCCAACATGTTACTTATGAAATCACCGCTTATATCTTCAATCAAAACAAGGTTACATGTAACTGACAGACATACGGTAGCGAATAGCTAATCAATTGAAGGAAGAAAGGAATTGAATGATATATTGATAAGTTATTCCTCATATAAAGTATAAAATACTTCGAATTCAAACGTTTCTTCTTGGGTACAAATTTCTGTCTTCTACAAAATTCTGTACTTAATCCTCCGTTGACTTAAATTTGTACTTTTTTTTGTTGGGCTAGGTAATACAAATAATTACTTTTTATTTAATTACCTTAAGGATATTTACTTCGTGCCACGTAAAAACAGAAAACCAGGCGGTTGCCTCCATGCAAAGTACCACAACACAATTTTTATTCTTAGAAAAGATGGCATAATTTCTTCATCATAATGGCATAATTTCAATTTCAAAAGTACGAAATTGATTGAAATTTCTGAGCAAACAGACAATATTTCTGCACCAGGTGTGTAAAAAAAAATATTTTTAATATCACATGATATCATCAATAACTGTTCAATTACATTTTCCACTTTTTAGAATTGATCTCGGCGGATTCAGCAAACACTGACGTAAATTGGCTGAAGTACAACATTGAACCAATTGATGAAGTTCGAACTAAATGGCAGACTACATTTCAAATCCGGAAAAAAACACTTAAGGCAGCCTCCAACCTTGAAGAAATTTTAGCCCAATGGCCACTGTATAAGCATGCATTTGGATACACATTGGTAAACTTCAAATGAACATGTTTTTATTCATAAAAATAAAAGTTCATTTCCTATTATGTTTTCTTTAAAGATTGATCACGATTTCCTGGAATTATTTCCAAGCAAACAAAACAAATTGTTTAGTAAATGGGAGAATTTTTGTGAGGCTATTTTCCCCCTTTTTGATCATATAAAAGATCCAAACAGTTCCTTGGTTTTAGAACAATATAAAAAAGTGGAATTTAGAACATGTAAGATTAAATGTAGCTTCTTTTTAAAAATAACCTTATTAAATTTCTGCTTCTAGCAGGTGTGAGAGATTCCGTGGTTCTGGTGCTAATACACGCCGTCTTAAAACCAACTGCCAGAAAAGCTGCTTCTAAGCAAACTGCGAAAACTACAATCGCAGACTCGAGAAATTCATTTTTCTTAATCAAGCCGACGCATTCAGAACTTCACTCGTCCATCAAGGAACTTATTGACAGCAGTTTCGACAAAAAGCAAACAGTTCAACCACTTGTGTGTGCGGTAGGCAATAATGTTTTTAACTTAAATGAGTACTATGTTTATTTTGCTGACATATATTACAAAATTGACAACGTGGTGAAATCTATGGATATTTGCTTTAAAGTGTTCCAAGTTTTAAATCTTCAATATCCAAACAATTGCAAGCTGATATGGTTGCTTTTTCAACAATATTTTTACGAAATATCCATAGATCCATCTGAAAAGTGTAGTTCTTTATCGGCTGTTTTAAATGACTTACAAAATTTTAAGCAAAACTAGTATGTTAACTTTTTTATATTTAATGTATGCAGTGTATGCAAAATTAATGTGAATTAAAATAAAGGAAACGGGTCAATATTGCACCTTTTAGTCAAATTAATATTTTTTTAAGTAGTGCGATGGTTTCGACGTCTAATCATATTCAACAGCTAATTAAATATTATGTATGAAAGGTCGTAATTATGACTCATATTTAGTATGAACTACTATTAATTTGACTAATATTTATTTAGCTGCTTGGATGGCGCTTGGAAGTAAAAAAGATTTTTCTTCTTAATATAAAATTTGTTTATTTGACAAAAAGGAGCAATATTGACTCGTTTCCTTTATTTTAATATTTATGTCATATAGGCCTCTAAAAGACCAAATCGTCATGAATGTATATTGTTTTGTTTGCAAACAAATTTTTAGTGATTGTGAATCTTTATTTTCCCATTTAAAACTTTTTCACAATTTAAAACAAAGTGATCTTTTTGTATGTGGAATACAAACATGTCAACAAGCATTTACCAATTTTAAGTCTTTATGCAAACACATGCGCAATGAAGCAAAAATTTTTTGTCAAGTTTCTGAAAAATCTGATTGTAACGTAACTGGTGAAAATTTATGTAATACGGAATCTAATTTGTATCAAAATACAAAACAACAGAATATAAGATCCGATACAATAATTTATACACAAAGTAGTGTTAGTACAAACTTAGCGCCACAAAATGTATGTACAAGAATGTAAATATTTTTTAAGTGTTGAAAAAAATGGAACGTTGTATAAAAAAAATTATATTATTTTCTTTTTTCAATCGCATTTTACTGCTTTTAAAATTATAGAAGTAGTCGCATTATTTAACGATGTATTTTTGTTATGCCAAAAAATTGACATCTTAATGTATCAAAAACATTATTTATCTTATCAAGTTGGACTACAACTGCCATATTTTGAACTATTTAATATAAATGACATGAAATACCCTCCTCTGCATATATACACTGTAAATAATATGTATTTTTTGCGTCCAAAACAGTTTTTTTGAAGTACTTTTTTATGTTTTAATAAATCACTTAAAAATATGTTCTTTGCGTTTTACTTTATCTCAGATTTCAGCTAAATAGGAAATATTGAGGAATGATTTCTTATATTAAAGAAAAGTTCTATCTGGATTGAGGAAAAAATTTCTTTTTGGCAAGGAGGAATTTACCTTAATATTTACTTCGTTTAAGGAAATACTATTTTCTGTATTCTTCAATCAAAGGAAAAATGTACTGAAGCTAAAGAAAAATATTTACTTAAATTCAGTTTACAATTCTTTCACGTTTGGGAATAAGGTCTTAAGTCAAAAAAATGCATTTTGAGTTTTTGATTGGGTTTAACTCAATTTTTTTTTCTCTTTCGTTTGGTATCAATAATTTAAATCTAGTACAACTGCATCCAATCGTAATCATTTGGTCTTTAGGCACTAAGTCAAAAAATTTCATAATTCGTTTGGTATTAAGGTCTTAAGTTGACTTAAGTCTTTGTGAGCAATGCTTTTGAAGCATTTAATATTCCTCTAATGACTTAAGTCATTAGAATAAACAAATGTTGCTATCTCATTTTGATATACGTATAATCACATCATTATTCTTTAAAATTATTCCCTGCCACTATATCAAAAACCATAAACAAATGTTGCTATCTCATTTTGATATACGTATAATCACATCATTATTCTTTAAAATTATTCCCTGCCACTATATCAAAAACCACTCAAAAAAATAAACTATAATCTAGTAACCTAGCGTTTATTCTTCATATGACATTGTATGAATCACTATATTCAATTGAACGAATGAATTTGTATTTCTTTGAATTGTGTGCACATTATTAAATAACAGTTTACAATTAAATAAACCACAGTAAGTGTTCTATATATTATAATAGCCTGTAATATGATTTAATAATTTAATAAACTTTTTATAAAGAAACGCTCAATTTGCTTCTGTTGCTGAAAATACAGCTTCACCTGAGTCTTCGCGAGTTCTATCGCTATTTTCGGCTATGTCAAAAATTTTCGATTCCGATGACAGCGTTATGGATAATGATTTTTTCCCAGAAGAAGAAACCAGTTCAAGCGAAATAAATGCGGTTACAACTAGTCCATCCGCTCAAGTTAGTGTGGACGTAGCAGTTAATAATATGGGAAGTAATGGTAAGAAGTATTCCAGGCGCATAAGGAAAGAAAGAACTCAAAAAATTCATAGCGGCAAAAGTTATGTAACTGTAAGCGGAAAAGTTATTAAGGCAAGGCAATTACAAAATTTAAAACAGTGCAGGAAAAAATGTAATTCTTTTCTTCAAGAAGAAATTAGGAAAAGTATTTTTGATGAATACTGGTCGCTTGGGAATCACGATAAAAGGGTTACTTTTATTGCAAACCACATAAATGCTGTAGAAAAAGAGGTTACTCGCAAAAGAAAAGCTGACAGTTTAAAAAGTAGAAAAGTAACCTACGAATATTCCCTAGATGTAAATGGCACTAAAGTTTCTGTATGCAAGGGTTGTTTCAGTAGAACTTTAGACGAAACAGAAAGGTTTATATCCAATGCCATTAAAAATAAAATGCTTCACACATCCGGCATTACTAAGGAGGATCAAAGAGGAAAAAAGTCTTCAAAAAACAAAAAGTCTCAGGAGGAACTTAATGAGGTACGGGGTCACATAACATCATTTCCAAGCTACGAAAGTCATTACACCAGACGTACAAACGACAAGAAATTTTTACCTTCTTATTTAAATTTGCGAATTATGTACGACTTATACAAAGAAGGACGAGAGAATATTGTTAGCCGTTCAATTTATGAGAGGGAATTTCATAACTTAAAACTCTCCTTTAAAAAACCAAAAGTAGACACTTGTTTTAAGTGCGACACCCTTCACATGCGCGTTGAAGTTGCTGCCACCCAAGAAAAAAAACAAGAAGCAGAAAACTACCTTCAAATCCACCAAGAGCAGGCTACTGCAGCGTATGATGCCAAAAAAGCAGATAAGCTTGCGGCACAAGACAACGTTCTAAAAAAATGCTTCAGTTTTGATCTACAGCAATGCCTGCCAACCCCATTTGTTGTATCGTCGGTAGCATTTTATAAAAGGCAGTTGTGGACCTATAACCTAACAGTTCACGATAATGCTACAGGAGAGTCAACACACTATATGTGGCATGAAGCTCTAGCAGCTAGAGGGGGGAACGAAATAGCGTCCTGCTTGTATGCTCATTTGAAGAACCTACCTGCTAGCGTTTCTGAAGTGACATTTTACTCAGACACATGTGGGGGACAAAACAAAAACAGTCACGTGGCGGCAATGTTTTTAATGGCTCAGTTAAAGTTCCCCAACTTAACCATTAACCATAAGTTCCTTGTTCCGGGACATACGCATATGGAATGCGACGTGGATCATTCCATGATTGAAAAACAAAAAAAAAAAACAAAAACACCAGTTTATCACCCCCATGATTGGTATCAGTTGGTAAGATCAACAGGTCTTAAAAAGAAATTCAACGTACACGAAATGAAGCAGGAAGAATTTTTTGATTTTGCTGCTTTGTTGAAGACAGTTTTTGTATGCAGGAAAAAAAATATTTTAAATGAACGATTCTCTTGGCATAGTGCACAATGGCTCCAATACAAGAAGAATGGTTTAGTGAGTTACAAAAACAGTTTGAACGATTCCGAAGATTTCAAGATTTTAAGTTTCCTTAGAAGAGGAAAAAATAAAAATCTAAAAAATTATCCACTCCAAGCAAAATATAAAACTTTGGTCCCAATATCTGAGGAGAAAAAACGGGATTTGTGCTCTCTTCTTAGCTTGATACCACCTGTTTTCCACAGCTTTTATACAAATTTACCAACTACCAACACCGCTGTAAATGATGATCCTGATTTGGTAGATGAAGAAGAGGAACCTGAGACAACTTAAATTTTTTATAACAATTATATAATTATTTTTGAAGCTATTGAATAAATGAATAAATCAATTCCTATTTTTAATTAAATAAGAACATTTTATTTCCTGACTTAAGTCTTACTAAAAAGCAAAATTTTTAAAAAGATTAAAAATTGGATGATCCTAAGGACTTAAGTCATCTAAAAAACGGTAAATACTGATTAATTTTAAAAAAATTCTTAATATTCCTATAGGAAATCATATCCATGCTTGTTTGCCATCATTTCATTTTCAAACAAATTTTATCCTGATTTGCAAACAATTAAATAAGTTTCAATTTTACATTACGAAAAACTATAGTTTATGACTTAAGACCTTATTCCCAAACGCCAAAGAATTACTCATTTACAGTATGTATGCACTTATTTTAAGTTATCGAGTTTACTTAATTTAATGAAAACATCGTAGTTTAAAGGAACTGTTTACTTCACTTAAGGAAAATATATATCCTTAGTTTAAGTCAAATTACATCTATATATGAAGGAAAAAGAACTTTGGAGCCATTTTAAGTAAATTTTTACTTAAAAGAAGGAAAATTATCCTCTTCCTAAGGAATTTTTCCTTAAAATAAGGAATGTGTTTTTTGAGTGTATATATTAAAATAATAAATACACCACCACCATATAAAATATATATATATATATCTATATTATATGTATTTTATATCCATATACACATATTAGTTTCAAAACTTATATATGTATATCCACTGCAATTTTATAGATACATTATCACAAAAGTATCTTAATTGCACCACAACCAACCAACAATTGCATAGTGAAAACAATACAACCATCCTAGTTTTCATTATATTAATATTTCTGATATTATTATATTTTGCAGTCCACCATGTCTATTCAACCAAAATTAAACGCAGGTTTAACTACACGCAAGTCGAAGAACTACAATCGTTCAGCCAATAAACAAAAGACTAGCGCCACCAATAGATATGCCACAAAGGAACAGGTATTCGGAGGAAAGTTTTCTCCATCACAGAATCCACCTGATGTTGTATTTATTCCTTGGAATAGATTAACATTAGTCATTCCTTTCTCTGGATCATTAACAGTCACAGTTGCTACATTACGTGACTCACTCAAGAAACAATGTGATCCAACTGGTAGAGGTTTTAACCAAACGAGCGAGGGAGACAAAAGATTTGTCCCATCATTCAAGTTGTATTCTTATCAAACTTGGAACCTAACTGGTCACCTCATATCCATGTCAGTACAGGATTTTACTGACATCCAATCCGCTAAAGGAGGCAGAGACCAATTAGCGGGTATAGTAGACACAGGAGCCCCTGGTCTATTACCAAAAGCCGGTTATAAATTACCAGCTTCCCATCGTAATCATGTATTACGATCCGACGACCTTGAAACAAAGATAGAAGTTTTGGTCGTTCAAGTAGGTGCTAGTGATCAAGGATTACTATACGTTACCCTCGAATATAGATTGGACGGTACGGCTTCCCTACCCATGACTGACTCACTATTTTCGATATTATCCAATACGCACAAGAAAATATACCTCATTGATGCATCCAGTCACATCACCGCCCAACACACGAGCGAAACGGCCAACTTAGCAGCACAGATTCTAAATGCTATGCCATCCGCTACCTTTGAGAATTTAGATAAACCAAATTCTCCCCTATTCTATCCTGCATTGATAGAACAAATTAAATTATTAACAACTAGAATTAATAATTTAGAACTAGAAAATGAATCTAACCAATCTAGTTCAACTTATGACAAGATTAATATTTAGCACGTATATATAAAATATTATTTAATTACTTGTTATTTATTTCTGTATATATGTATATATTTTACCATTTTTATCTAATTTAATATTAGCGTCAACTTAAAAAAAAAAAGTCAGAGCAAATGATTTGCGGCGCATGTCTTACGTAACGCATGAGGTGCGCAAGCACAAGGTCTAACAGTAGAACACTGGAATTTTTTTATGGGGCATATGCTTCATGAGCGCCTAGACAATGAGACGGTAAGACAATGGGAGCTCGTACGTGAAAGTGATACACCGACATTGGAGCCTTGGCGAACATATCGGAGAGTTCTCGCCGTTCGGAGTCGGCAACTGGGGTGCAAGATAAAGCTAGATAGTTGAAACCTCTTGGCGCTAGACTGACAAGTGGTACAAATGTGGCTGCATCGACTTCAACTTTGGCAACGCCACGAACAATGACGTGTGAAGTGTGCCAGGAGAATAGTTACAGTACACCCTGTAACGACCACCCAAAACATAAATACGAAGTGTAAAATATTAATATTTTCACCTTCCTCAATTGCTTAAAAGCAATTCTATATTTAATTCTTTAAAAATCCATGTTTGATATTTTATGACCTACTTGGCGTCGCAATCATGTTAAATTCTTTTATGTCACAACTAGTGTGGCAATAATAAATTACAAATAATATTCCTTTTAAGCTACAATTTTTAGCAATACTAAATAAATCAATATTAAAATTGCTTACAGATTGCGCAAGTGAATTCCTTTGAATCCACTAAATACAAAGAGTACCTGCAGGAGAAAACACAAATGAAACAACTGGAGGAAACAAACGAACAAATTGAAGAAAACAAGCAAGCGGAGGACAAGTCAACTAAACCTTTACCAACATTACCAAGGCCTAAACCTGTAGCAACAGCAGTGGTAAAACCTACGATTCGGAAGTAGTAAGATTTTCTTTTTGAATATTACTATTATTATCATTACACTATTATTATATTAAGCACATAAAAGAAATTGTTAAGTGAAATGTCAACGAATTTAAATTTCAATCCAGTGAAATATCTGGGATCTCTACCCGAGTTTCACGGAGACCCTAGGGATCTACACACCTTTTTTAACTTTGTAGACAGAATCCATCTTGATAACTTTTGGCCCTTTGTGACAGGGCCTATTCTCTGATCTCATAAAGAGTAGATTGAGGGGTAGGGCAAGAGGAATAAGTGAAATTAACTGTCACAAAAACAAAAAATATAAAGTTAGGAAATCCAAGTTAGCGTTGTTGGAAATCGTCGGTTCCAACTAGTGTTGCGCTGGACAGACATTTTAAGTAAAACTTCAGACGGACATTTTGTATTCGTTCGGACGGACATTTTACCAGAACAGATTGCATATCATTTTGGACGGACACTAAAAAAAACAAATAAAACAAAAAAAAAAAAAATAAACAAAAATAAATAAAAAAAAACAAAATAAAAAAAAAAACAATAAAAGGAAAAAATATTTTAAATAAAATTAATCCAAGTGTTTCTTTCAGAAGCTGGGCGTTTGTGAGGAGCAGCGGACATTTTCAGCAGTGCGCTGGTAACTTGTTGGGGGTTTGGAAATTAGTAGCGGAGCAGAGATTGTCGTCAGCGGAGTTCAGCTCGGATTCCAGATACAGGATCACAGGACTACCCGGTGAGTTCGTTCCATTTTGTTTTATTTTGCCCGGTCGTAGCTTTTATTTACAAGTGAGCGAGGGCACAGTGGGCACGATCGAGTTAGTTTCGGACAAAAAAAAAAAAGAAAAAATCGTTCTTTTTATTCATTGGTTCTGTGTGATTAAATATTTTGCTGGCTTTCTTGCGCAAAGTGGCCAGGTGGGGTCCTTGGTGAAAAAAAAATGAAAATTAAATTAAAATTATATTAAAATCAAATTAAAATTAAATTAAAATTAAATTAAAATTAAATTAAAATTAAATTAAAATCAAATTAAAATTAAATTAAAATTATATTAAAATTAAATTAAAATTTAATTGAAATTAAATTAAAATTAAACTAATTTATTTTTATATTAAACTACGTCCACAGTTGGATGTAGCGTATTAAATGGTCGGTTAAATCCGACTTTGGTTTAATTACTTGTTTACTTAAAAATTTTATTTTGTCAGATTCCAGAGATGCTGTGTTTACAATGTTACTCAACGCTGAATTAAAGCCGACATCACGATTCGTTACTAAGATTGATGAAAAGAGAAATGTACAAAAAACGACAATTAAGGATGGTATTAACAGCAGCATTGTGCATATAAAAACCATAAATGATTTGCGGCTGGCAAGAGAGCAAAAGATGGAGAAGTCAATAGAAAGAAAAACCACTATACAACCTTACATAATACTAGTTGGTACGAAAAAAACACAGTAGCAGAAAAGCTGTTGGGGACGCTTGAAACCAAATAACAAAACTTAGTTGACTCCATGGAGCCTCGATGTGAAGCGGTTTTAACAAATATGGGTTATTGTTTATGCCAAAACATAGAGATAAATTCATGTCACAGTTTCTGGTAATGATGGCAACCATTCCTGGTAACGGATTGTGTTCCACATTTATCTTATTCTTATAAAGTTTTATGCTAAGGTAGATTGCCGAAGTACTCTCGCTAGTGCTTCTGGCCGACTCGCTTTTTCACTTTTCCACAGATGTACTAACGAAGGTAAGCATAAAATCAAGAACAAATAAATTTTCAATTTAAACTTATTGCTTCCTGTTTTATTTATTCCAAATATACTACGTTGAGTTTTCCACTAAGGAAATATTCCTGTTGAAGAAAATAGACATTGCAGATTCCCGTTAATTAAATTCACGCCTAAACAGTTATAAAACAATGTTTTTGCGAAGTCATAATGTCGACAAAGAGGCGTCATGATTTTCATCAGTAGTCCATTTATATAAGTAAAAAATGTTAAAAAAAAATCATGTTTTTCAAGTTAATAATAGGTATACAAAGAAACCATATTTGTCCAATAAAAACCGAAAAGCGCGACTATAATGAATGAATACAACAAATGAATAAAACAAATCTAAAGATAGATAGAAAATCTTGCGAAACTAAAGTTTTCCTTGATAAGAACTAAAGTTGAAACGTAAAAGTGGAATTAAATAACGTAAAAGTGGATCTAATTAACATTGAAGTAACTTAAGCTAACATTGAACAAATATTTGGAAGAAAGAACCTAAGTACTTATCAACTAAAGTTCAATTACAGCACTTAAGTGAAATTAAAAAAATATATATATATACCATACAAGACACTATATTGTAAGGATGTTGCGTGTGAATAGTGACTAATAGAGTGTTGCGTGTGAATAGTGACTAATAGTTTGTTGCGTGTGAATAGTGACTAAAAGTTTCTGATAGGCTTTGATGTGGTTGAGCATGTGAACATGACCACTAAACACACCCTTGGCTTAATGAGAATGGTACGTTTGTAAAAGTTAGCATGCGCGAGTGGAAAGCTATAGGAAAGAGCGAGACGGAACGATAGACTCTAAAAATAACGTTCGGAAAGTTCGAGAAGGATAACGGGAATTCGTTAAAAGTAGGAATAGGATAGAGGCAGGGTTAATTGTTGAATGTGGAAGTAGGAGCGAGCAAAAGTAACAAGAAATAAGTTGAGCGGGGTAAGAAAGGCGCTAAAAAGAAATTTATTTTTATTTTTAAGTATTTTAAATATCTAACCATTATATACCTTTTACACTCAAAAAAAAAAAAAAAAACACTAAACTACAAAAAAAAAACCCGAAATTGAAATTTTTTTTTTTGAATGGCCGCCATTTTGTCAAAAAAAATCACAAAATTAAGCTTGAGGTTCACCCGAGAATTACATCTATACTGATTATAACCCCGTTTTTTTTTTCATTTCAGACGCTCCGGAGACCCGGAATCGTGGCCGCCGTGACGACACCTTTTTTTTCACCACCAACTTTGAAGTCTCATTACTTTTTGAACAGCCCACGTATCGAGCCAAAAAAAATTTTTTTATTTACTTTGTACCTTTTGTAATACAATAAATAAAAAAAGTTTTCAATAATTCTTTGCGTTTTCAAATAAGAATTTTTTTAAAAAGGGTCCAAAAAACGGGTTTTGAATGAGAAGACCGCCTTAAATAAGATAGAAAGAAATAAAATTGATGTCAACCTATAATAACATATATTAAGTAAAAAAAAAAAAAAAAAAAAAAAAGTTAAATCAAAATCGGATCAGGGAAATAATACTAAAGAATAGATAAAATAAAATCTAAGATATATAGTAAATATAAAATAAAATAAAAACAAAGAAATAAAAATAGAAAGAAAGAAATGTAAGGTTAAACTAAATAGCAATTAAATAAAGTAAAAATACTAGAGGATTAAAACAAAAAAAAAAAAAAATACTCCTCAATACCGTCAACAAATCATTTTTCCACCTCAGAGAGCTCCCTTAGGTAGTGTAACGTAACCGGAATGAAATCGCAACATATTTTGCAACGCTGTGTATAAGCAAGTACTACAGCTGCCGTCAGGGTTCCGTTATTCTTCGATTGTCACATGCTTTGTTAGGCTGGAGTTTTTGTTTATTTCAAATTGGTCAATTAGTTTAAGTGCAATGTGGGCAAAAGAAGAACAACGTCGTAAAACAATTTGTAATTTTTTCGACAATCATCCCAATTGGAGGAAAGCTGACATCGTTTCACATTTTGTAGAGCAAGGTGAAAATCGTGGTTCAGTATATGAAATACTTGCAATGTACAGAGAAAGAAAAACGACTGAAAGAAAACGTGGCTCCGGAAAAAAGTGCAGTTTGAGCGAATCGGTAATGAGATCCCGACTTAAAAGTATTACTGATGATAAAATCGCGAGATCGTATAGGGAGCTTGGGAAAAAGTTTCAGTGTGATGGAAAAACGGTTAAAAAGTATCTAAACGATATGGGGATCCGGAGAAAATGCAGAAAAAACAAGCCTACTACCTCTGAAGCTCAAAAAGTCACCCAAAAAAATCGTTTAAAAAGTTTGGTTGAAAAAACATTCCACGCCAAGAATGACATTGTTTGCATCATGGACGACGAGTCGTATTTCACAATGGACGGAAATGAATGGCAAGGAAAACATTTTTTCGAGGGAAAAAGACCCATTGACGATAATGTGAAGTTTGTAGAGCACACTAAGTTTCCCAAAAAAGTTCTATTGTGGCTGGCAATCAGTCAGTATGGAATGTCCGAACCAGTGTTTTTTGAGTCGGGTTTGGCTGTCAATGCAGATCGATATATACGATACTGCCTTCCAAAAGTTAAAGATTTTATAAATAAGCAGCACAGGAGCTTAAATGTGATCTTTTGGCCCGACTAAGCATCAAGTCATTACGCAAAAAAGACATTGGAAGCATTTGACGCACTTCAGATACCATTTGTAAAGAGGAAAATCCTCCTAATGTCCCTCAGCTACGGCCTATTGAGGATTTTTGGGCAAATCTAAAACGAAGAGTATATGGAAATAACTTTAGACCCAAATCCACAAAAACTCTGGTTCAAAAAATTCAAAAAGAGCTTAAAAATATGCCAACATCTACATTTTCAAAGGCAATGGAGAAAGTACCTCAAAACTGCCGCAAAGCAGCTCGAATCGGAACAAATTTCTTTTTACATTAAGCTAATGCAATGTAATATTATTCCTTATTGTTCGAGGAGAACCCTGTTTTTTTATTATATAAACCCTGTTTTTATTGTATTCAAATTATATGAACTTTGCTTATGCCCATTATTGTACATATTATATTTAAGCTAAATTCCTGTAAGGCTTATCAGCAATTCGAAACATAGGTTTCGGATGGCTGTCCAGTCACACTTAAGGCACGTCACACCAAAAATGCTAACTTGCATTTTTTTGTTTATTATATATTTCCAATCGCTCGCTTAGCAGCACTCAGTTTTTGTTTATATAACTACAATGTACACTAAAATTTGTATCGCTTTATTTTTGTTGTTTTGTTTGTACTGTATGTACAAGACTTTGTTAGGTGGATCAGCGGACTCTGCTTCGCTGATCAGTTATTCGCTTTTCAATCGCTTATTCTAGCGCTTGTGGTCGTGGTCGTGCCTTTGTGTTTTATGTCTTTCATTTATTAAATAAAGTAAAACTATTTAACTTGAAATTAAAAAGTAAATTGGGCATTTCGTCATTACACGCCCGAATAAAATTTATGGAATGTATACTCCATATAGCGTATAACTTGCCTTTTCAAAAGTGGTCTGCGATCGAAGCAAGAAATAAGATTTTAAAACAAGAGAACAAGGATCGAATTCAGACGGCATTTAAAGAAAGAATGAATTTGCGAGGGGATGCTGTACAACAAGGATCTGGCACTTCGAACAATGGCAATACCTCAAGGCGTTTCTTCTCCAATCCTGCACTTGTTGCTGATATAACTGGTGTTAATGAAGAACTAATAGATCGCTTCCGAATCATTCTGCAGATAATAACGTGTGGACAGAAAGTTGATAGTGTGAAGTTTCAAAAATTTGCATGGGATACAGCTGAGCTATTTGTTCAAAAATATAAGTGGTACTTTATGCCTGTTACTGTGCATAAAGTACTTATACATGGAAAGGACATTATTGATGCAGCAGTACTTCCTATTGGTATGCTATCCGAGGAAGCAGAAGAAGCACGCAATAAAGATTACAGAAACTATAGATTAATGTTTTCTAGAAAGTGCAATAGAACTGCAACAAATACTGATGTTTTCCATCGTCTGCTTGCATCATCTGATCCATATATAAGTAGTATAAGACGTCAGCCGCATAAAAATCTGTTAGAACTAGATGATGTAGTTGAAGAAATGATAGTTGAAGAATAAAATTTATAATTTATAATTTATAATATAATTTTATAGTACAAATTTGACTTTTATTTGCAATGATTGGTTAATTAAAAAAAAACGCTAAGCCATGGCCCCCTAATTTTTTTTGCAAATGTTCAGCTAACATATTAGTCTTTAGTTATTTATATAGATGTAAGTGCTGCTTGGCATCGATCACAAACTACAAAGGCTTAAATCTGTTTTTTTGAAAATCGTGAAAAATTAAATTTATCATATGGGCGTTGGGCGTGGCACTTAAAATTTTAATATAATTGAGGACTCAAATGCAACCACTGCACTATGGTCCCAATGACAGGTTTTTGAGGCAAAAAGTCAATTTTCAAAGTCAATCATTTGAAAAAAATAATAACGGAATTTTATATTTAACACTTTGAAACACTCAACTGTTAAATATTAGAGTCAGGTGGCAACCCTTGACGACATGCCGAGCTGTCAAAGTTGTCATGTTTTCTTTGTTACATTTTCTGACATTCAATCATAAACAAACAACAAAGGAATTTGGCTCACCAAACAAGCACTGTGAAGATTATAATAATTTTGTAAAATGGAAAACACTTGTGAAGGTATGCAAATTAAAATGTTATTAAAAATTGAAACAAAAAAATATGTGGTAAATAATAGTTTGTATCACCATGTGTTGTATTTTTTGTGCAGTTTGTGTTGTCGTCCATAGGTTCTTTGGAGTAGAACTATGTTTATCGGAGAGTATCCGTGAAAAAATTTATGTGTGGGGAAAGGTAATAATATGTACTAAAAGTTTTTAGAAAAACGATCTGCCCCAATCTGCCGTTTTTTATAAAAATCTATTTCCAGATAATGTAAAACTTAAAAATTTGGATATTTTTAACTTTTGGTTGGAAAATGATAGAAAACCCAATAATGTTATCAACTGGATTTCTGCGAAATTTAATAGAAGTGTCAGTGACAACTGTATGACGACAGTGAAAAATCAAATTAATAATTTCTGCGCACATGCTAAACAAAAGTGGGTTAAAAACCGGAGGACCACGAAGCGTTTTCTGGAAAATGAAAGAGTGTGGTTATCTCGTGAGACTGTATTAGAAAGGGATGGTGCAAAGAAAAAAGGCCGTCCTTATGTGGGTTATGGTGAGGGAAGTGAGCGACAAAAAAGAAAAATGGCTTCAGAAGTGTCGTCCGAACAGGGAAATGATGCCATGCTTTTGATTCATGCTGCTTCTATTTCTGCTAATTTAGCAAAAGAAAATGATTTAAATTTTATTTTAAAGAAAGCTGCCTCGTCTCCATTAGAAGCAACTAGAATGAGAAAAAAAATAACTTCTAACGAGAAAATGCCATTACCGCTCTCCCCTGAAGAAGCATTAAGCTTTTTGCTAGAGAATAGTTTAACAAAACATCAATATACTAACATAAGGCAGATGTGCAAGTCAAGAAACTGTGATATTTTCCCCAGTTACAATAGTATTCTAGAGAGCAAGTTGGCATGCAGACCCGATGGATTAACGGTAACGGATTCATCAGCATATATTCCTCTCCAAAGTTTAGTTGATCATACAGCAAAAAGAATTTTGTCATGCCAGGAAGAAGTTCTGCTGCAAATGGATGAAGTCAATGAAATAAATTTTGTTTTAAGTTACGGTTTTGACGGTTCCACAGGACAGAGTGCATTCAAACAAATATTTACCAGCAATTCCCCGGAAAGTTTAGATAACTCGCTCTTTGTAACGTCAGTTATACCATTAAAAATAGTCACATCAAGTAATGCAGTCGTTTGGAATAACCGTACTCCTCAATCAGTCCGTTTTTGCCGACCACTTAAAATTGAATTTATAAAGGAAACTAAAGAGCATATATTGAAAGAAAAAGCAAATCTTGATGTGGAAATATCAAATATTAAGCCTATGGAATATTATATGGTAAACAGTAGAAAGATCACTGTAAACTACGAGCTTATTATGAGTTTAATTGATGGAAAAGTGTTGAACGTACTAACGGGAACAAAGAGTACTCAGTCGTGTCCAATATGCGGTGGAAATCCGAAACAGTTTTTGTCGATAAAAGATTTAAGCTCATCGGTGTTTCAGCCAAAATCGAATACATTAAAATATGGTATAAGCCCATTACACGCCTGGATTCGATGCTTCGAATTTGTCCTTAATCTTTCATATAGACTTAATATTAAAAAATGGCAAATTCGGAGTGCTGAGGATAAACTTCTTATGCTAAAGAGAAAGAGTGAAATTCAAGAACAATTTTGGCAAAACATGGGCCTTCATGTCCATAAGCCAAAAACTAATGGGAGTGGCTCCACAAACGACGGCAATACGGCACGAAAAGCATTTTCTAATCCGGAACTATTTTCTTCTATAACCAACATTAATATCGACTTTTTAAAACATTTACATATAATTCTTATCACCATTAACTCTGAATTTGAAATAAGTGGCGACCACTTAAAAAAATTTTGCGGTGAGACTGCAGATATTTATTTTAAAAATTATGAATGGTACCCAATGTCAGCGACATTACATAAAATTTTAGCACATTCTTATCAAATATTGCAAGCGTCAATCGTACCTCTCGGATGTGCTGGTGAACATGCTTCTGAGGCGAGAAACAAATTTTATAAAAAAGACCGCATGGAGCACGCACGAAAGGATTCTAGGGAGCATAATATAATGGATGTTTTTAACAGGGCCCTGGATTCTTCTGACCCATTATTATCAAGTATATATCTGAAAAATCGTCTTTCAAAAAAGAGAGAAGTTATGCAGTTGCCAAGAGAAGTTATTTCTCTTCTTAAGATTCCTGAAATCCATGAGTATCAACTGCCAAGTACGTCAAATGCAGCTATAAATAAAGATATTTCATATTCTGAAGAGGACGAAGAGGAATCATTTTATTTTAATTTCGAATTAGAAGTTGATGAATCAGAAAAGTGTCAAGTAAGAATTTATTACAAAAGCCAGTTTTTTGTACGTATTAATTAAATTTTCTCTTTTTAGATTGATTCATGATACCTTTACAATCCAAACACCATTCTTTTTTAAGTAAATTTCTGAAATGTTTTAACGAATTATTTTGTGATTTTAAGTTAGTTGCTAAATATATGTCATATCAAACAGAATGATACAATTTTCGGTAAATTTCAAAGAGAGCTCTCACTGGAGGTGGGCGTGGCAGTAGGCGGATTGACTTGAAATGTTTACAAAAATTATTGGTGAGAATTATAGTGCGTTAATTGAAAATTAGACAATAATAAATTCCCCGTGATTTTCAACCGCAGTGTCACTATAATCAACCTACTGGAAATGGGCGTGGCACTGCTCGATTGACTTGAATTTTTTACTGAAAACTTAAAAACACGTTACAATCATCTGTACGAAATTTCAAAGATCTAGCTGGTTCCTGTGATTTATTGCCTCAAAACCTTGTCATTGGGACCATAGTGCACTGGTAGTAATTTTTATTAATATACATATGAAAATAAGGAAAATATAACGTCTTTTAGTTTTACGTCATATGGGAGGTAGGCGTGGTTGTGGGCGGATTTTATTATTTTTCATCTAATTTGGCAATATGAGAGATGTGTGCCAAATTTCAAAGCCCTACCTCGATTCCTTAGATTTTTTGCAGCAGCTTGTATGAAGAAATCCCACTGTGCGGCGGTCGTCAAGGTGATCGATAAGGGTCGCCTGCATCGGGTTCGTGCTTTGATAGACCCGTGTTCGGAACGTTCCATCATCTCCCAGCGTCTCGTTCGCCAACTTGGGTTGCCATCGAGGATGGTTGGTTCTCAAGAGGTTTGCTCCTTAACCCTCCGAGCAAACTATGAGTCGAACCAATCGGTGACAACCCAAGCAAAGGTGTTACGTCACTTCACACGAGTCACGCCTAGGCAGAGTCTGGACGCGTCTATCAGAGCACAGTTTTCGAACCTGATGCTCGCGGACCCCGACTTCCTCACTTCATCTCCGGTCGGTATGGTGCTAGGGGTAGACGTATACCCTAAAATTATTCAACCGGGAATATCTCCGAGTGGTTTGGGGGGAGTCGTCATACAAAACTCCATTTTTGGTTGGCTACTGTCAGGAACGGTCGCCCAATAATACACAACAATACCATATATTTTGTCTTGAACATATTTTTTATTTTATGAACTTGTTTTGCACAAATTAATTTTATCTTTAATAAAGCTTTGAGACACAATGAATTGATCAACACTTTTTTACTAGATTTAAGGTATTTCTAAGCTATATTTTTGAATTTATCTTACAGTAATACTGCAAGGGGGCCGGCATGTTTAGGCGGCAACCCTAAAGAAAGAAAGGTAGAGGATTAATGCCCACCGATGTAAAAGATTACATACTTACTTACCGACTAGTTCGATTATCGATTTTCGATAGCCGAACGAGTCCCTCGATCGGCTTCTCCGACTAGTTTTCGGTCGGCTTAAATGGCTTCCCTTCCTTCTTTTTTGGTCAGCCGAAACTACGAGACGCCCTTTTGGAAATAAAAACATCTTAATTATATTGTGATCCATCTTTCGTGCCAGCATCGATAATTGAAATTATTCAGCACTCCACATATTGGAAACTGTAAATAAAGGTATACTGAAATAAACCAATATTGTATGTAAAATTAAAACTTACCGCTTTTATTCTTTATTTTCGGTGCATTTGCGAGTAAATCTTGGTCACCTATTGAACAAGATTTACTTGCAATAAACGATTGATTAAGCTTCCATCTCGCAGCACCTATTGCCGCCTGAACGCCAGCAGCCACAGTGAAACAATCACTAGGAGCAAATCACCCTAATTTGTTTATTCGTAATAAAAACATATCAATATTAACGCGTCAAAATAAAGTAAACACTGGCATCACTTTTATGTAAAAAATCGCTTAAGTTTAAAAATAGTGGCAACACTTTTCTCATTTCATTTTCTTTGTTTCATTACTTCTTCATTTCATTTCGTTGTTCTTAAGTCATCAGCATAAAATTAGTTGTTTTTTTCAAAACTAAAGTATAAAATAAGTAAATTTACAATGGGAAAACAAACTTCACTAGAAACTCGTCAAATCATAATAGATTTAAATAAAAAAGGTAAATCGTTGCGTGAAATAGGTGAAATTGTTGGAAGAAATCAGTGCACAATAAAAAAAATAATAGACAAATTTGCCAAGCATCATACAGTGGAGAATTTGCCTGCAGCACGGCGGCCAAAGCGTCTTACTGACACAGAAATACGAGCTGTAGTTCGAAAAGTAAAGGCAAATCCGGCTTCTAGTGCAGTAAAAACAGCAGAAAATATTTCACAAACTTCAGGTAAGCCTGTAAGTGCGAGCACCATTAGAAGAGCACTACACAAAAATGGTTTACATGGAAGAATATCACGCAAGAAGCCTTACATCTCCAAGGTCAACCAGTCCAAGCGTATGAATTTTGCCAAAAAATATATAAATGAGGCTCCATCTTTTTGGGAAACAATTTTATTTTCTGACGAGAGTAAATTTGAAATATTTGGTGTCAAAAAACCTCCAAAAATATGGCGAAGCAAGAACGAGGCCTTCAATGATAAGTGTGTAACTAAAACGATTAAACATGGTGGAGGCTCTGTTATGGTCTGGGGATGTATGTCGGCATCAGGAGTCGGTAATCTTGTGTTTATCGAATCAACAATGAAAAAAGAGGACTATCTTAAAATTTTGCAGGACAATATTGCACCCAGTGTAGAGAAATTGGGCTTACCACGGAATTGGATTTTCCAACAAGATAATGACCCTAAGCATTCGTCCAAAATTGTGAAGGAGTGGTTGCTATATCGGACTCCAAAGATGCTTGATCATCCACCGCAGTCCCCAGACCTTAACCCAATCGAGCACTCATGGGAACATCTGGACAAAAAATAAGAGAAAGGCAGATTTCATGCAAGGAAGACCTAAGGATCGCATTACGAGAAGAATGGAGTAAAATTTCACTTGATGTCACCCAAAAACTAGTTCACTCAATGCCAAGAAGACTAACGGAGGTAATAAAGTCACAAGGAAAGCAAACAAAGTACTAAATATTAATTTTTGCAAAGTATTTCTAAAACTGTTTACTTTATTTTGATGCATAAAATTTGCTATATTTTATTTAAAAGTGCGATATTTTTAAATGTGTTTGGTTTTTTCTTTTTGTTTTTAATGGATTTAGTTTGAATTCAATTACTTATGAATTTTCCAGTAAAACTTTTTATTTAGTATTATTTCTTCATGCATAATAAATATTTTTCTGTACGAACATTTGGTGTTTACTTTATTTTGACGCTCACAGTATATAGTTGTGGAAAATAAATTTTAGCCGATGAAGTGAAAACAAAAGTGGCGCACAATAAGAGACAGATACAATAGGATGAAAAAAGATTCAGAACGATTCATTTTTCAGAAAGATTCATTCTCTAAGCGCCATAAAAAGGAAAGCTTTCGTGACAGGAGACCTGGTGTACATGACGTCTCAGGGCTTCATAACGAAGAAAAAATTCCAGAAGTTGTTGGAGAACGCTCCCGGGCCAGAAATAACACGAACACCTGTGGTCCCAACTTCAGACAGTACGCCGCATCAGTATATAGGAACAGCTTTTGAACCTTATATTGCCATAATACCAAACTCACAAGATGCTGGGACTCCAATATCTCTGAAGCCAACTCCGAAGCCTGACAACTCAAGATTTTTGGATCGGGTGGCCCAACATAGTGCACAAGCACCTGGAATTCCAGCCGTTATTCCAAAAACTATCCATCGTTTTATTTTTCAGGTGACCTGAAGGGTGGATATCAAGACGACCGGGACATGTCGCCATGACAACTGCTTGTGTATAACAGTTTGAGTGTAAGTAAACATAAGCTTGTCAAATGAGTTAACGATAAGCTGTGTTCGAAAAACATATTTCAGTTTCAATGCAACATCGTTCGCATAGTCATCGTTCGTTGAACTCTTCGTTAGAAATACATAATGAAGCAATCAGTTTCAATGCAACACCGTTCGCATAGTCATCGTTCGATGAACTCTTTGTTAGAAATACATAATGAAGAAATAATGCTATGGATAGTTCCTTTAAAAGAGCTGACCTGTGGAAGAAGAATAGTGAGCCATTAAGCATTAACTAACAAATAAGTTGTCTTCAAAACGTGGAAGCGTTAGGTTTAAATGTTTTATGTCATTGTGATGTGTTTAATATATGTTGAAAAAAAAAGTTTAAAATTATTTTAAATGCAATAATAAACGTATAATTCAATAAACGAATCCCCTGAAGAAGTCGCCAAACAAGCGACGAAACGTTGGGAGAAAAAAAATTGAGTCAACTTTTTTGATTGCAATTTAAAAAGCACTGGCCAGAAATTCTTCCATTAAAATATTAAACATTATTAAAACAAAATTGGCCCATAGAATAATCAACAAATATTTATGTTTGTTTATAAACAGTGTTGACAGTGATTGATTGGAAATCTTCAGACAAGCAGCTTTTCGGATATCACCGAGCATTTCAAAACAGAACAGGAAATTTTCCAGTGTCTGAAGGAACCAAAGCTATAGAGAATATGGACAAGAAAGTTCTGGACTTCTTCTCAAAGAACGTCGTCAATGGAGATGAGCACTTGAAGTCGAAGCAGGACTTGAAGTAACATGTATAACATTTTGCTAGTTCAACCTCAACATGTTAAAACTTTTAAGCTTTTAATTAATTAGCATATATTATTATTTATACTTGCTGGCCCGGCAGACATTGCTCTGCCTTTCAATTAAGTCAATAATTTGGTAAAGACCCAAAATGAGGCACTGGCCCAGATTCTGCATTGTCTGTAAAATAAAAATTAAAGGTAACTTCTCAGTCATCAAAATTAAACTTACATCTTTCTAAGTTCATTTCCCATTTTTTTCTAGGTTTTGTAACTAAATACAAGATATTGGCAAGATGACTGTGTAATGAGTGACTTATGAATTTAATTAATCGATTGAGTTATATTATATATAATATGTAAAATTAATTTTTATAAATTTGAAGTTTTTTGTTACATTTTTTTTAACATACAATGTATATTACATATCTTACGAAAAAACTCGCAAGTATGTTTTTGATTTCAGACCAATAGAAAAAGCTAGGCAGCCCTTTTACGACTTCGGCAAAAAACGACTTTCGTGAAGGGACTGTACCGCCTCCATTTCGTATTAAAAAACAAAAAAACAAATGTTTTTATTACCGGACACATGTCATTAAATTATGTCAAAAGTGTAAAATGATTTAATTATTTTATCACCATCAAAATAATTCACGAAAAAATACTGATTTTCGAGCATTTACATGTATTTCTCCCCTTAAATAGTTGGTTGGTGCATCGATTATGATATTGGTAAAAATATGCAAATAAGCCCTTTCAAAGCATGCAAGGTGTAAATCTAAATTCTAATAATCAGCGGGTCGAGGAATAAAAAAACAAAAATTGCAACAAATATGCTTCTCTATCAACTTCAACTATTATTTGATGGCAAGTTAAAATTATCAACATATAATTATCAACATATAAATTATCAACATATATATTATAAAATATCAACATATAATTTTAAGAAGCAAAGAACACTATTCAACAATTCTAAGTAGTAAATGATGTCGCAGAACATGGTGTGGCCTTGGCAAGCAAATTGAATTTTAAAAAACTTTACAATTTACAAACTAAACAATTTTATTATTGATAACGGAGAGACGGATGGTTATCAGATGGAAGTCAACAATATGAGGAACGTCTATTATATCGATGATCAAGGACAAGATCATTCCTTTCCATCTCAAGAAGCTATAGCAAAGCGGTTACGAATTGATCATGGAAAGCCTCAAAACCAGAGGTGGAATCGGTTAAAGTGATAGTTGACTGTAGTTTTTTGATTGTAGCTTTTGATGGTATTTTTTGATTATCAACTTTTCCTTGCACTGTGTAAGGCGATCACGAAATATTTTAAATACTTGGCAGCACTTTTAATTTTGTTGAATTAAATGGCATTCCAATTCGCTGTCATTTAATTTTTATCGTTTGTGGAAATTGTGTCAAAATTTTACTTATATTAAGAAAAATGTAAGTATATCTTAGATTATTAATATATAGACATATTTCACAAATTTCTTTGTTCTCCTTTAGGTCTCATGTAACGAAAGAGCAAATTTGCATACTATCAGCATACATGGAAGAACATCCGGAGCTAGCTAGGTTGTTCTAGCTAGCTACAATGCCCTCTCAAGCGCTGCACGGGCCACCCAAAAGCAGAAATGGGAGCAACTTGCGAGGTCCTTAAATATTGATGGACCGCCAACAAAGTCTATATCGGAGTGGAAAAGACTATGTATTAAGCCAACATACATATAGAGTAAGTGCAGCGAATGTGGTATAGGCAGGTAATGTGGTATAGTAGCTTTTTTCTGAATCTAACAACATAAGAATAACGGAAACAAGCAAAATAGATTACGGCTCTCAGAGAATTAAGAGAGCAACGATCTCTTTTATTTTTGCAACTCATTGTAAGAGTCAGTTGAAAAAATTCGCGGTTGGCTGCGGTCGACTTTTTTTGTGGTGGTGTTAAATCATATGTTTTTGTGTGAAAGGTATATTTTCAAGTTCTTAAGTTACGGATATAAATAATCGGTGAGTACTAAATAAGCGTTAATTATATGCAATTGCTCCATATAATTAGTATTTTTTATTTTTTATAATAAAATCTACATTAAACACAAGTGCAGCTATTGTGGTACAGTTTGAATCAGCTAATTTGGTATAGTGTACCACATTACCTTCCAAAAAAAACAAAATGCCAAAAAAAGGAGAAATAAGGAATTGGGAAGCAGGGGATATGAGAAGAGCTATACAGGCTGTTAGAGATGGTCAAATGGGTATTCTCTTGGCATCAAAATCATTTGGTGTACCCCACACAACTTTACAACGTTATGCAAGAAGCGAAAAGACCATTGAAGATATTTTTGCAAGTAAGCTTGGTCGGCCTCCAACATTAGGTGCCGATATGGAAAATGAACTTGTTAAATACATATTGGAAATGGAGTCACGATATTGGGGACTTACGCGGGCAGATATACGATCTTTATGTTTTCAAATTGCCACAATAAATAAAATACCCAACAAATTTTCTGTAATGAAAGAATGCGCAGGAAGATATTGGTTAAACGGTTTTATTAGACGTCATCGAAACGTAATAAGCTTAAGAAAGCCTACTGGAACCAGTGCAGATCGTGTTCGTGGTTTCTCTAGAGAAAATGTCGATCTATTTTTTAATTTACTTGAAGCTGAGTACAAGAAGTACAATTTTCCACCTTCACGTATCTGGAACGTAGATGAAACCGGAATATCAGTGGTGCCATCACAGCAACCACAAATAATTGCTAGAAAAGGCAAAAAGCAGATTGGTACGATGACATCAGCCGAGCGTGGGTCACTGGTTACCGTCATTACTTCCATGAGTGCAGGAGGAGCGTTTGTACCTCCGTTTTTTATATTTCCTCGTAAAAATCACAACCCACTTCTTATGAAGGATGCTCCACCTGGCTCGAAGTCGGCATGCCATTTATCCGGATGGGTCCAAATTCCTATCTTTACGGAATGGTTCAAACACTTTTTAAAGGAAACAAAGCCATCTGCAACCGACCCAGTTTTACTCATTTTAGATGGACATTACAGCCACACGCGCAATATCGAAGTGCTGGACCTAGCTCGAGAAAATAATGTTACCATTATTTCACTGCCTCCTCATGCCACACATAAACTTCAACCATTAGACAGAACATTCATGGGTCCTTTGAAAAAATATTACAATGATGAAATAAGAAGGTATATAAGAGAGCAAGGAAGAAAACTGACACCTTTTGATATTACTGGCCTATTCAGTAAAGCGTACTTGAAGGTTCAGACTGGAGAAATAGCCGTAAATGGTTTTAGAGTTACAGGCATTTATCCTTTCAATAAAAACCTTTTCACCGATGCTGATTTCCCAGCAGAAAATGTATCAGGTAGATATCTACATACTGTTGCTTTATTTCGAAAAGAAATGTGTAAGTTATAGATATTAATTTATTTTTCAGAAGAGCCAGCAGAAACTACACACTCAACAACAGCAGAAACCTCAAATGACATATCTGGAAACCGTAAGTTCTCTCAATATCTACATGTCAATATGATATCTATCTACTTAAATCTAAATTTTCAGAGGAAAACGCGATCACAAGTGGAAATCTGATTTCTCCCTGGGAGGTTTCTCCAATACCTAAGTTGCGGCAGCCAGCAACGAATCGTAAGGGCAGAAAAACAAAGGCTACTGTCCTTACAACTTCGCCATACAAAAATGATTTAATGCAGAGCATCGAAAACATTAATAAAAAACGTAAAATTCCCCTAAGTGAATCTGTTAAAAATGTGCCTAAAAATGTTAACAGAAAGAAACCTCGTGCTGATTCAGATTCAAGTGAGAGTGATGAAAACGTCAATTTGAACGACACATCAGATGAAGAGGAGTATTTAGGCGTTCCACCTACAGAAGACACCTTGTGCAATTATTGCGATAAGGCTTATAAAGATGATTTAAATATAAAGCCATGGATTTCATGTTTGCAATGCGAACAAGTTTGGGCTCATGAAGTTTGTATTCCTAAACGCAGTGCAATTTTTATTTGTACTTCTTGCAATTAGGTTAAACCAATTTTGTTAGTTTTTTTAAGTTATCAACAAAGTAGAAATTAATGAATTTGCTATGTTTTCTACTAAATTATTTTTGTTATCTTTATTTCTTTTATATGTTTCAATAAAATCGTAACTAGTTTACTCAATATGAGGGAAAAACTATGAGCTGGTAATGTGGTACACTATACCACAATATCATCACATTAACTGCACATTTTGTAAAGTCGTGTTTAATGGGATTTGCAATAAATTCTCAAATGTGTCTGAAATTATGGGTTTCATGTGTTTCGCACATGGCTTCGTGGGAGCTTAACACATGTAACATGAAGGTGGTAAAATTTTATTGCAATCGGACAAAAAATAAAAATTTGGCTATCTAAAAACAAATGGGTATACCACATTCGCTGCACTTACTCTATGGTGTAATTTCCAAAAGTAATAAATTAACTATTTAATAAGGTTTGGACGCTGCGAAAATACAACACTAAAAAGAAGCTCACGCACAATAAAAACTCGATGAAACAAACGGGTGGCGGTCCATTTGATTTGAAGCAACTCGACGCAACGGAGGAAGCCATAGTTGTTGCGTGCGGGTTGGAAGCAGCCGTTAGTGGCATAGTCGACAGTTTGAGTTATGGCAGAAGTTTAAAAGATACCTTCATATCTTGTTATTTATATAATTTGAATTTGTTTAATATCTTTTTTTAAGATAGTTTAAGATTGTTTCTTATAAGGCATAAAGGACATATTAAAGTCATAGCTGTAGGTAATGACTCAGGCCGAGATGCACTCTTAGAAGAACCAGTGTTATCTCGAGCTCTAGATATTTCTTTGTGTAGCGAAATAAATAATCAAGTAAGGACTTGTGATGTGTATTATACATAATAATAAATTTAATTTGATACAAAACCTACATAATTGTTTCATGGAATTTTCCACTGCGTTTTAAATTATTTATTAACATCTGTTTCTCTTCATCTTTTTTTAGTTCTTAATTTATCATTGTTTGCATTCGGTTCGTCTTCGTTTGGGTTTGAATCCATCGTCGTTTGCATCTTCAAACAATTGTGAAATAAAGAGAGGACTTGTTGGAAAGTGTCAAATAATTATTTGTTTTGTGTGCTTGCTTGTGGTAGTTCTAGCTAATAAGTAATAAATTGCAATTCATCAAAATAATTGAAAAAAACAGTGAAAAACTAGAGACGCATATGAAAACAAACTGCAATTGCCTGCAAAGTATGGATGAGCTGGTCATATAGTTCCAGATTAGCAATAGCAGCAATAAGCTGAGCCAATTAAAATCTTCGAGGAAATCTACGAAAGCTGTATCTTAATCCGTACGAGATGGTACATAATGCTTGAAGAATCCAGCTCTTTATCTTGAGCTGGCGGAGAAGTATGTATCGGATTCGATGCTGTTTTGTATCGAATTTGATATTTTTGCAAAAGATACTAAAAAAGGTACGATCACTGCAACTTTGATTACAAGCAATTGGTTTTTCAGTCAGTCTGTTGTCGAGCTTAGGGCGAATATGTTGTGACAATAAAAGTGGGTTTTTTTAATTATTTTCCCACTATAAAAAGTAATTTTGTTTTATTTAAAAATAAGTGCTATGTAAGTTAATTGGTCCTTCGAGGGGAGCGAGGCAACGGATCCAAAACTAACTAGTTTAATCAATTGGTTGGTTTTTTATTGGCTAATAGCTTTCTTTTAGGTACAACGCGAGCCAGTGCAGTCCACGCAGGAGTTCGGAACAACGATGTGCTTTACTAATCTATACGGACAAGCTGTGCCAGCTTCGTGCAATTAATTGACACAATGGAATTTTAAGAAATTTAAAAGTTTTATAATTAAATCAATTTTTGCATAAGGCACAGCGTCTCAGCAATTTTTTTATTCTTATCCATGTTTTTTGTACGTTTATAATCAAATTAAACTTTCACAGTAAGCGTAAATATCACGAACTTTTTTCTTCTGTAGTTTTGCTTAAAATATGCAATCAGCTTCTTTTGACAGATCAAGAGTTCATTTTTGCGAGATAAGTTAAAAATTCACTACCACCTTGTTAAATACAAAATGCTTTGTTTGAACATATGTTGGATTTGGCAGAAGAGGGACATTCCCACAAAGGGATAAGCGGACATGATTAATAGAGACAACATCGACGATTTGACTGGAAATATGACTAGAAGTGGACAGACTTATTAAATGACATTACAAAATACGGGGGGACGCTGTTACGACCTTTATTTTTGACGACAATACTGAAAATTTATCGAAGAGCGAGACAGAAAATTTAAATCTGGACGAAACGCAGACAACAATTGCTGGCAACGCGCTTAAATTTGCTTAAGTTTCTATTTAAATTCAGTGGTTTTTTAAAAGTTAATAATAATTTTTTTGTGCTTATGTGAATTCTATATATTAACTACAGCGGATAAGTTTTGCTTATATTGTATTATTGTTAACATAAGTGTTCTATTATTAATATTTCTTTAAAGTGGCTGAACAAGTTTCTCTACATTTTCCAGTAAAGAATACTCATAAATTTGAACACCGTTACTAAGGAAGTTTTGAACAATGGTAATAAAAGAAAGTTAATATTTTCCAAAACTTTTCAAATAAATTTCAAAATATTTTATACTGATTTCAGGAAATATTAATTCGAATCCGTGACCAGTTTTCTTCAACAAAAGAAGACTTATGGACACATCCATCGATTTCAATGAAACAGGTTTTACTTAAACGGAGATTGTGCATTAGACCGTACCACCTCCTACGCAAAAAAAAAGAAAAGTGCGCCGTATACCAGCGAATATGACTCATTTTTGCAAGACAATTACGAAAAAAAAATTTTTTTTTTACCGAACGTAGGGGTCGCGCATTGACATATTTCTTCATATCTCTGGTGTTTATAGTCGGATTTTTAAGTTTGGTATATCAATGTGTTTGTCCCAAGGAGACCAATGTGACCTCTATAGAGATCAATGACCTCAGGTGCACCGTTCTAGTAATTACCCTCCAAATCTCAGTTCCTACCATCCTAATGTACCACCCTAATATCAAACAATAAAGCTCTTAAAATATCATTAATCTTTTGCTCAGGAAGTATATCGATATTTCCAGTAGAACTGTTTTTAAAAAATTTTTGAAAATTTTTTGCCGAACGGGGCTCCCTTTTTTCATTTTCATCATATCTTCGGTATTAAAAGTCTGATCAAATTGAATGACATGTGCACTATGCTGTAGGTTGAACACGTGATTTGTTAAATAAAATATTAAGAATTAAAAATGAAAAATTAATTTTTAAAAATTAAAATTTATAACTTAAAATTAATTTTAAAGAACTTAAAAATAAAAACTCAAAATTAATTTTTTCAAAAATAAAAATAAATAGTAAAACTATTAATTATTTGGATATTTCTTTGCTATTCTGCTTGGCCAGGTCAATCAAAATTTTGAACGAATACCAATGGGTGAAATGGCGGAAAACATTGAAGGTTGGAATATTCGAGGCGACCAGCTGTATTTATTTCGTATGGTTCAAGCCGTGCATACAGGAAAATGCTATGAAAAATTAGCCAGTGAAAAGCCAGGTGTTGTAAGCACAGCGCGCTGGCTAACAACAGAGTCACGAATTCTGCGTTTTTCATATCACGTGCACGCAACCTTCGATTACATTAAAAAAACTAGCAGAATTCATAGTAAAATTTTATGCGCCATTCTGGTTTTTGGTGAAAAACCAAGCACTGGCAATTCATGGAAGTCGCAACGTTTTCAAATATATCTCAAGAATACGTCAGTTGCCAGAAGATATTCAACTGGCAGTTCGTCCTTTTATAAAAAACAATGCGTACTTTTTGCACCCGGAGAATATTTTATTAACGATGATTACAGACCCAGATCCTGAATTGCATTCAGATGGCTATGAGAAGATTTTAGCAGCCCGCAAAGAAGCAACAGGATGCATTCGCCAAATGTATAGTCGTCAAGAAGATAACTTCATTAACTTCGAGAGCGATTCATACATCAATGTAATAAATTGGACTAAATTTGAATGGACGGAGTCGCAATGCTTGCAGTTCTTCACGCAAGACCAGCTAGAAGCATTGTTATATTCAAACTAAATAATCAAACTACCAGGTTCGCACAATGAAAATGACTTAATTTGATTATTTTCTTTAGTAAACCTATATAATTTCACAGCTTATAATATACTATTCTCAAAACATCGAGCGTTTTGTTCCTGTAGTACATGAATCTGCTTTGGCGGTCACCGATGAAAAACACATGGATCACATTTTATCAAAACTCGATAACCGTCAGAAATATAACCAACGTCAAAATTTGATGGATTAAAACCTACATGGTTCTTCTATTGAGCTACTTAAAAAAGGATAAAAAAAATAAATGTTTATCCTACTTTCGGCAAAAAATTTTCAAAATAGTTCTACTGGAAATATCGATATACTTCCTGAGCAAAATATAAATGATATTTTAAGAGCTTTATTTTTTGATATTAGGGTGGTACATTAGGATGGTAGGAACTGAGATTTGGAGGGTAAGTACTAGAACGGTGAACGGAGGTCAATGATCTCTATAGAGGTCACATTGGTCTCCTTAATATACCAAAAACATTGATATACCAAACTTTAAAATCCGACTGTAAACACCAGAGATATGAAGAAATATGTCAATGCGCGACCCCTACGTTCGGTAAAAAATAAGTTGTCTTGTAAAAATGTGTCATATTCGCTGGTATACGGCGCACTTTTTTTTTGAGGTACGGTGTAACGACCTTTATAAATATAAGTCTGTTTGTCGTTAAGTATAAGAGTGATAATTTGAGCTGCTCTGCTCTTGCAGCATGCGACAAAATAAAGTCATAGCCTAAACACATTCACGACGGCTGCGGCCGTGCAGCAGCTGTCAAATTGTTTTTACATGCTTTTCTTACGGAGGTGTGATGAATATGTTGCAACGACAATGCTCGACCGCAGTGCGGCTGCGGCAATGTTGCTGTCGTCGATATAGATTTAATTCTAATTTGACATGCAACAACTGCAGCCATTTTTTGTTTTTGCTCAGTTGTTCGCAATATTGACATAAAACAGATACTTTTTTTTTGTTATTTCGGTGTTTGGTTTTGTTGACTTCAAAATATTATAGACAAAGACTATTAACGCAGGTAATATTGAAAATTTTAATATATATATAAAATTTGATTATAGTATTAATTACAGAAAAATGGACATTGACGAAATGTTTATCGAGGAAGTGCGGAAGCATCCTGCCATAAATGATCTTTCGATGGAAGATTATAAAAATATAAAAAATAAAGACCATGCATGGCAGGAAATTAGCCGGCGTGTAAAATTAAACGGTAAAAATCAATAAATGTAATATTTAACGATTAATTAAACTATTTATAGACATACAATGCAAGAAGCGTTGGAGAGCTCTCCGTGACTGCTACAAGCGATGCAAGCGGAGAGAAGCAATAGCAACAGGCAGCGGAGCCTTGCCTCCAAAGCAAAAGTGGGGGTACTTCGACCAATTGTCTTTCCTTGACCAGATGCAAAGCTCCAGAAAGTGAGTACTGATATACATTTAGATAAATTGTCGTTGTATTCTTTTCATTTCTAGCACGGTTGGTAAAATATCATGAGGAGGAGGCGTCACAAGGTAGAGACGATGTCGTTTTGGGGGATGTGGAAAATGTTTTAGATTTTTCAATGGCTGCAGAAACATCAATGTCTAGTGCCGAAACACCGTCAACTTCGAGACGTAGAAATAAGGTAAGTGTTAATAACAGCATTAGATAATTACGTATAAATATTTCATTTTCAACTTTTAGGAAAACAAATTCAATGAATTTTTGGAGAAGGCGTCAGAAAGCATATCTGCAACATGCTCTGCATATGTAAACCGAATCACAGAGACGAAATTCCACAGAGATGCTTTTTGCAAGCCTGGCAAAAACAGTAAACAAGGCACACCTCCCACTAAACGTGGTTAACAGAATTAAATCTAGAGTGTCTCAGATTGTTTTTCAGGAGATCCAGGAGTATTCGGAGCAAGAACAAACACAGGAATTTATAAAGTAATTGGCATTAATTGGCGATACTGAAAACATCAACAACATACGTTGTTGTTTTATCGGCCTTTTTTGTTGTATTATGTTGATTTTAAATGGGCTTTGGCCGTGAATAACAGAACAGAAGCAGAGTACATCAAAGCTAGCCATGCAAAATTAGCTGCAAACGACAGACAAGTAACAATGAATAGACAGGAACAAAAGTTTAGAAAATTAAAAGGAGAACAGATTAAACAATTTAACTTGCACAACAACAACTCTTGGTTCGTCAACAAGATAGATATAAGCATTTCCAAAGAGGTGCAGTGGTTATTAGCGCACGGTCCAAAGTTCGCACTCCCGCTAACCAAAAAACAATTTCCTTTGTTCAGCGTCATTGCAGAGGGGGAAGACTGCATACAAACAATAACCGAAAAAGAGGAACAAGAAAAAGCGAGAATCAAGCTTACTACATTAATAGAACGACACTTATGTTAAGAGAATCAAAATCAACAGCAAGAGACGCCTTCGTAATAAACATTGCAAGAGATGCGAACGAATTTCTGAACAAAACAAAAACATTATTATTTTCGAAGCAGACAAAGGTGGCAAAACAGTAGCGATGTACAAAACAGACTACGAGGAGAAAATGAAAGAGATTTTAAGAGACGGTTGGACCTACAAAACAATGAGGAGAGACCCAACTTCAACATTACAACAAAAAAACAATACATTTGTTGAGACGCTGTTTAAAAAAGAAATCATCAACCATGGTATAATAATACATGGTAGCATTGACAGTATTATACCATAATCCCGAAAGCCAAACGAATGAAAATAAAATGCTTCCGAAATCAAAAAGCAAACCTCATAATTGTTGCTTTCGTAGTGCTGCGACAAATTAGAAAAGCAAAATGAAAAGCAAAGCACTAAAATAATTTCTTATGCTTTCGTAGCACTACGCAGCAAAACAAATTCTTTTTAGTGCTTTTTGCTTTTGCTTAGCCTTTCGAAGAATCAGAAAGCAAAGCAAAATGAGTAGAATTTTTTTTGAGATAGTGCTTTCTGCTTTGGCTGTTGCTGTTTGATTTTTAATAAGCACAGCAAAGTAAAAGCAAAAGCAATTGAACATTTTGAAGTTTTTTAAACACTGAGTAAAACAGCTGACTTCGAAAATTTAAAATTATCTCTCCCTTGTTATTCTTTTCCCTGTCTGTTTAGAATAGGAGGACTTTATTATCGAGAAATGAATTCCCCGGGAATATTCAGACTGATTAACTAAATTGGAGCAACCGGTAAATGATTATGTTATGCTTTCTTTAAACGATTAAAAAATAAATTCGAAGAAAAACGAACTGCTTGCTCAAAACAAGCTCATCCGGGAAAGTTTGGTAATTGCCAAACAAGCTCTTAAAGCCAGCAGAAATATACTTGGAGAAAATTTGGGTGCAACAGAAATAGAAATCGCTTCGATGTTTCCCTCTTTCCACTTTTGCAGAAATAATGACTCTAAACAAACGTTTGCTGAGGCTGGATTCTGAAAATCGCCAAAGCTAAATTTTTATCGGTAAAGCTAAATTTTCTTCGCTAAGATAATTTTAGCGATTTTGCGATTCTCAACCTGATTATCGCTATATTTCTGTCGCCTATTTTCTAAAATAATTAGCTACTGAACGAAAGTTTAACGAATGATGAAACAGCTGTTGGCAACGCTAAAATTTAAGCGATTGTTGCGATTCTGAACGGATTTTTAGAGTTTTGAAGTATCTCTAATTTTGTTTTTAGCTATAATTTTAGTACCCAATTTTTCGTTGCCGCTAAAACTGAAATATTGAAATTTTTCAATTGTTAAGGTAATTTTTTATTTATTAATGATTAAAAAATGTATTTTAAAGAAATTTTAAATTATTTTAGGAGCAATGGAAGCAAACAACAGGCGAATCACGAAGGAACAGAAGATGGCGGTGGTGCAATATTTAGAGGAGCACCGCGAGTTTGCTCATGATAGGTAAATAAAGAATTTGTTAATGTAGTATATTTTAATAAGAATGTTATTTCAGATTTGTCAATGATTCCGGCTGCAAAAGTTTGGCGGAGCAATGGACGATGGTTTCTGGCATCGTTAACGGTTTGGCTGGAGCTTCAAAAAGCGGCGAAGGCTGGAAAAAAGCTTGGGCGAATATAAGGTAAACAAAGTTGTCACATATTCTATAAAATCCTGTCTTGGAATTAAGTCCTCCTTAGTATTATTGGTAATTTTGCTTAGCATATAGATCCTTTATCAAAGCATTTTTATTATTAGGAGCAAGGCAAAGCAAAAAGCTCAAGAGCTGAAAGCCGAGATGGAAAAAACTGGAGGAGGCACTATATGCAAGAGCAAGAATCTTACTGAGCTAGACGAGCGGATAATCGGAATAATGCGAAAAGAAGCTGTTTTCGGTTATATGGTTACTGATCCAATGGTAAGTTTAATATACATGGTTAAACTGAGATCTTTAGCTAAATTGGATTTTTCTAAATCATTTTAGAGAGCTTCTGGCATATTCCCTGATGTGGAAATGTTACCGTCGGAAAATGGTTCGGAATACAGGACGGAGGTAAGAAAACCTAATATATATTATTTAAAATGATAAAACATAGTACGTAATTATATTTGGAGTGAACCTAAAATACAGAAGTTTGTTTTTTGAAATGGTACCTTACTTTCATTTTCAGTACTTGGAGGACCCAGAAATTTATTTCTCTGAAGAGAACGCTCCGGAAGAGTTGTGCGTACCACCAGGTCAAGAACGACCGGCAGTTGAATGCCCAAAAATCCACGTTCGTCTCGTAAGAGAAAATTTTCAGCGGAAGAGAGCAACTGCAAGTTATTTGAGTTGGAGGAAATGAAACTCAAAATATTGCAAGAGCAACTTAAGGAAAAGCGACGTAAAAACGACTTAGCCGAGAAGCAACTTGTTATAGCAGAAAAACAGCTTCAGATCGACCGCGAAAAAGTTGCAGCCATAAATAATTTGTCGAGTGCTGTTAAAAAAATGCTTCAACAAAATTCAAACTTGTAATGAACTTACTTACTCAAGCGACTCTTTTTTTTACTTTAAATTTGTTTAATGTGTTTGAAACAAATTTTCTTATTATTTCTGTTAACGCAATACACTGAATAGAATTAATTTTATTTGAAGTTTTTTTACCAACTACATTTAATTACAATTCGAATATTGAATATATATGTTTACAATAGTAAAATACAATAAATGTATTTATGGTATTGGATTTATAACCCCAAAAAAGTTATCCACAATTTTTTGTCGTGCTGAAATTCCTGCAGAAATAGTTTCATTTTCGACGTGTTCTTCTGAATCATCGTTTGAATCTGAATCATTTTCCAATTCACCGGGATTGAAATCGTCATCACTGCTTATCCCATTAATCAAAGCAACGTTATGCAATACTATGCAAGAATTTATTATTTTCCCAGCTTTTAGTGGATCATAACATAACACTCGGTCTTTTGAAAGGCATCGAAACCGAGACTTTAAAAGACCAAAGCAACGTTCGATGATATTTCTTGATTTCCTGTGATGTCTGTTATAGTTTTCTTGGGGTAAAGATAAATGTTCTCCCTGAACTGGTGTCATTAGAAAGGGCAACTGCGGGAAGCCACTGTTTGTAAAAAATAACTGCTTGTTTATTACGTTTTATGAATTCATTTATATTTTACCAAGGAGCCAAAAGTTTCGACCTCCACTGTTGTATCTCCTTTCAAGTTCAAGCTTCATTCAAGGCACTCGCTCTCCATACAGACGCATCATGAACTGTTCCTCCAAATCTTGCATTGCAATATATTATTTTTAAGGTACTGTCGCATACCTTAATATGCAAAAGAAATGCCATAAGAAAATAGAAAATTTTAGAAATAAGGGGTTTAGGACTTTTGAAGAATTCTATAAATTACTATTATGGAAAAAGGATTAAAAATATCTGAGTATAAGGCACACTAACTCAGGTATTTTTTCATTTAAAATCTTACCGCAAGCAAGTTCATTGAGTGACCTCCTTTTCTGCAAACATGAATATGTTCAGTGTCACTTGATGGTGCTATTATTTTAATGTGGCTTCCATCAATTGAGGCAATTACTCCAGGGAAATTAGTTTTTTGGAAAAAGCTATGGATATACAAAAAATGCATTGTACTTAAATCATGAGTGCCTGTGGTGACTGGAAAAGGTTCTGTCACCTTGGATTATATTATAAAAGAAGCTAGCGTTCCAAGAATTTTTTGCTGCGTAAAATTTATAAACCTTTTTTCTAACGAACTACTAGCAAGTACTTCCAACTAAAAATTGTTCCTTTCGAGCTGTTATTTTGCTTGTAAGACTTGAAAGAGGTTTTTATTTATGAAGCGTCTGCGATTTCGAGTATTTGGAAATTATAAATGGAACGCAGTAGTTTCGATATCAAGGTGGCACGAGCCTATCTCTAGTCCAAAGTAACATTGCTTATTGACTGTCACCACAAACAATAGACTTACCTCGATTTAACACGTTGAATTTCCGGAACAGTTGTTGGAAATTTCACATATTTAACTAAAAAATGCTGGTCCAAAATATTCGATACTTCGGTTACGCATCGACTCACCCTGCTTTGGGATACATTTAAGATGGAATCCTGACCAACCGACCTTTGATAGCTTCCTACATTTTAGGAGTTACGATATTTTCCACTATAAATAACACAAAAATTATTTTCTTACCTTGGGCAAAAAATCGCAGCGCAACTAAAAAACGCAAATGTTTTGGTAAGAAGCTGGCTGTTTTTCCAGCCTCCATATATGGATCAATTTCAGCAACCAAATCCTTAGCAACATTTTTAGAGAAGCGGAATAGCTCAACAAATCTTTTCTCCGGCATGTCGAATGGATCAGTGGAACTTCTCAACATTTTTTCTTCTCACTCTTAATTTATTTCGCGTAATTCTTTGCGTATTTCTAACTATTAAATTAATTCTACGCGGTGAATTCATTATAAGTTTAATTTAATAAACAATAATTTTTAATGCATTATAATGTAACTGTTCTTCATAGAACTCGTATATGACAAAACTTAATATTTCATATCCTCCTTTAAACGACCTGTTCAGATGTATTATTTCCGATACATGCTGTGACGGCTAAAAAATCGCTGCCGAGGTGCAAGAGGGATACTCAGTGAACACCACCCGTATTGTTTATGTATTTTTCTTTTACATTAACACACACATATAAATACTGAATTATATAAATAAAGAAACACATGAACATGTGGCGGTACCTTCCGTTCCGTCACCTCTTTTTCATCCACGGGTCACTCAGCGATTTCGCAATTATAACGCGATTCGGCAACATAAACATTCGTTCGAACAACAGTTTGTGTGACTCAAAAGTGGACGCTCAAAACGGATAGTCTGTTTGTCTGGACGACGTACTGTCAGGAGTGACTGCTTCAGAGCGATCGTCGTTTCGGCTGAATGAAAAACCACTGCAACGGTAGTAGTGGTGACGAACTCATGCTTTTGTACAACAACAAGCATTTACCATGACCTTGGAGACCCGCTTAGCTTACCCCAGCAAAAACAAAAGAACCAGCGGAGGTTCGTTACATTGCGTGGCCGAATTTAATTGGGATGGTCGACGTGGCAAAAGAGCTTTAGTGAAATTAATTATTTTCGGCATTTGATTTCGCTGGTCCTTTCGACATAAAAAGCTACATCGGTAGATCTTGTCGAATTAGATGTGTGCTTATTTGTTTGTTTCTCTACGAAGGCAATTCATCTAGAAGCCACAAGCGACTTGTCAACTGCCACCTTTTTAGATGCTCTCTCTCTCGCTTTGTCATTAGACGCAGCTGCCCAGCAAAGGTCTATTCTGACAATAGTACTAACTTTGTTGGTGCTTCCAAAGTACTAAAGAAATATTTTAAAAATTTTCTAAAGACGTCTCATGATGTTCTATTAGCTCAGTACATGTAGCAAGAAATTGCATGGCACTTCATTCCAGCAGGTGCTCCCTATATGGGAGGCCTATGGGAAGCTGTTGTAAAAAGTTTTAAAACACATTTTAAGAAAATTACCGAAAATATGAGCTATACTTCCGAAGAATTCACAACTAACAGAATCGAAGGTTGTCTTAACTCGAGGCCCCTTACCGTCATGTCCGAAAATTCTGCTGATTTTCAATCTCTTACTCCAGTCCATTTCTTGGTCGGAGGCCCACTTCTCTCACTAGTGGAGAGAAATAACCGATCAGACCAGAAATAACTGATCAGCCTCTGAAGATCGTCAACCATTGGCAAAAGGTCAAGGCGATGTATCGACATTTTTGCACCAGATGGAAAAATGAATATTTGAAGGAGATGCATAGGCGTGTTAAGTAGAAAAGTCCTCAATTATATTTTAAAGTAAATGACTTAGTTGTCGTGAAAGAAGACAACTTACCCGCGAATGAATTGCGATTGGGTCGAATATTAAAGACTTACACTGGTAGCGATAACAGAGTTCGCGTTGCCGATGTCTGAACCGAGCGAGGTTGTATAACGCGACCTATAGTTAAGCTAGTCGCACTTCCGTCTGCGCAGCTAAGTCACTATTTCTCTGAACCACTTGCCTTTTTTGTTCTTCTTTTTCGTTTCTTTTTGTCTCGTTTCAGAATGTCCACCACCAACATCGCCAGCGATCTTCTGGAGGAAATGATTCTCAGAATCAGAGTTTGGCGCTAGGGAGACGGAGACGGTGCTAGAGTTCCCTGCGGAAAAACTCGCACTCCAACGAGGTTAAGTGACAAGCGTGGTCGCGGTTTTAGCCAGCAATCACGCCAAGGGTAGATGTAGCTTGTGCTCGTCGGAGCATAATCTTCCATCGTGCCGGCAGTTCCCGGCTATAAACATCGAGGAGCGGTTGCGAGCAGTGTTACTAAACTTTCAGTGTTCCAAATGGCTCTCGAGCTCTCATATGCGAAGGGACTGTCGGAGAAATGGAAGGTGCCGACCACCACAGCTTGCTCCACTCGCGCCTACGAGTCCGAACTGGTCGGGCTCACTCCAGAAGGAACCGTGGTAGGCATTCTCGAGCCAAGAAGGCAACATCCACTGCTCAAGATGAGCCCATCAGCTCAAGGTCAAGGGGTTACCAGCCAAGACGTGTTTGAAGGGACCGCCGTCACAAGTACCGCAAGCGTCTTCGACTTGGGACCACCACCCGAAGCGGCACCCCCCTGAAAAGAGATTGCCTGTCCCTGTCTGCGGCTAGGGACCACTTCCCGAAGCGATCTCCCCCAGAGCCACCGACATCAAAAACCCTCCAACGCGCCACCTCGCTGCTCCCCACTCTCATGGTGCAGACCTGGACAAATGGTCGTCTCGTCTCGGAGCGCGCTATTCTTGATGCATGTCTCCCTCAGACGACAATAGCCAAAGCTTTGGTTTCGAAGTGGAGGCTGCCGACGTCTGTGCTGGACGACACTGAGGTCAGTATGAGTCTAGCGTCCACATTGAAACGACAGCTAGGGTCGAGCGGCGGTTGGAGGTCGTGACACCGATCAAGAACATCGACGAGCGGATCAGACAGGGATTCCCAAATTTGAATTTGGCTGATCCCAACTTCTTCGTGTCATCACCGGTCCGTATTCGGCTTGGGAGCGATGTTTATGCGTACGTAATGCAGCCTGGGATCTTCCCATCCAGATTTGGAATGCCGTTAACCCAAAATTTGATTTTTGGCTGGGTGTTATCTGGGCAAGGTGCTTGGTAACACAACGTTGCCTTCCTGCAAGGCGGGCGGCATGTTTACGCCAGTAAACAAACACCTTGTGCTATTGTCGGTACAGCGGTGTTCGTCAAGTTTTGGTTTGTGTAGAATCATTGTTTTTGTGAGCAGCGCCTCTTGCTCTCATCATATATAAACTTTGTACGTTTATTATAACACATATTCGGTCATTAAAGTTTAATTATTCGAATTTGAAACCCGTGCGTTTTTATTTATTATTATAAAAACATTTTTTTTTAGTTTTAGAAAATAATCACCCCGTCGATTAGGAATTTCAAGAATGTGTCGAAAGGAGTTCGAAAAAGAAATTCGAAAGTCGATTAATAGATTATATTACATTTATAAAATATAGACTTATCGCATAATAGATTTAAGCAAAAACAGTTTTCTAAAACTAAATCACTCAATAGCGCCGTAAATGCGGTCAGTAAACACAAATATATGTATATTTCTTCTATATATATGTCGGTGTGTAAATGGATACGCACGCACGCATGACGATGGTTGTGTTCATGGTGTTAATTAATTACACCATGGTTGTGTCAACGCCTTTAGCAGTCGGTTTGACAGGTAGTAATGTTAAAGCGAGACAACAGTATTAATGTTGTCGGGTGTGGTTCGGTGTGTCAAAAACACGAGTATAGAGAAATTAGAAAGAAACTGAGACTCAAGAAAGACACATCGAAACTCGCTGCGCTAAACACTTACCAAATATGAATCGGCCTGTTAATGAGCTTACTCCGACATCAGAAGTGGGATCTGATTCCGCACCTACAATGATAGATGGTCAATTACGCGCTATCATGGACTTACAAAATAAAAACTTGATGGACCTTGTTAAGGCAATACAATCATCAACTAATAACGTGAATCAACGCGGTTCGGTTGTGTTGCCCAAATTCAATCCAGAAGTCGCTGGTGTTAGCGTTGCATCGTGGTGTACTACAGTGGACATGATTTTAGCTGAAAATACTTTAAAAGGGAGTGCACTCGTTATGGCTTTAAGTAAGTCGCTAGAGGGAAGTGCATCGCAATGGTTGACTCAGATATGCTATCCAGACATAACTTGGCTTGAGTTTAAAGAACTTTTTGTACAGCGTTTCGATTGTGTGGAAACACCGGCAGCAATGTTCCTTAATATTTTGGCAAGCCGTCCGACTGATGGCGAATGCCTTGCAGTGTATGCAAGTCGAATGGTAACGACGCTTGTCACGAAATGGCGTGAAATGAATGCAGAGGAAATTGCTGTGTCAGTGGTACTTGCTCATCTGGCCAATTTTGATGGTAGACTGCAGCGTTCGACCTTTACATTAAATTTGAGGACCAGGGCTGAGCTGCAGGCAGAATTAAAGGCGTTCACTTTTAATAAAAGGAAAATAACCTTGACAGAATCGCAATCTACACCTGAATTTAAACGTCAAAAATTTTCAACAATTAAGTGTCATTTTTGCGGCAAATTGGGACACAAAATGGTTGAATGCAGAGAGAAGAAGCAGCATAGCCACTCAGCGCATGGAAGCATTCAAAATCATAAAAGTGAAAATCGACAACGAGATAAACAAAACATAATTTGCTACAAGTGTGGAGAGGCGGGACATATCTCAACAAGGTGCACAAAAACTGAAGCTGGTAATGGAAAAACAGTAAGCCGTGAGAGAAGAGTGGAACAGTGTTACGTTATGGAACCAAAAGGACACATGGTACACCGAGACGAGACTTTTGACATCACCTTTGACTCCGGAGCAGAATGTTCGCTGATAAAAGAAAAGATAAGTAAAAAATTAGCTGGCAAAAGAATAAATAACGCAGTCATGTTAAAAGGCATCGGTAATGGAGGCATATGCAGCACCATACAGGTGTTAAGTAGTGTAGTAATTAATAATAATCATATAGAAATATTGTTTCACGTATTGCCTGATGAACATTTAAAAAATGATATTGTAATAGGTCGTGAAATACTCTGTCAGGGCTATAATGTAATTGTTGCACAAGATAATTTTAAAATTGTGAGAACCAAATCTATAAACTTTTGTACTGGTAATGACAAACTAATTGATGTAAACACTGAACTTGTTGGAGAAGAAAAAAACAAATTAATGTCACTTTTGGAAAAATACTCAAAATCTTTCATTAAAGGGATTCCATGTACTAGAGTTAGTGTAGGTGAAATGAAGATCAGATTGATCGACCCGCGAAAAACAGTGCAACGGCGTCCATATAGGCTAAGCCCTAATGAAAGAGAGGTAGTCCGGGATAAAATTGACGAGTTAATAAAATGTAAAGTTATAAGACCCAGCTGTTCACCCTATGCAAGTCCTATGATTCTTGTAAAAAAGAAAAATGGTTCAGATCGCCTTTGTGTTGATTTTAGAGAGTTAAATTCAAATACAGTCTCTGATAGGTATCCTTTGCCGCTTATTTCAGACCAAATAGCCAGGCTCCGTGGAGCGAATTATTTTACATGTTTGGATATGGCCAGTGGTTATTACCAAATCCCTCTACATCCAGATTCAATTGAATGTACTGCTTTTGTAACGCCAGATGGCCAGTATGAGTTTTTATCTATGCCATTTGGACTTAAAAACGCCCCTTCAGTTTTTCAGCGCGTGGTAATAAAGGCTCTTGGTGATCTTGTTAACACTTATGTAGTTGTTTACATGGACGATATTATGATAGTCGCCGCAACCAAGAGTGAAGCGTTTGAAAGATTACAGATTGTTTTGAACATACTAACTGAGGTTGGGTTTTTATTTAATATTGCAAAGTGCGCTTTTCTTAAAACTTCTGTGCATTATCTGGGGTATGAAGTTTGTGCTGGCGAAATTCGACCAAATCCACAGAAAATCATAGCGTTAACGGCATTGCCACCTCCACAGTCTGTGACTGCGCTGAGACAATTTATTGGGTTAGCTTCCTACTTCAGGCAATTCATACAAGGGTTTTCTAATTTAATGAAACCTTTGTATCATCTCACCTCAGAAAAAAATAAATTCGTTTGGAAGCCGGAATATGAAGCGATTCGAGCAAAAGTTATATCAACCATTACGGAAAAACCAGTTTTAGTCATTTTCGACCCACAACACCCAATCGAGCTTCATACTGATGCTAGCTCTAGTGGATATGGTGCAATCCTATTGCACAAAATTAATAATAAACCTCATGTGGTGGAATATTTTAGCAAAACTACTTCACCCGCTGAGTCAAATTATCATTCTTATGAACTGGAGACTTTGGCAGTTGTTAAATCAATAAAGTATTTTCGACATTATTTGATAGGTAGGAACTTCGTCGTGTTTACTGATTGTAATTCTTTAAAATCATCAAAGACAAAACAAGAATTAACGCCAAGGGTACAACGTTGGTGGTCTTTTCTACAATCCTTCACTTTCGATATTCAGTACAGAGAAGGAAAGCGAATGGCTCACGTTGACTTTTTATCAAGAAATCCTCTAACCCCCAAGCATATTTTTGCATTTAATAAAGTAGCAGAAAAGCGAGTTAATATAGCTGAAATTTCTAGCAACTGGCTAATCGCTGAGCAACGTCGTGACCCAGACATTGTCGACATTGTTGATAAATTGAAGTCCAATGTGTTGAATGAAGATGTTGCAAAGACCTACGAAATAAGGAAGGAAATACTTTTTAGGAAAATTCAGCGTAATGGTAAAACTCGTTGTTTGTCAGTGGTGCCCCGAGCTTTTAGATGGTCGGTAATCAATCAAGTCCACGAATCAATTATGCATTTGGGCTGGGAAAAGACACTCGATAAGGTCTATGATTATTATTGGTTTGACAACATGTCAAAATATGTGAGAAAATTTGTTGAAAATTGCATAACATGTAAAATGTCAAAATCGTCGTCTGGCAAAATTCAAGTCAAGCTTCACCCGATCCCCAAGGTAGATATACCGTGGCATACCGTTCACATTGATATTACAGGGAAGTTAAGTGGCAAAAATGATAAAAAGGAATATATCATTGTTCAGGTTGATGCTTTTACCAAGTACGCCTATTTGAGTCACACACTTAGACTAGATGCTGTCAATTGTATTAATGCCGTAAAATCGGCTGTGTCGTTGTTTGGAGTACCAAACCGAATAATAGCCGACCAGGGGAGATGCTTTAGTAGTACAGCATTTAGTGAGTTCTGTGCAAAGCAGAATATAAATCTTCATTTAATAGCAACGGGCGCGAGTCGGGCTAATGGTCAGGTAGAACGCACTATGAGCACCTTAAAGAACTTGTTAACCGCTGTCGAGTCTAGCAGTCAATCATGGCAAGATTCTTTAGGTGAGGTTCAGTTGGCTCTAAATTGTACCAATAATCGAGTTACAAAGGCAAGTCCGTTGGAAATGTTAATTGGAAAGGTAGCGCGCCCCTTAGGGCTACTTCCACCTGATGATACAGAAAACGAAGTTGATTTGATAAATGTGAGAGTTCAAGCTACAAAAAATATGTTATCTGCATCTAAATATGAAAAGGCTCGATTTGATGCGGATAAAGCTAAAGTGATTGAGCACAAAGTGGGAGATTTTGTGTTGCTTAAAAACGAAGAGAGGCATCAGACTAAATTAGATCCGAAGTTTAAAGGTCCTTTTTTGGTAACTGAAGTTTTAGATGGCAACAGATATATGTTAAAGTCTTTGACTAGTAAGAGAATGTATAAGTATGCTCATGAGGATTTACGGAAGTTACCGTCTGGCCAGGTACCAACTGAGTTAAATGTGTGTGATGATTATAAAAATTTGGTTGAAAGTTGCGAAGAAACCGTTGAAAGAGACGGTAATGAAAACATTGTTGAGATTGTTGAGAACGAAGAAGCCGTTGAAAGAGACGGTAATGAAAATATTGTTTAGTTTGTAGAGAATGAAGAAGCCGTTGAAAGAGACGGTACTGTTGCATATAGATGAAAAGGTGCAACTGGATACATTTATCATAGTGCAAGCACAAGTGCAAAACGAAGGTTTTGATCATGGCGTGTGGGGCATTTGAGTGTAAGAATGAATTATTAAGAGTAATCGGAAATTTTAATGTTAAAATTGAATTTCGATTGGTAAATGTAAATAAAGAAATTTAATTTTTAATACGTTAAAAAAAATGAAATGTAAAGGGAATAATCTGAAATGTAATTGATAAAATTTATTTACGAATAATTAAAAAAAAAAAAAAAAAAAAAAAAAAACGAATAATTTGTTAGAGAATAATCTGCAATGTAATTGATAAAATTTATTTTCGAATAATTAAAAAAAAAAAAAAAATAATTTGTTAGAGAATAATCTGAAATGTAATTGATAAAATTTATTTTCGAATAATTAAAAAAAAAAAAAAAAAAAAAAAAAAAAAAAAAAAAAAAAAAAAAAAAACGAAAAATTTGTTAGAGAATAATCAGGAATGTAAATGATGAAATTGGATTTCTAATAACTAAAGATAATAAATTGTAATAGAATAATCCGAAAATTATTTATTTGTATGAAAATACGCTTGTATTAGTTACACGAGGACGTGTTATTGTCAGGATGGCCGTGTCGGTGTGTAAATGGATACGCACGCACGCATGACGATGGTTGTGTTCATGGTGTTAATTAATTACACCATGGTTGTGTCAACGCCTTTAGCAGTCGGTTTGACAGGTAGTAATGTTAAAGCGAGACAACAGTATTAATGTTGTCGGGTGTGGTTCGGTGTGTCAAAAACACGAGTATAGAGAAATTAGAAAGAAACTGAGACTCAAGAAAGACACATCGAAACTCGCTGCGCTAAACACTTACCAAATATGAATCGGCCTGTTAATGAGCTTACTCCGACATATATATATTTCTAATACAGCAAAGTTAAATTCGATGCAGTCATCGAAGTAACTCAAAAAAAAAAAAAATCATAATAATAAAAATAAAAATAAACAGTGTTATTCAATATATTTCCTTAAACAAGACTTCAACGCTTCTTTAGTTGCAATAAATAAATAAAAAGCAGTATAACATGCAAAATAAACTTAAATTTGTCTTGAGACTGAACTCGTTAATCTGAGCTGAGTTGTACAGAATTTTGCATGTCACCAAACAAAAAATTCTATACGCTCATGAGGGTTGATTTTGAAGAACACATAAAGTGTAATGTGCGAGAGTGAGAAAGAGCATTAACTCGTTGGTTTTAACTCTTGAACGTTTCGTATGAGCTGTGTGTGCAGAAAACAGAAAATAAAACGAAGTTGTGTTTGTGTCGCACTGAATAATTATTTTAGTGAAGTTTCAACATAATTGAACTCTGCTGCGTTAACGGCAGACGAAAAAAAAAATTAACTGTGCGAAAACTTATGGCCAAAGTGCAGAAATTTAATTAAACAATTTGACAACAGCAAAAGCATTTAAGTCCAAAAGACAAAATAAAGAAAAAAGCAACTGCAAAGCAGCGCGGCGAAGAAGTCAACAATACATCCAACATTTCAAATTTTCGAGAAACATCCTGAAGCTTATGAGCAAGGCAGCAGTGGTAGTAGCAGCAGCAGTGGAGCAAAAAGAGGCTAAATATTATGTAATATTATTGTAGTTCTTTATAGATATTATTTGATTAAAATTGAAATTTGGAGTTCAAATTAATTTTTAAATTAGCGAATCCAGTTTGCTTTGGATTCAAAATTGAATTAAGATTATAATTAATGCTTTAATTTATTATTTTATTGAATTTCTATTAGATTTATAATTATTTTTACATTGTTTCGAAGATGGACCGAAACGAAATTTTAGGACTCAATGTAAGTGTTACATAATAAATGAAATAAAATTAATATTTTTATTGAATACCCACACAAATATATATATATACAGTGTTGCGCAAAACAAAAGCAGGATAAGCAAGGACCGGGTAAGCGTAGAATTATGAGAGTTTCTGAATATCCCAAAATGGAAAAAAGCTCTATACCAGTGGTTTATTAAACAAAGAGAGAAGCACTTGCCCATTTATGTTGAAATTTTAAAAGCAAAAGATCGTGAATTGCATAACAAAAATGATGAACCTGGAGGTTTAAATGCAAGCAACGGCTGGTTCGCTAATTTTAAAAAGCGTCATGGCATTCGGATGTTAAAGATTTGTGGCGAGAAACTTTCGAATAAAGCAATTCTTGTGGATCCATTTATAGAAAAATTTCAAGAAAAAGTTGAAGAACTGGGATTAACGCCTGATCAAATCTACAATGCGGATGAGTCTGGTTTATTTTTCAAAGTCATGCCAAATAAAACGCTTGTAAGAGACAACTGCTCCAGGTCGAAAAGTCAGCAAGGAGCGACTCACGTTTCTCGCATGCACAAACGCATCCGGTATGCATAAAGTTAAACCATTTGTTATCGGAAAGGCTTTAAATCCAAGGGCATTCAAAGGTTTCCAAAGCAACCCTGTTGTTTATAAAGCCAACAAAAATGCATGGATGACTTTATCATTATTTGAAGAATGGTTTCACCATACGTTTGTTCCAGAGGTATGAATAACACAAAATTTAAACTAAAATTAAGCACGGATTTTAAGATACATTATCTTTTTTAGGCAAGATCATTTCTATCTTCCAAAAATAGCGCTTTTACTGCTGGATAATGCACCCTGTCATCCCAAAGATGATGAACTGACAAGTGAGGATGGCATGATCACCATCATATGTTTTCCGGCAAACTGCACAGCCATTCTTCAGCCAATGGACCAAAACGTTATTAACATAACGAAATTGATTTACAAAAGAAGTCTCTTGGCGCATATAATCGGCAGTGAAGGCTCAGATATTAAACAATAAATCAAAACATTTAACTTGAGGAATGCAGTTTGCTTTTTAGCTAATGCTTGGGATAAATTGTCGGCTAATGTCATAAAAAAATGCTGGAACGTATTGAGGAGTCCTCAAAATCCGTGGACTGATGAAGAAATGTTGCCTTTAAGTATAATTAGAGCTGAAATTCAATGATAGACCTGTAGGGTGGGTAGTTGCTACTACAATGGCACTCATTACAGATTATTGGGTACAGAATCTACCGAATTGGAAAACCGCCACTCATGAAAAACGAATAGCTTTTACTCTGGGATGCTTATCTATGTTTTGCATTCTAGATCCTGACTCTTACTCCACTAATGATAAGATACAAAAAGCAAGAGACACTATGATCAATGACTGCAAGCTTAAAGCACCTCGGTTTGGAGACCTTAAAGCTGTTGGCGATAAATGTAGGAATGGAAGATGGACAGCGGAAGACGCGAAGCGGACAGAAGTACTGAAAAGCAACACTGACGACAGACGCTATAACAAGCAACACTGACAACATACACCGAACACTAAACACTGAACGAACGGGGAAGAAGACAGAGAAAGAAGACAGGAACAAGACGCGGACATACAGAACAAACGGGAGTTGCTGACGAGACACGATAGCATACGGTTGAGGAAATATATTACTTAAATCTTACTTACATCTAACTTAATTCTTACTTAAATCTAACTTAATATATTACTTAAATCTAACTTAAATCTAATACTTACAGTATTATATATAACTATAATAAATGGAATTTTAATAAAACAAAACTTAGGTGTTTCAATTGGAATATCCTACAATTTGGGGGCTCAACTGGGATCAAAAGAAAAAGTTAACCATGAAAATTTTAAAAGTAAAATGCAACAAGAATTGAAAACCAATAATAATAATATGAACTAAAGAAATGAGAAAAAACAAGTGAAAAATATAGAAAAACATAAAACAGTGCACTAAAGTGACGACCGTAGCATCGTAGAAACACGAAGCTGGACAGTGATGAAAGCTTTTTGTAAATAGCTAAAATTAAAGAAACAAAACTAAAAAAGAAACAAGTGAACACAAAAAATGCTTTAAAATTTAGTGGTGATCAGTGCACTTAAGTGAAAACCGCAGTTTCATAGAAAAAATATGTGTGGTGGTGACGACTTCATTAAATAGCGTCTCCATAATCGTTGCAGTGCAATTTCACAGTACACTTTGTAAAAGCGACCGTAGCGTCATAAGCTTTAAAAAGTAACGATGGCTTCAGGGCAGCAAAACAACAAAGCAACGAAGTGATGAAGTAAAATATAAAACAAGAGTGATTAAATCTTACTTAAATCTAACTTAATTCTTACTTAAATCTAACTTAATATATTACTTAAATCTAACTTAAATCTAATACTTACAGTATTATATATAACTATAATAAATGGAATTTTAATAAAACAAAACTTAGGTGTTTCAATTGGAATATCCTACATAAATTCTTGTCAATGATCCGATCAGTGAACATGAATAGCACCTACTTCCATAGGACTGGAATGCATCACTTCCCACTAAGTCTATTTGTCGGAAATGCGATTGAACGTATCCAGGCTTGGCAGATTGAAAGTTGCCCAGAGAATGTCGAAGTTGTCCCCTTCACCCTTGCTTCTGTCACCGCAGACACTCTTGCTCCCAAACAAGATGAAGAAATAGTCGCAGCATGGCGCAATTTAAGAAATCAGCAACTAACAGCATACTTCTTAATAAGCATCTAGAGCTATTATGCAAAATACAACTGCTAGAGCTCATCTCATACAAGCAGCTAGTTTCTTTGTATTAACTGCTTATATTTCAAAATCAAGTTTTACAGAGGCTTGGACAAACAAAATGCTAGATCGTCTTGAATCTGACCTTCCAGGTTTTATATCCCTAGGATATGGTGGTCAAGAGGTGATTCATCAATTCAGCCTCCTATTCCCAAAAAAAAAAAAAAATTCTCAGTGAACAAGCAATGATTACTTCATTGTCTGATTATCTTCATGAAATTACCCCCGACACTACAAATGAAGAAATTAATGCTTGGATATTTGGAGAAAATAACTCAAATTATGCACCTGAAGATGAAGATGTTGAAAGCGAAGAGGAAATTGAAATCACTAGCATTGTCCAGGATTTGCCTAAAATAAAGTCCAAGGATGCCATTAATTCGTTGAACATTTGTCTTCAATGGGCTGAAGAAAACAAAATCGGCTTAAAAGAAGTTTTGATTCTTCAAGATCTTCGCAAAACTGCAGTGCAGAAACATATTTCTAGTAGCAAAAAAACAGTCTTAAATATCTGACTTTTTTTAAAACTAGAACAAAGGACCCATTTCTCATAGTTTTTACATAAGAATGTGTATTTTTTATTTATTTTTTTTGTTTGTTTAATTAAATTACATAAGTTTGTATGTAATGTTTTCTGTTTTATATTATTATTAATAAAAACAATTAAATTTTCTTGAAAAATTATCATTTTCGAAGTAAATTGATAACACTAAAGTTGTTTTATTTAAAAAAATATTTTAATTATGCACAAAATTATTGTTCAGTCGCAACACTACTCCTTTGTATTAACCATTTTTATAGGTAAATATTTTAATATTCCTGAATTTTATAAATAACTATTGTTTAACATACTTTAAAACTATCAATTTATTTTTTATTCGATATGAACATAATTACTATACATTTTACTTTCTTGTATCGATAGACATTGTATTATTTATCGTCGATAATGTATTATGCTTTGCTCATCTTTATATCAGGCCATCAGCAATGAAGCTGTAGCTATATACAGTGCGCGACAAAATGATAGGAATTTTAATATTTTCTGAAATATGTTTAATTGCGAATGTGAAAACTTTTTTCTTTGAGTGTAATGATAACATTTGGTCAAGCGCTCTTTTCTAAGTGGATAGCTTTCCAATATTCAGAGAGGAAGTCCCGTTATATAAGCAAGCATAAAAAAAACTGCGACTAAATGATAGGACTTTTTTAAAAATTTTATTTAGTGTGTTCTTAATTCGTGCAAGAATAACATCATCTACTTTGTTTGATTTTTTAAGTAACAATTTCAATAAAAACAATTAATTACATTAAAATGGGTCGAGGAAAATGGTTAAATAAAACAGAAATCGAAGTGGCTTTGAGTCTTAAAAAAGAAAATATGAAAGTGCGTGAAATCGCGAAATATTTGAAAAGAAGTTAAAACGTAATCAGAAACTTATTAAAAGATTCCGAGAACTATGGAAAATCTTTTAGCAGTGGTCGGCCAAGGGCTGTAACGCGGCGAGATGAGCGAGCTATTTTGCGGGCAGCTTCCAATTCGAGCCTCACTGCCAGAAAAATTGCTGAAGCAGCGGGGGTAAAAACAAATATTCGCAATGTGCAAAGAATATTGAAAAAATCTACAATTATTCAACGCAAGAAATTGCAAAGAAAACCACCGCTAACAACAAAACATCGAGAGCAAAGATTGAAGTTTGCTGAAAATCACCTAAAATGGAAAAAACGCTGGCGTCGTGTGCTATTTACGGATGAGAAGAAGTTTAATTTAGACGGGCCAGATGGTTGGTCTCACTATTACCATGACTTAAGAAAGGAATAACGGGTTCTAAGCCGACGACAACATGGAGGTGGATCTGTTATGATATGGGCCGGAATTGGATATTGTGGAAAAACCGAAATTAAGTTTGTTCCGTCAAAAATGAATAGCCAAGATTATTTGAAATTAATATGCAACGAAGTTGTTAACCGTGGGCACCGATTAACTAAGGATCAAATGGTATTTCAACAAGATAATGCCGCTGTACACACAGCAAAAGTGGTTAAGACATTTTTTAGAGAAAATGCAGTTGATATTTTGGAATGGCCCGCACGATCACCGGACCTTAATATAATTGAAAACTGTTGGGGATACCTAGCAAGACAAGTTTACGCTGAAAACCGGCAATACAATACAGTTGATGAACTGAAAACCAGCATTATTTCTAACTGGGAGGCGATTCCGAAAAAATATATCAAAAAACTATTTAAATCCCTTCCAAATTGTGTAACTGAAGTTTTGAAGAAACAAGGAGGAAGCACTCATTACTAATAATCTTTTTATATTGTAATTTATTGAAAATTTCCTTTGAGTTAAATTTTTTTTTATATACATTCTATCTTTTTGTCGTACCACAAATAATGTTTTTTTGTGTTGTATAGAACAATCAAGAGAGTAATTGAACATCCTTTTTTATTTTCATAGCTTCTTTCATTTGTCTTTTCGAAAATCTAAATTTTGAATTTTTTACTTCTTTTCTTAAATAAAAAATTAGAAATATTTCAATTGCCTATTTTTTTGTCGTGGAGTGTACATACAGTAGTGGACTTAAGTGTGGACACTTTTTGAAATTTCTTGCATTTCATAGTTTAAGTGACAAAAATAGTACTTTTTTAATGTAGAACCTTACGAAGTTAATTTTTTCTTGTTCTCTATGCTATGGTTTATTATTAAACTGCCATTATATCATTAAAAAATTTTAATTCAATATCAATATCAATAAAAAAAAATGCCTTGCGAACTATGACATTTCGGTAATATTTTCTTTCGAGTTGTGGCAACACTGAACTACCACGTGTTCAGTCTAAACCAATCACAGAGAGCGTGGGATGATCACATGATCCAATCAGGTTACTTTAAAATGTAACATGGCACATGTTTGGCAATTTGTGTTAGTCATCCACTGCTCATTGTCAACTGAGGTTGTTTTTAAGCAATTTTGAAGTAAAATTAGTGTTTTTTTAACGAAAATGGCTCCAACGACGTCCAAACGTGCCGATTGGTCACCCGGAAAGAGATCTAGAGCTGTTACACTTCGTGAAGAAGGCTACACGTATGAAGACATAGCAAAACGATTGGGTGGAGGAGCTACCAAGTCTGGGGTAAGAAAGGTGTGCCAACGCTACAAGGAGACAAAATCAACCAAAACTGCCCCAAAATGTTGCCGAAAGCTAAAAGTTACGCCACAGGATGAAAGGAGGATATGTCGACTTGCGCTGCAGGATCGGCGTCAAACATCCAAAGATATTAATAAGGTCCTTAAAGCTACCGGACTTGATATAACCGATAGAACAGTTAGGAAGAAATTGTGCAAGAATGGATTACGAGCAAGAATACCTCGAAAAAAGCCTTACCTCAATATTAAACAAAGGCAAAAACGGTTGGAATGGGCTGCAGCACACAAGGGGTGGACCTCTGAAGACTGGGCAAAAGTGGTATGGAGTGATGAGACCAAAATTTCGATTTTCGGGAGTGATGGGATCAGATTCGTTCGTCGTCGTAAAGGCGAGGACATGCTACCGGAATGCACAACCGCCACAATGAAGCATCCTGTCAGTGTAATGGTGTGGGGTTGCATGACTAGAGATGGTGTTGGGCGACTGGCAGTAGTAGACGGCACAATCACGGCTAAAAGGTACCAAGATGTTATTCTGGAGCCAAAATTATTGCCTAGTATCCAGGATTTGTTCGAAGGTGACCGTAGTAGATGCATCTTTCAGCAGGATGGGGCTCCATGCCACACAGCCAAAACCAGCATGAAATGGTTACAGGATCACCACATTGAAGTTCTGCCTTGGCCAGGGAATAGCCCGGACCTGAAGCCTATTGAAAATCTCTGGTCAAGGCTGAAAGTACTGGTTTCTCGACGCAATCCAAGCAACAAAAGAGAATTAATCGAAGCGATTCTTCAAGCATGGTTCCATGTAATCACAGCTGAAGATTTGCGACGTCTGGTTGATTCCATGCCTCGAAGGATTGAGCAAGTAATCAAACTCAAAGGATTTCCGACGAAATATTAATTTTTATTATTAATTTTTAAAGTCTTTGTAGAGAATAAACTCTTTGCTTTTTTGCCATTTTGATGTTTTATTCGGAATTTGTTTTTTTTTTTATGAAAATAGTTCAAAAGTACTATAAAATAATAGTAAAATACATTCCCGAAATCATTACATAGCAAAATAACAATAAAGACTAATATAATTATAAAATTGATTAATGAATATAACATACGAGCAATTTTATTAAAAGTGTCCACACTTAAGTCCACTACTGTATGTAACAGAAGCAATGTCTTTCTTTTTTTTCTTGCTCTTGTATTCTTTCTAATGTTTCTTAAGGGGAGATACGCAGTCAGAATTTTTTTTTGCATTTTCTTAAAGTTTTTCTTAAAGCCTTAAGTCTCAAGAATATGTGGTGAAAATTTCAAGTCCATATCTCAAAAAACAACAAAGTTATAGCCTTGTTAGTGAACCGCCTTCGAGAGCACCGTGCCGGCCCTTATACCGACAGGCAGGCAGCGAGAAGCGTCCCTACGTAAGAAATCATGTGATTTAAAACCTGTTTTATGATTCTATTGTGTTTTGTCAGTAGTTTGCCGTCCGTCCAACGGTGCGTTTCGTGCAACTGTGAGTTATCGTGAATTTTATTTCAGTTTCCATCTGTATATAATCCGATTTTTATCAATATTGCAAGGCAATGGGTAGCCGATACAAATGTTCTCGGGAATTTAGGCAACTCGGGTGTTCTCGAAGAAATAGACCGAATAAGAAAATACCACCAAAAAATCGACACGAGGCCGAACGCGTTTATTTATCTGACGACCGAACTAGTGCCAGTGCCAAAAAATTAAAGATTCACCGTAAATCGTCCGTGCCAGAAGATCGGAACATCGCGTATCGCATTTTGAATTTTTTTACAGTATTTTCCGCTATTTCGAAAGGCGTAAAATGTAAAGTGTGTGATAATGACGTTCGATTTACAACAGAAAGCACTCGAGGGCTTGGTTTCAAAATTGTAATTTCGTGTAAATCGTGCAAGCCAATTTCAATTCCCTCATGCCCGTACATCAAGAGAGCTTACGAAATAAACACAAGATTCATTTTCGCAATGCGTGTATTGGGGATTGGTTTACAAGGAGCTATGAAATTTTGTGGCCTTATGGACTTACCTCCTCCTGTAACACAAAACACATACGACATAATTGTAAATAACATTGCTTATGCTGCTTCAGCCATTGCTGAAATTGTGTTAAAACGAGCTGTGAAAGAAGAACAAGAGGAGATAACAAAAAACTATTCGAGTGCTGATATAAAAAAATTAACGGTTTCAGGGGATGGTACGTGGCGAAAGCGTGGTTTTACCTCGTTATTTGGTGTTGCCGTTCTAATTGGTCACTACACCGGAAAAGTCGTTGATTTTTGGTCAAATTTAGTTTTTGTGCTGCATGTGAGTTTTGGAAAAAATACGTCAATACCGAGCAGTATGAAGAAGGGTGAAGGGGCGAATCATGTGGGTTCGTCTGGCAAAATGGAAGTAGACGCGATGTACACGTCTGTAGACGTGTAGACGTTGTAGACGTTATGTACACGAATTACATTGGGGATGGCGACTCAAAAACTTATACGGGAGTAGTCAATTCGAAACCTTACGGTGAAAACATTCGGATTATAAAAAAAGAATGCGTGGGACACGTTCAAAAGCGAATGGGAAGCCGTCTTCGCGAATGCAAGAAAAACAATCCTGGAATTGGCGGCCAAAACAAATTAACTGCAAAGTTAATAGACAAGCTGACTGTTTACTATGGTTTAGCCATTAGACGAAACTGTTACGACAAGGTTCAGATGAAAAATGAAATATGGGCAACATTTCATCACTACAGCTCATCCGACGAGAATCCTGAACATCAGTTTTGTCCAGAAGGTTCCGAATCATGGTGCAAGTGGCAACAAGCGAAAGCCAAAGGAGCACTAAAGAATTTTAACCATGACTACAAAGCACTGCCAAAAAAGGTATTAAATGTTTTAAGACCAATATATGAAAACCTCAGCAACGACAATTTGTTGGAACGCTGTATTGGCGGGTACACTCAGAATAATAATGAGAGCTTCAACCAACTCATTTGGAAGATAGCTCCAAAAACAATTCACAGCGGGGCAATAATTGTTAATATTGCTTCATCATTAGCAACATGCGTATTTAATAATGGTATTAGATCATTGTTGGAAGTCATGCACGTGATGGGAATATCTCTCGGACCGGCCGCGCACCTATACACTGCGAAAGAAGACGAACATCGCATAGCAAAAGCTGAGGGAAAAGCTCAAGAATGCTCTAAAGAACGACGAATTTGGCGCCGACAACAAAATTTACAAAACATGGACATTCCTACAGAAGTAGAAGACATACATTATGGGCCAGGCATCGATGATTCCATGTTAGTTGAACAAAATTTAGGATTTATTAGCTTTTAAATTTTCAAACGCGTTTTTCTCGAAACCATGTTTTCAAAGTCGGTGACCAAGCTTTCTCGAAGCTCAGTGAACCGATCGTTTTGATTTTTTCGCAGGCTTATTGTACACATAATAATCTCGTACTTGTCATAGGATTTTTTTTTTTTTTTTGCTTCGTTCATTTTTTATAGGCAAAACTATGACGAATTTTTGGTCAAAAATCGTTTTTTTACGTTCGAAAGTCCGCCATTTTGTGAAAAATCAATATTTCCAAAAACGGCTATGACAAGTACGAGTTTTAAGTATCTACTTTAATAATATATTTCATTTTTTTGTTTCAGATGAATTAAGGAGGAGCAATCTTGGTCACCGCATTTCACCTTTTTTTCAGAGCGCTCTACAAAAACTGCTGTATCGACCTTAATATTAATTTTTTTTTAATAAAAAAAAATTAAAAATACTCTTGAATGTGTATATTTTTAGGTATAAAACCCCTTATTTAAAAATATCCCATAGGTTTTCTTAAAAAAATTCACAAACATGACCTTTTTTTCGGACTCTGGCTGCGTTGCTCCCCTTAATACAAATATTTCAGAAGGAAAACAATATGAGTTTCCGTTCATCATTATTTGCACTCCGCTCTGAACAAATAAAGAAATTTGTTTCAGTTTTGTTGGGAAATATTTCAGTGGCACGTCTGGTCATTTGTTTATATTGTCAATTGTGCAGCTGTGAAAGCAATTATAAATAATTTGCAAAGAAAAGTTACAAATAATATAACAATTAAATAAATAATAAGTCTAAAAAAAAACATACAAAATATATTAACATGTCTTTTGAAGAAAAATTAATAATGCAGGTGAGCGAGCACTAATACTTGTACAACACGAAATCTCGTAGCTACAAGAATGTGGTCAAGCGCAATGCAACATGGACTGCAATAGCAGATGACTTGGGAAAAACAGGTAAAGCTTTCTTTTTGATGAAATAATTGATTGCAGAATAATTATAAGAAATTTTTTACATATTAATCATATTTGCAGTTGACGAGTGCAAGCAGAGGTGGAGAAGCCTTCGTGATCGCTTCGTAAGAGAAAACAAAAAAAATGGACCAACCCTCTGGTAGCGGTGCTGCAGAACCTGATGTGTGGGAATATTTTTACTCCCTGCAGTTTCTTAATGCAGCTTTAGAACCCAGAAAGTATGTCCATATAAAGTAATATTAAATTTTAATAATCATATTGTTATTTAGGCAGGTTGGAAACTACGATTGTTTCAATGAAACATTTTCAGAGGTGCCGCACTGTTTGCCAACTGACGAATGCAGTCTGAATTTCACTGACTGCAGTACACCGGAGCCCAGACAATCCGCAAAAAGACCGAGACCTGCTGATCCTCTAATAACAGAGTTCTTTGGCGATTTATCGAAAACGTTAAAGGAGCGCTTTAAAACTGTTGAGCAGGATGAAAATGATAGCGACAAAAATGAAAGTGCTTAGTTAAGAAGCAAAAATCTCAATACAAAAAAAAACCGTGTTCGATGAACTCGGTCGAAAAAGTACCTTGACTCATTGTTCTAACCTCCACAAAACGATTTCGCAATGTGTTAACCCTTAGGCTTCCTGAAATTTTTTTTAAAAAGTGGCTTTTTTGGTTCTTAAACTCACTCTTTCATCGACCACGCATCGAATCGGTCATATTCAGATCACTTAAATTTTGATTAATAAAAAGTTTATAACGTTAAATTACCCAAGTTTTCATTTTCTTGCCTCCAAAATAAAATCTATTTTTATACAAAATGAAGAAGTTTGATTTTATTCAATTATCTTTAGGACAATATAAACTAGATATTGTTTGTATATAAATACTTAAAGCAGTGTTTATATACAGTGACTCGGTCAATGCAACAACCGCGGTTCTTGCAACCGCCTTGGTTTCTATTAGTTGCAGTAACCGAGGTCATACTGTATATAAAAAAAAATAAGAACAAATAAAAAAGAAATAAAAAAAAATAAAAAAATATTCAAAGAATATTTCTATTTCAAATATCAAGGATGTTTGACTATATTATTCCAAAAACATTGCAATACTTGTGAACTTAAAATAATAGACTTAGGAAAAATAATCTACATAACTTATTTTGGAAAAGCTTGGCATCAGCAATGCTTCAGATGCAATATTTGTTAAATAAATTTAAAACACATGGCATTTGCAGAATACAAACCATATTTGTTATCCAAAATTTGCGTAGGTTTACGTTTGGAAATATAAATTTTGGCAAAGAATTATTTAATAGATTCGTATCGTTTAATTTTGAGTTATTGTATGAAAACTGATAAAGCAGCATTTAGTTTGAATAATGCTTTAAAAGCTGCAACATCATACAATGATAGAACAAGTTTCAATGGAAAAGATATAGTAGAACCTAAATATCAACTTGATATAGAACAATTAATAAAAGCAGTTGGTGCTATATATGTAAAAGCATTTATGTTAAAATTTGAAACTGGTATAGTATTAAAAGAAATAACTGATAGTGAAAAATTCGTTCAAGACATATGTAGGAGTGAATCTTTATTATATAGAACATCAAGATGTTTTAAAAAAAAAAGTGGAAATTTTTTAAATGCTTGCAATATTATAAACTCAATAAATATTTTATTAACATATAAACCTAAAGTGCCTTATATAACACCTAATATGTTGCAAGAGATGGATTTACATACTTATATAGTAATAGAAAATGATAAAAACGATAATAATTTATACGAATCCTTTGAAATAATTGATAATAATGATAATATACAAGCTTTAAATTTTGTAAAGTTAACCATTGATGGATTAAATAATTTAAATATAACGAAACCAGAAAAAATTAATGAGAAATTAATTGATAAATTTGATAGATATAAAAATAGAAAAGTAAATAGAGATTATAAAAAGAAATTAAATAAACATTTTGTATGTAATATTGTCTTCAATTCTATCGATGATATTAATGAAATAGACTTAATTAAAAATATGCATATAATAAAGATATATGGTGGTGATAACAAGTGTTGTTATAGAGCCATATTAACTGCTTTAAAACTTATAGAAATAATTACCGTTGATGAACTTATAGATCTATTAAAGTTTTTATTGAATAATTTAAAAGAAGATGAAATTCAAAACGTACCTTATGATTTGATTATATATGACGATTTAAAAAAAGCTTTGATGATAATATAGGTGAATTTTCACTTATAAGTTTTGTATCATATATTTTCAACGTAGGATGTTTTATAACAACTCCAGAATCACACTTTTTAGAAGTTAAAAATAATGACATTGATAAAAGTATATTTCTTGAATATAATAATACAGATGTATATAGTAATACTATTGGTCATTACAATACTATTAATATTTTTTTTGAAAATTATAATATTAAAATAAAATTGAATAATATTATAAATTTGTAAAAAGAAAATAACCCTGTGAGATCAAAAAAATATATTGAAGGTTTTAAAAAATTTTATAATCCATGTTTAGGCCGCAGCCCTAAATAAGAGTAAAGGTAGTAAGTATGGGGTAACACTTTTTCTTCCCATACTTACTTACCGACTTGTTCGAGAATCGATATTCCAGTATTGATACCCGAACAAGTTGCTCGATCGTTTTTCCGACGAGCAGCTGCTTTTGCCGGCATTCACTTATTGAATACCGAAAGCAATCAAAGTTTTTCGCCAAGCAGCCATTTTTTATTCCTAGTGATTTTGCAGCATTTTTAATCAACATAAAAAGCACATAATTTCTACTTATTAGAAATAATAGCCAAATGTAAGTTATTTGAAAATAAACATCTTTTTCCTACCACACCTATTTAATTTAATTGTGATCGTTTATTAATTTTTGTCTATCTTTCTGAATCGTTTTCCATACTACTTGTTGAGCACAAATTGCCCAACAAGTATATGTCGCTAACGACTTCTATTGCAGATAAACCAGTGATCATTGAATTTTGCGGAAGCCGCAAGGGAACAAACTGCCAATCTGTTTATGGTCCTATCGATCCGTTCAGCAAGAAGAAGTCAAAAAGTTATCAACAAAGACCAGAAGAAACCTATAAATTTTTAATCAAAGCCCAGGAGCCATCAAAATAAAAAAGCTGAGTTGATTGATTCAATATTTTGTGTCTAAAATAGCTTCTTTCTTTATTGAAATTAAAAACAAAAATAGTGCTAATAAATACAAACGATTTAAAATATGAAAGTGTAGTGCAATAGTTTTAGTGAAATTAAAAAAGATATAAATACATAAAACGAGAAGAAAAATTTTAATAATTAAAAAAGGCGCCATTGCTTTGCCATTCGGGTCGAAATTGCACGAAGTGATCGAATCCATTTTAATAAGTTTGCAATTTCTTTAATTTAATATTGTATAATAAAAGAAAATACAGTTTGTTCAAAGAAAAGTGCGCGTTATATTTAAAGAATTAAACTCGCAACTAATTTTTTGTCATATTAATAATTTTTCTTCTCACACACAAATACACACACTACATACACAGCCGTCTTGCAAAAACAAAAAGTTATCGGCATATTTTATTTGTGAGGAAATTAAATCCCAATATAACTAAATATAAAAAATAGCAATTGGAATTTGCCATCGGCTTTATTAACTAATTAAAGGTATTTTATAAATTTGCACATCAGCACCTCACTTGGCATTTTATTCCAGCCGGTGCTCCCCATATGGGAGGTCTGTGGGAAGCTGGTGTCAAAAGTTCTAAGTTACACTTTCGGAAAGTAGCGTCCGACATGAAATACACGTTCGAGGAGCTCTAAACATTGCTGTCGCGAATCGATGCATGCTTGAATTCACGCCCTCTTAGCCCAATGTCGTCAGATCCAAATGATCTTGCTCCTTTAACTCCAGCGCATTTCTTGGTAGGGGGACCTTTAATTGCACCAATTGAGCCAGATATTGACGAAAATCCAATATCTATCATAAATCGTTGGCAAAAGTTGAAGGCATTGAACCAAAAGTTCTGCCAAATTTGGAAACATGACTACCTCAAGGAACTTCACAAACGATACAAGTGGAAACATCCCCGCGAGGACTTGAAAATTGACGACCTGGTGGTGATAAAAGCGGATAACCTTTCGGCCACCGAGTGGCGATTAGGCAGAGTCGTAAAAATTTATTTAGGCTCTGACAATCGTGTCCGTGTCGCCGATCTGCGCACGGAACGTGGCATTATTACTCGGCTGATGGTCAAACTAATTATTCTGCCACCACCTCCATAGCTATATGTATTCGTCCATCAACGGCGTAGCTAGATGTCTCCGTCTGAAATAATCGTGTGCGTGTTGTCCTTATAGTCGGTTCAGAGGGAATTAACATATTTGATCTCTCTTCTTTCTTTTATAGTCCCGAAAAATGTCGAGCGTCGGACAATCGCCAGCTGTAGTCGCCTTGAAGTGTCGAGTGTGCTTGGGGCGGCACCCCCTCCGTTTTTGTAAGGTGTTTGTCACCGGGAATGTTGCCGAGCGCCTGCGGCTGATATTATTACATAAATTCTGCTCCCGGTGTCTCTCCCCAAACCACAAAACCAGCGAATGCGCCAGTGACGGTCGTTGTGGAAAATGCGATGGTTCGCATCACACCATGCTGCATCTTGGCCGGGTTAAGGACGTGGAAAAGTCGTCACCGCCCAAGCCGTAAGACGTAGCCAGGCCTTGTTTGCTTGAGTCTTCTCGTCAGAGCGGGACGGGCGCCGAGGAGAGTTTTGCTGGCCAGCTTTCCTTGCCGTCAGCATTGAGCGTTGAGGGGGATCCGGTGCCTGAAGATGATAACAAGGCACGATTAGCTCGATGCATTCGGACCGCCGAAGAGTCGCGTGCGTTCCGACCATCGTTGCACGGTACGGCAAATTTGACTAGGAAGACTCGGCGCTCCGGAAGACGGTCTCATGCCTCTCGAACAGAGCATCGCAATCGTGGTCAAGGACGGACACGACCTACACATCGCCGCTCGAATAGTGGCGCTCAGCGCCTGCCCTCGCCATCACCGTTGCCATGTCTGCAACAGGTGACTTCGCTCCTCCCCACGGCGGTCGTCAAGGTGATTGATAAGGGTCACCTGCATCGGGTTCGTGCTTTGATAGACCCGTGTTCAGAGAGTTCAATAATCTCTCAGCGTCTCGTTCGCCAACTTGGGTTGCCATCGAGAATGGTTGGTTCTCAAGAGTTTTGCTCCCTAACCCTCCGAGCAAACTATGAATCCAGCCAATCGGTGACAACACAAGCTAAGGTGTTGCAACATTTTGCGCGAGTCACGCCTAGGCAGAGTCTGGAAGCGTCTATCAGAGCACAGTTTTCGAATCTGATGCTCGCTGACCCCGACTTTCTTAGCTCGTCTCCGGTCGGTATGGTGCTCGGGGTCGACGTTTACCCCAAGATTATTCAGCCAGGAATCTCTCCGTGTGGTTTGGGGGGGGGGGGGGTTCTAACACAGAACTCTATTTTTGGGTGGCTGCTGTCGGGCACGGTCGCCTTATAACAATCTTATATATTTTATCAAAAATTATTTAGTTTCATTATATTAATCATATTAATTTCATTTAATTATTTATGGTTAGAAAAACCATACTGAAATTTTTGCACTGACTTTTCAATTAACTTGACTTAATTGAATTCTAATGCACTACATTTGTTTTAGTAAACGAACACAAATAGAGACACATTGAATTAGTCAACTCCTTTTTTTATTAGCCTTAAGATTTATTCTAAGCTATTTTTAAGATTATCTTACAGTAATACTGCAAGGGGGCCGGCATGTTTAGGCCGCAGCCCTAAATAAGAGTAAAGGTAGTAAGTATGGGGCAACACTTTTTCTTCCCATACTTACTTACCGACTTGTTCGAGAATCGATATTCCAGTATTGATACCCGAACAAGTTGCTCGATCGTTTTTCCGACGAGCAGCTGCTTTTGCCGGCATTCACTTATTGAATACTGAAAGCAATCAAAGTTTTTCGCCAAGCAGCCATTTTTTATCCCTAGTGATTTTGCAGCATTTTTAATCAACATAAAAAGCACATAATTTCTACTTATTAGAAATAATAGCCAAATGTAAGTTATTTAAAAATAAACATCTTTTTCCTACCACACCTATTTAATTTAATTGTGATCGCCCAACAAATTGCCCAACAAGTATATGTCGCTAACGACTCCTATTGCAGCTAAACCAGTGATCATTGAATTTTGCGGAAGCCGCAAGGGAACAAACTGCCAATCTGTTTTATCCATATTTAATTATTGATACAGATATACCTTTAGATGTTTTTGAACTAGATGATATAATAATAAAAACGACTATTAATAAACCAAAAACAAATTTTATTCATTTAGGTCCTTGTAGTGAATATTTTGATAATTATATTACTGATAATTTTAACAATAAGATTATATTAGATGAAGATGATTTAAAATTTGTCAAAATTAAGAAAATTTTTAAAGATGTATCAAAAAAAAAATAGAAAATAATAATATTTTATTTTTATATCCGACATTAATAAACAATGATTCTTCTAAGTGTTTTGTTGATCAGTTAAATCGCTATAAATTACTTTTTAATAAAATAGCTCATATTTTAACAATTCCCTGATATGCAGAAAGCAACCGAAAGGACGCCAATTTAAGGATAAGTATACATAGTTTCAATTGGATTCTCGTGGTATTCTGTGCAGTTGTTGTGTGTTGCAAAGTGGTAAAAATGAGTGATAATGAATTCATTAATATATTAAAATCATTTAAAAGCGAATCATTAGTAAATATTTTAAATGGTAAGTTTGCAGTGAAATATAAAATAAACTGTGGTAACAGAGTCTTTCAGCTGGTGCCGTATGAAGAGTGTGTATATTCCTCCATGACAGTTGCGGCCTACTTCACTCGTGAGAAGAAGAATCATCGAATTGACACCATATTGAAAAATGTATTTCTGGTCACTTTAACTATTGCATTTATCTTGTTAACATCAAGAAGAAATAAAATCTAAAATTTTTAATTGAATCTTGTTAGTCTTTTAGGCAGTCTTAAAACCAGCTGCCAGAAAAGCTGCTTCTAAGCAAACTGCGAAAACTACTATCGCAGACTCGAGAAATCCATTTTTCTTAATCAAGCCGACGCATTCAGAACTTCACTCGTCTATCAACATAAAGGACCTTATTGAAAGTAGTTTCGACAAAAAGCAGACATTTCAACCACTTGTGAGTGCGGTAGGCAATAATGTTTTTAATATACCATGAGTACTATGTCTATTTTGCTGACATATATTACAAAACTGACAGCTTGGTGAAATCTATGGTTATTTGCTTTAAAGTGTTTCAAGTTTTAAATCTTCAATATCCAAACAATTGCAAGCTTATATGATTGATTTTTCAACAATACTTTTATGAAATATCCATAGACCTATCTGAAAAGTAAAGTTATTTATCGGCTGTTTTAAATGACTTGCAAAATTTTAAACCAAACTAGTATGTTAACTTTTTATATTTAATGTATGTAATGTATGCAAAATGAATGCAAAAAACACCCGAAAGGTGTGAGTCGACTCTCCAGCCGAATCATTGATATGGATATAATATAAAAAAAAAAACGCTGGATCCACCAGTGGGTTTAGTCAACATAAATACCCATAGAATAATCCTAAAATATTACACATTTTGCATAAATTACCAATTTTAAGCGAGAAATAACTGTCAAAAAGTGTACCAAATTTTTTATTTCGTATTTTTTCTCAATTTTATAGGCTTACTCTATGCCTAAAATCATCAGTAATCGAAATATTTTTTCGATTACTGATCGATATTCGAAATGTTTTTTGATTTCAGAACAATAGAAAGATCTGGGCAAAAATAGCCTTCATGGAGGGACTGTACCGCCGCCATTTTGTATTAAAAAAAAATTATTTTATTACCAGACACATGTCATTAAATTATGTCAAAAGTATATAATGATTTAATTATTTTATTACCCTCAAAATAATTCACGAAAAATTGCTGATTTTCGAGCATTTCGGGAGAAATAAATGTTCTCCCCTTGAAATTAAACTTTGCTTGAATTTCAACCAATTTGTTTTTTCATCAAATTCGAGTATTACCTCGCTGTACACGTATTTGGTCCCATATTGAATCAGCTAACACATCTTGTGTTATTTTTATGTGAATTGGTTGCTGTCGCGGGTAAGTGCGTTTTTCCCTATCCTAGTGGGTTAATTCCTAGTGGTTTCATTACCTATATAGTTAGCAGTTTTCATAGCTACATAAGTTTTTAGTTTGTATCCAGGGTAAGTGCTTGTATTACTAAGTGCTTTTAGTACTTGTCCTGGTTCGCGACCAGACTGGATGGTGGTTTTGCTACTGTTTGATGTTGCCTGGAATACAAATCCCACGAAAGTATCCCTTTTCCTGGATTTTTGTGGAGACCGTGAAATTTTGTGTTGGCCCTTTTAAAATATCCTCTTGGTTACTTTTCGGGGTGGGATGGATTTTGAGGAGGGAGGGGGAAAGCTTCAAAAGAGGCTTGCTTACTCATCTTCAAGCGACGTGGAGGCTTCGGCTTCGACTTCTTTTAATAAGAGGAAGAAGTCCAGCTCGCTTGTTGGTGGGTCGTTGGGTTTTTTGAGGGACGCGAAGTCTGAGGCTTCTTTGTTTGAAGATGTGGTTAGGGTTGCCCCTGTTTTTTCTGGGGCTGCCTCTGCTGCGTCTGCCAAGGCCGGGGGTGGAGATGTTGTTCTCCGTCCGTCTGTAAGTGGTGGGTGTCAGGCTGCAAAATCGAAGGCAGCGGTTACTGCCCCTAAATGGGGGTCTACCTCAGGGGGTGAGCTACCAGGGAGGTGGCTTCAGGAGGACTAGCTCCGGCGGTAAGTCCGGAAAAGTGAAGGGGCTCTTGCTGGCTGGCTCGTCGACTGGGAGTCGCTTTTCAGGGGAGCATGCTTTAGGTGGGTCCTTGACTGGGGGCCCTTGTCAGGGGTGACATGCTCCGTGGGGCCTTCTCCTGGGGCATTTACAGGAAGGGTAAATCGCCTTCTGGCAGAAATAATGGAGGTCACCGACAATTTGGTCAAAACCATTTGATGGTGGGGTGGGGGGTACGGTGGTCCGGAGCATCATTGATGCTGCCGGGAGGTATGAGATCATTCTCATGCAACTTGTTGCTGAAAATGAGCGGTTGAAGGGGCGTCTGGAATCTACCCAGACGAGAATTGGTGCTCTGCCTAGCAATTTACGGCCAGCCTTTGATGGGGGGATAAGCGGGTGACTGGTCCATCTGCTCCATCTGTCTCTGCCGATGCTTTTTCGGCCTTGCCTAGTGTAGGGGCGGCTGAGCCGCTGAAGCCTCTAGTGGAGACTTGGTCACTGGTGGTGAAATCGAGGAATGCTAAGGAAACGCCACAAGAGGCGGTTAAGGAGGTTGTGTACAAGGTTGGTACCACTTTGGGTGTGCGGGTCCACGAGATCAAACTGATCCGTGGTGGTGAGGCGCTGATTCGCACCCCTTTAATCGTTGAGAGAGATCGTATCTCAAAGAACAGTACATTCAATGAGGTCGGTCTCGATGTAGCTGTTAACGATAAGTCGAAGAAACGGGCTCTTGTCCAACAGGTTTTTACACGTATAGCTCCTGATGCTTTCATGAGTGAGCTGTACGAGTAGAACTTCAAGGACAACACGAGTGAATTGGAGTTTCGTAAGGGCATCAAATTAGTAAGCGCTCCTTGGAAGGTGGGAGGTGATGGAGTAACGACCGGCATATTGGAGGGTTGTGGCAATGCCATGCAGCCCCTTCTTGACGTCGGCCGTTGCTACATCAAGTGATTCTCATTCTTCGTGAGAGCTGGCGCACATCGGCTATCGCGGCGCACGGCTTTGATCAGCGAGACCTTCAGCCACCATTTTGAATTATTTTTCATCGAAAAAAATGTATAATGTTCTTGAAATATTGAATTGATAAATACCAGAAAAGATTTTTTCAAAAAAAATTTACGTTCGCTCAAAAAAAATCCTGCAATTACTTTACGTACGCAGCACTAAATGCGCGTGTCTTCGATACTCTTAATGAAAACAAAGGTTAACGTTGGGCATGTGAAGATTGCAGAGCAACTGATTTCGACATCTTAAAACTTATAAGGCAATCGAGAAAAGGCTTCTTGGAGAAAAGGCTCAACATTGTAACGTTGCAATCGGCTAAATTAGAACACTTTAAATTTTTTTAAATTAATTATAAGTATTTCCTTTTTGCTTACATTAATTTAAGACTATAGAAACAGTTAAGAAAACTTAAAGTAGAAAATAAATTCAGTTCAGATTTTACAGCAAAAGTAGAAAGTTGTGTTTTACTTTTACTCTTCGGCTCTCTACTAAACATACAGTGAATCAAAAAAGTTTACATACACATATAACTCATAACTTAAACCATTCTCAAATGGTTTTGTTTTTTTTTTTTTTAACTCTTTTTTGGTAAGTCCCAAATAGACAAATATTCACTTTATTTGTACGCATAATGTAAATTCCGTTATTTTATCGCGCCACTGCATAGCTGCGACGAAAGCAAAAAACCCGAAAAAATATGTCAAAAAAGTTTACATACATATTTTCCAGTTAGCATTGTTGTTGCTAATGTAACGTTAATTGCTGTTTCTCTTTCACACTGTTCGTTGATCATGAATAGAAACATTGCAATTATTAGCATTTTTTTAAGTTCAATTGCAATTTTCAGTTCAAAGTGCAAAGAAGTTCGCTACAATGGGTCGCGGTAAGCAAATTCCGTTAGAAGTGCGCAAATTGATAGTCAAGTTATATCTTGAAAATAAATCATTACGGGAAATCGGCAAAATAATTGGAAGATCCCATGCTAGTGTTCAAACTGTGATAAATTCGTACACAAACAACGGCAATTTGCAAACTAAGCAACGATCGGGTAGACCCAAGATTTTAACTCCACGCGAAGAACGCGCCGTCGTCGCCGCCGTTCATGTAAATCCCAAAATTTCTGCAGTGAAGTTAACACAGAACATAGCTGAGCGTACGCAAAAACAAATGAATCCGCAAACAATAAGAAATACACTGTACAGGGCTGGGTTTCATGGTCGCGTGGCACGCCGTAAGCCTTTCATATCCAAAGTCAACAAAAGAAAGAGGTTGGATTTTGCTAAGCAGCACTTACAGAAGCCGGATTCGTTTTGGGAAAATGTTGTGTTTAGCGATGAATCGAAGTACAACATATTTGGTTCGGATGGAGCTGGAAAAGTATGGAGAAAGGCCAATATGGAGATGAAAGAAAATAACCTAATACCAACGGTTAAGCATGGTGGCGGAAATGTAATGGTTTGGGGGTGTATGGCCGCATCCGGAGCTGGAGAACTGGTGTTTATAACTGACAAAATGGACAAGTATGCTTATCTGAACATCCTCAAAAACCATTTGAGTCCAAGTGTTCAAAAACTGGGTCTTAATAGCAGCAATTTTTATTTCCAGCAAGATAACGACCCAAAACATACGTCGTATCTTGTCCGCGAATGGCTATTATATCATTGTAAGCAGCTTCATACACCTCCACAATCACCAGACATCAATGTCATTGAGCATATTTGGGACTTGTTGGAGAAAAGGATCCGAAAACATCAGATATCGTCAAAGGAAACTCTGAAAACCGCTTTATTGACTGAGTGGGCCAAAATAACTGAAAATGACACTAATGTTTTAGTCAAAAGTATGCGCAGGCGCCTAGAAGCGATTATAGCAGCCAAAGGAGGGCCAACAAAATATTAAGTTATTAAAAAATTATTTTTTCCAACCAAAAATCCCTAGAGATTTCTTAAGCGTATGTAAACTTTTTTGATGTTAGTTTATGTCTTTTTTTAATGTTTTATTGAATTTCTTCCTTTTGTTTTGAAAAAACATTTACTTTTTTAAGTTAAATTAATGTGCAAACGTGTATAATTTGAAATAAAACTTACATTTAAAATTTTTTTGTTTAATTTAATACGATAAACAGGTAATATTATCTAGAATTGTGGTGTATGTAAACTTTTTTGACTCACTGTAACTGGCGCAGCCTTCAGTCCGGTTAAACGGTTTTTGTTTTATCCTTTGAAAAGAAAATGAAAGGAAGTTAAATTAAATTTAATAAGCCCGAATCGAAAAAAAACCGTATAAATCAATATATCCATCATCTATCAAGTACTAAAGCACAATCATGGCATATGATCATAGCACCAGGAAAGAAGATGAGATCAACCTCCACTGAATATGATTGGTTGATCCATAACTACATACATAAAGGCAAAATGAAGGAAAGAAAATTTTTTTAATTTTAAACAATTATATCATCCATTGAGTACTTAAACGCAATCATGGTACATGATTACAGCACAAGAAAACAGGATGGGATCAACCTTTAATGCATTTGATTGGTTGATCTATAGATCTACTATAAATTAACATTCATATAACTGTAACTCTAAAAAAAAAATATATGTACATTCGCATTAAATACTAACATTAATTATTAAGTAAAGTATTTTAAGTTATTTTGGGGATAACAGGAAAATTCAAAAAGAGTGAACACCTTAAAAAAACTGGATGGCCACTGTCTACGCCGCAAGCGTATCCTTTTTTTAAAACTTCTTTTGAATTGTATTACTTTCAAGAATAATTAATTATGGTACATATATTATACATATTTCATTTTGAACTCTGTTGAATTAAGTTAGAGTTAAGAAAACTTATGAATCACCTTTTAATTTACATTCAAACTTTTAATACGTAATGTACAATCAATATTTAGAACTTAGAACTCGCTATTTTGTACATACTGAACACAGCCTTAAGCTGTGTCCTAGACTTCCTCCTTTGCTAAAAAACTACTTTTTCCTTTTTCTTATCTCAACCATCAAAGAGTAAGCACTAAGCTCCACAAAATTATAAATGAAATAAAGATTGTTATAAAAATTAATCGGTACGTAATTTGATATAATTGATATACTTATTTATAATACACATATTATAAATAAATTCACATAACTATTATAACATAAAAATACATTTAATACGATACACTGAAATTGTACACTAAATAAACCCTAACTATCTGGGGATTTGCAATATTTGTGGAGTTATTTCTTTAAGATCCCTCTTGTGATCTTAAATCCCAACAACTCTTTGAAAACCCTTCGATAGCTTCTTTCTGCCACACAGGTTATCCAGCTCTCCGAGCATTCTCTACAACTTGCCCAAATTGCATCCATACCCACATTTTCTATCTACTCTGCGTAGAAAGCCCACTCCAGTTCATGGTCCTTCGAGCCGGATCCAAATTTTTACATTCCCATTTATTTTTATGAATGCAGTTGAGAAGTTCTCAAACCACCCCAACTAATTAATATATTATTAATTAAAACATTATCAACAACCACCCACACAACCACAGTGGCAGAGAAAATCTATCTTGGTTAGCCTGAAAATCAGCGCGATCAAAAAGCTATAAACGCTCACAAACTACGATCAAACCAACAACCAAATAAACCAGTAGCACCAGCCAAACCAGCTACTAGACCTCTACCAGCCACTACGCAGATACCAGCCAATGATAATCTACGTACCGGTGACCCCTTTTCTGAGTCAATATTCGGAAGAGGAATATCCGTTAGGGATGTCAATTCCCGAACCACCTTCCAACCATCCTTAATTGCAACAACCGAGATATCTCGAGCGTTATACCAACAGTTAAGGACCGATGATGTTCAATTAAACAAGAAGATCATCCCAGAATACTTGGATTACTACCACGTAATCTGCCTGTGGGCTAGAATAGTGCACATCAAAAACAAAAACCAAGAGAGTCTAACTCAAGATGAGGAATGGCTCCTAGATATAATAAGGAACAGAGAGTATACATTACTCGAACCTATGTCTGTCTACCTAAAAGGAATCGGTAATATAACAACGATTACTGGCCAGCATTTATATCCACAGTTTCCCGCACTTCCCACAAACACAGTTGCTTATAAACCAGGTTTCTACGGAACCATTAGCGCTGACAACCATAACCTCTATGAAGAGGTTCCCTGCTTTGGCGTTCTAGCTGAAGTGATACAATACTCTATTACAAGTAGAGACCCTGGAACGTACCCAAGTGTATTAAACACTCCAACCACCCTAGTAAACCAAAATTAACTAGGTTTCAAACCACTCCAGACACGTCGAAACGAGGCTAAAGATTTAGCTTATTCTATGAACATCACACCTCTAACGTTCACAGAGACTCGACCCCACACAGCAATTAATATAGGTCTGATTAATGCAATATCAGATATATTAGCCCAAACCAAGACATTTAAATTGTCAAATGTTAACTTTTCAAACATGTCAGTTAACGGCGGGCAATCCCAAATAATAATTACTGTCCCAACTTCTGAAACCCTATGTCAAGACATTAACGCAGAAGTACAACCACAAAGTCTAATAAAAGACAAAGACTCACACTATGGAGCATCCATCTATTGTTCATCCCAACTGGAGAAATCGATCCCGATAACCAATTGGTTATGCATTACTCCATCCAGAGACAATCCACCAGATCTCGAACCATATATAGCTAACAGAAATGCTAGAAGAGATCTCCCCATCCAATTCATGGTCCTTCGAGTCTTCGTGGAACGCGCGTGGATAAGTGTCTCTCAAGCTATCCAAAAATATATCAAGAAAGGTAGTAAATAAGTACTTAATATTTGGCACAGAGCCTCCGCAACAATGCGGTTACAAAACAGCGAGTACGCGTCAGAAAAAAGCAAAAGTTTGAGGTAAGAAGTGAAAAGTATAATAAAACTATTCTAAAGAAATTATAAGCCATAATAAAGTAAATATTAAAAACAAATTATATATTGAAAAATAAAAGGAAAATATAGCAATTTAGTGAACTTACGAAAAAAAAAAAGATCAACAAGCAGTGAAAAGAAAAAAAAAAAAAAAAAGAAAGCTTCGAGTGTACACGAACGAGTCGCCATAAAAGCAACAAGTCTCAACCTTGAGGTCTTCCCAAGGTGACAGGTAAGAGTTGAGTCCGTTAAGTCTGACCAGCGGTACATTTTAGCATTGCAATCCACATCAGCTAAGCAAAAAAAAAAAAAAACAACAAAAATAATATATCTTTCCAACATTAAATACTGCACGATTGCATTCTACACTATGCACACTTGCATAGAACAAAAATAGAACAAAATATAGCATACAACTATGTACATTAGACCGGACTTAAAAATTTTTTTTTCAAAAAGAGTGTACCGCCCCCTCAAATTGTTCCTTTTTACACCAATAATCAAATTCCAAAATCTTAGACTGATTGCCCTAGGTTAAGGCGTGGCACATGCCCACTTAAGTGGCTGAAATATAAGTAAAATTTTTCATATATGTTTGTAATACATTATTTTATTGAAATTAACTTACATTTAATGATTACTATTCCTGATAAACATTTAAACTTAATCGCAATTCCACATACATAGCATAACCCATGCTTGTCATTAATAGCTGATGTTGTCATCTCGCAAAACAGAGTTAAAGAAATTTTGTGAAATGTAGTCGTCAATATGAAAACATAATTGCAGTGTGCAGAATTATTACTGCAATTGCAGTTGATATAATCAAACAATTTGATATTTCAGAGTTGATAAAGTGACAATGAATATGCAAAATAGATGTCGTGTAAAAGGACCTTAAGCTTTTTAAAAAAAATCGCAAAAATACAACTCTGTAAACAAATATTTAATTGCTAAATAAAATGTTGGCAACAACAGAGTAAAGTCAACCACGTGGCAATTAAAAGTGTGTAAAAAGTGAAGTGTAGCTATTTGGAGCTTTGAATCATAGAAACATTAATGCTATAAAGAGAATTGATATTGATGGTATTTGCAAAATGGACACAAGAGCTAGTGGAAAAATTTATTTATTAGAATATGACGAAAGCCAAATTGTTGGATCTAAGCTGCCTTCCAATGGACAAGTTTTGAAAGTGTTATTTTATAACATGCGCAAAGTGAAATTGGATCTTCGTTCAAGTGCGTATCTGGTTATCAAAGAGGCCGAAATTATTTGGAATAAAGCGCGTATCCCAGTTCGTCAAATTGATAGAAGTGTTCAAAAAGTTGAAGCTTTATATCAACAATGGAAAAATCTGCAAAAAACGTGCAAACGCAGCACACCACTTCAAAAAAGGCGAGAAGATGAGTTTATTAAAAATATGAATAACTTATTTGACATTGCGCACGGAAATGCGTTAGATTTAATTAAAATAGAAGAAGATAAAGAGTTTTTGGAGAATCAACGTAAAGAAGGTAGACCTGGTGCAATGGTGGGATGCGATCGTTCATTACTTGAAAAAGAAAAGCGAAGAGATATTCGTATTGAGAAAGAGGTAATGCGTAAAGAAAAACAGGGCGAAGATCAATTCCAAGAATTCCTGACAGCAAATGATTTGAGTGACAATACAGAAGAACTAATTGATGAATACGATAGTGATGATAATACTGATCAAACTGCTAACTGTAACTCTCAACAAAAAAACAGAAAACGAGGAAAGAAACATTTTATCACTTCAAAGCTTGTTGCGACCTTAGACAAGTGCAAGGTAAGTGACAGGGACGCAGTACGTATTCTGATAGCTGCGGCTGAAGCATTGGGACATGATATCAATACATTAGTAATCAGTAAGACATCGATTCGGCTTTGTCGTAAACAATTTCGTTCGGAAACTGCTGCAAATCTGATGATGGATTTCAAAAATAAAGATATAAATCAAATAACGGTACATTGGGATGGAAAAATGTTACCATCAATCACAGGAAATGGAAAAGTGGACAGATTACCAGTTGTGATAACAACAAATGGCATTGAACATCTACTTGGAGTACCTGCCCTGTCAGCTGGTACTGGAAAAGAACAGACAGACGCCATGTCATGACGCCAACTATTGAATGAATGGAATCTAACAGAAAAGGTATTTAAAAAACAATTTCTTATAACAGTAAATATAAACAACATTCTTTCCAAACAAGGTACAAGCTTTATGTTTTGATACTACAGCGACAAACACAGGTAGATTACAAGGTACTTGTATTTTATTAGAACAACACCTCCAGAGAGAATTGTTATATCTCCCTTGCCGTCATCACATATATGAACTCTTGCTGAAAAGTGCTTTCGTGAAATATGATTTAAAATTAAGTGGACCGTCATTAGATATTTTCCAGCGTTTTAAAAAAAATTGGCCCAAAATCAATCAACAAAAATTTGCAAGTGGAATGGTGGATAAAAAAATAAATCTTGCGCTTAACAAAACTGAACAAGACCAATTAGCTAAATTTGCTCATAACTATGTCACTATACAACATCCCAGGGCAGACTACAATGAGTTATTGGAATTGAGTCTTATATTTCTTGGTCGAAACACAGAGCCTGTAAGGTTTAAATCACCTGGAGCGATGCATCATGCCCGATGGATGGCTAAAGCGATATATACGCTTAAGATTTTTCTTTTCCGCCACATTGTACATATATAAAGCGTTCATAGTGAAAATCTCGAAGTTGTGTTTTTTCTATATTTGGTAAAAATTTTGGAAAATTTTTCTTTTTTTCTCTTTCACAACGAAACAGCTTATTCAACAGCTTATTATAAGCTCAATAATAGAATTATGCCTAATAGTACACTCAATAAATTCTATTAGTAATAAATTAAAAAAAAAAATTTTTCCTCTTTTTCTCTTTCACAACGAGTTCAAGTGGACAGATTTTGAAAGAAATTAATATTTTTCGTTTTTGTGCAATAAATTCTCCGCAAATTGATACATGCTGAATGACGTGTTGTGTTTTTTGCAGTAGCATTCAGCAGCGGCGAACAGAAGCAATTCGTTATTTCTGTGTATAGTATGTGTAATTGGACAGAAAGAGAAAGAGCAAGGGTATGACTTTAGCACAAAGATGCAAGTATAAGCATACACCATAAGTAATCATAGTAAAGACACAAAGAGAAAGAGCAAGGGTATGACTTTAAAAAGAGTAAGCCCCTTAAAAAAACGGGATGGTCACCTTTGTCATTGAATCTCCTTCTGAGAGTAAACCCACATATACTAACATTACCGTAATGCCACATTTTCCTTTGGTCTATTAGTCACCATTTGTAATGAGTGACTTTAGATGAAATTATAGGGTAGATTGGGAAACCCGTCTTTACTTAATCTTTTAGGTTTTTCGGGGATAAGTTATAAGATTAAGGTACAAAAAAAAAGGTTCAAAAATTGATAAAATTGAAGAAGAGATTTATATCGATGCAGGAGTAATAGCTGTATCAGCTGGGTCAAACATTCATCGTTATAGGTCTGAAGTTTTTAGAATCCTTTCGGATGCTGATGGCGCTGACTCTTTCTGAGGCGCATATGACTTCGGAAGGTTCACCATATGCGTGATATATCGAACACTATATTAATGTTCGTTGCCTTTAATATACGTACGTATTAAATACTAACATTAATTATTAAGTATTTTAAGTTCTTTTGGGGATAACAGGAAAATTCAAAAAGAGTGAACCCCTCAAAAAACGGAATGGCCTCCGTCATTACGTCACCTTCTGAGAGTAAACCCACATATACTAACATTACCGTAATGCCACATTTTCCTCTGGTCTATTAGTCACCATTTGTAATGAGTGACTTTAGATGAAATGTACGTATTAAATACTTACATTAATTATTAAGTATTAAAAGTTCTTTTGGGAATAACAGGAAAATTCAAAAAGAGTGAACCCCTTTAAAAAACGGGATGGTTACCTTTGTCATTGAATCTCCTTCTGAGAGTAAACCCACATATACTAACATTACCGTAATGCCACATTTTCCTCTGGTCTATTAGTCACCATATGTAATGAGTGACTTTAGTTGCAATTATAGAGTAGATAGGGATACCCGTCTTTACTTAATCTTTTAGGTTTTTGCGGGGATAACTTATAAGAGTAAGGTACATAAAAAAAAGTTCCGAAATTGATAAAATTTAAGAAGAAATTGGTATTGATGTAGGAGTAAAAGCTGTATCAGCTGTATAATTTTAACCTCAAGAAGTAGGTTAAGTACTAAAATTGAAGAAGAAATTAATATTGATGAAGAAGTAATAGGTGTATCAGCTGGAACAAATATCCATCGTTATAGATCTGAAGTTTTTAGAATCCTTCGGATGCTGATGGCGCTGACTCTTTCTGAGGCGCATATGACTACAGAAGGTTCACCACATTCGTGATATATCGAACACTATTTTAATGTTCGTAGCCTTTAATATTGTATAACACTCATTTATTGTCACTTGTATTTGTAGCATAAATGAGTTTAATTGTCGTTTTGTCGCATTCTGATTGACAGACTTCGGAGACTATGTCGACGACAGGCGGTCAATCAGTTGCAGAAAGGTTAGGAAAGAGAAAGGTTGAAATAAATGTCGGGTTTTTTGAGCTTCGGCTTTTTTCCCGACAATAAATAAGTGTGTGTGTTTTAATTTAAGTTAATAATTTCTTAAGTTCACCTTTTGTTGTGAACATTTTGGTCGACTTCGGGCCAAATAAGAAGCAGTCCTATGGAAAGGAAAGAAAGACAGACGGAAAAGATAAAAAAAAAAAAAAAAACAAAACTACAAAGGAAAAAGCCGCTTCGGTAGTACAGCAACACGCACGCTCGATTGATGGATAGAAACAGTTTAGCAATTGAAGTGTCCGCACGTGTGCGTAGTTGAATGTTTTTGGAAAAGAAGACAACAAAGTTGAGTATAACAAAGTTTAAATATACAGCAAATAAAACAAATTATAAACAATTAAAAGTAAAAGTGATCAAATTATAAACAATCTAGAAAAGTAAAAGTGGACAGATTTTGGACAGAATTGGAGAGAAAAATGGACAAATCTTAAATAAGAATTGTGAAAAAGAACAAAGTGGATAGATTTCGAAAGAAATTAATATTTTTTGTTTCTGTGCAATAAATTCTGCGCAAATTGATTGCATATACATAAGCGAAATATTCAAGGGCACTCTATGCGCTATAACGGTGCTATGCAGTATTCACATTCACATATAAGTTAAGGCACATAATATTGAAATAGCATTTAATTTCTTTATTTGCATTTTAAGCAAATAAATATTTTTTTCCTTTTGTTTTCTTCCACATTGCGCAATATTGTTTCCATTTAAGAAACAATCAGCACTAGTTTCCATACTTACCTATTTACATAATAATTCTCGGAATTATGTCGCCACAAGCCCATTTTAATGCTTTAATTTTATTTTTCAAAGAGCAAGAATGCTGACAATGCGCTGTCGCAACAAATCTTAATGCTTTAATTTTCAAAGAGTAAGAATGCTGACATTGCACTGTCGCAATAATTACAGTTTCGTCATGTTTTGCCTTTTTGTTGAAAAACAAATAACTGCACACAGCCAAGCATAAGCGTGTGTCAGAAGTGCTGACCATGATACAATTATACAAGGTAGGAGTGACAACTTGCTTTTTTCTCACCAGTACCTTGCAGCGACTGTCATTTGCCTGTATATTTTGTTTTCTATTTTCTTTTCTTCTTTTTTCGTTCTCAAATTTATACTATTTTTGACAGTTAGCGCAAGACGAAAAAACTGTCACTCCTACCTTGTATAATTGTATCATGGTGCTGACAAGGCGCTTGGCGCAATGGTTAAGCTAAGCTTTACATGTGTTAGTGACACTGTAATGTATCTAGACAGACCACTGTAATGTAATGTATCTATACTGACCACTGTGCGACGTTTTTTTGGTTGACACACTTCTTGTGCAACATAATCGCGCTTGCTATTGAAACTGCAGTGTAAACATTTATGCAGCGTAATCAGTGCAGCGAACCCAAGTGACACTCAGTGCACTTAAGTTGGAAAGTAACCTAAATGCTGACGATCGCATTTTCTATTCATTGATTGGTCATCGATTCGTTTTTAGGGTATGTCTTTTTAAGTTAAGTAAAATATTCATTTTTGTTATTGTATTTGTAATTTTAAGATATAAAAGCAGTACACTGCTCAAATAAAAAATAGAATCAAACTTAAGACTAAAGCGGCAACATTGCCTTGTTTTTTTGTTTTGATTTTCAAAACAAGATCGGCCTTGAGGCCTTTAACTTTCGGCGCGGCACGCCTAAATGCCAAAAGTTAGGGTTTTTCCATAAACACCAGACCACCACATGGCGATCCTGCCAAATTAATGACATCAAAAAAAAAAAAAAAAAAAAAATATATATATCTGCGAAGTTTGAAAAAGGAAGCACATGGAAGAAGAAGCTGAGAACATAAACAGAATATTTAAAAAATGGGAAGAAATCGTTCACCAATCAAAGAAGGACGAGGAATACACCCCAACTGCTTCAACTACATCAACAGAAGAAATACCAGTATACAGGCCAACACCAAAAACAGCTGGGCCTAAACCGATTACAATAGAGGAATACCGTAAGAGACAGAAGAAAACCATCCCAACTGTGAAACCTCAAATGAAAAAGTCCCGAGGTGGAAAAGCAGTGCAAAAGAGGCGCAGACTCGCGGAATTATATAGAATAATTCCTATTGCCACAGGAGAATACAAGAAGAAATTAATACAAGAACTGACAACAATCAAGAAGCAACAATAGATGGGAAGCATTTTATCTACAACAGGAAGCATAATATCAATAACAAAAATGGGCAAAACACAATCCAAAATAGAAGAGACCGTCAACGTGAACCAGGCAGAAAGCAATAATGGAATTTACAGCAACGAAGTTAAAACCAGCGCTATAACAATTATATTAATAGTTATTATACTATATATAGCATTTAAGTTAAACAAATACATAAAAAATTATATATACAAAAAAATCAATGGTACCGCAATTATAAATGCATAAAATAAAATTATATAAAATTTAAGTTTTTTTTTATAGTAGGTACTCTTATGGACAGAATAGAAGAAATTATTGTAGAAATAAAAACATTAATTACAAATTTTAATAAATGTAAAAATAGAGGTTATACACAGAAGACTTTAGAAACAAAATCAGAAGAACTAAACAAACTACACAACGAATTTAAAATTTTGTCTATAAATTCTCAATTAGACCAAGAAATATTAAACGAAAAAATTATACATTTTAATCATTATTACAAAATAGCAACACAAAATTTAAGTTAACAATGGCTGAATTTAACATGGAAACGGCCATGAAGGCAATACCAAATTTTTCCGGTGACAACAGAGAACTCGACAGTTTTCTAAAAATTATTGAAATTCTCTCTAGAACTTTAACTGAAAACGGCAAAAAGAATCTGATAGAATTTGTTTTCCATGTCAAACTTAGTGTATGTGTCAGAACAGCAATCGGTTCAATTGCATTACCAACTGATTTTCAAACTTTACAAAAACAATTAAAAGATAAATATAAGTCACACAAAACCATTTCACAAATACAATCGACTCTTTCAAACTTTTCACAAAGAAATTTTTCAGTAAATTCATTTCAAGAAAAACTCATAAACACCATAGCAGAACTTAATAAATTACAAATAGATCAATTAGGTGCAACGGCAACTGACCCAGAAAAGGCAGTGGTAGTCAAAATTAATGAAAATTACGCTCTGAATATTTTTAAAAATGGTTTGAAAGATAACTTAAAAACTACCATATTTGCTGCACAACCTAAAACTTTGACTGAAGCAGTAAATCTTGCACTAGAAATCGAAAAAGAACACACAAAGACAATTATGCATTTTAACACGAATAACAGAAATTTACATTACAAAAACAACAATTTCAATAACAACAATAACAGAAACACTTATGAAAGAACAAACAATACCTACCCCAACAATTTTAATCGACATAATTTTAACAGCAACAATAACTATAGACCAAACTACAACAACAACAGGAACAGATTTAGTAACCAAAGTAGAGTAAATGACCGCAGCAATTTCCATAACCCAGAAAATCGAAACCGTCAATCCTACAATAACAATCAACACACAAATTTTAACAACAGAAACTCAAGATGCCCAATTCGCAACGTACGAGCTATTTATAACGACGACGCTGACTATGCACAAACAGCAACACACCAACAGGGAAACCTGCAGGGCTCGGAGTATGCAATTACTCCAGAAAGCCAAAATTAAAAATTTTCAGAATATCGGATAATAACACAAATTACATAAACTTCAAACACAAAAATAAAAATATGACTTTTCTGGTCGATACTGGAGCAGATATCTCCATTTGTAAACTTACTGACCACTTAGAAAATGAAAACTTCTACCCAGACGAAAAATGTAAGCTAACAGGGATTACTAAAGAAGAAACATACTCTCTCGGTCTTATAGAACTCAAATTAGAAATAAGCGAAATAGTTTGCAATCATAATTTTCAATTAGTAACCAAAGAATTTCCAATCGAAACAGATGGAATAATAGGTAGAGATTTTCTGAAAAGATTTCTATGCAAAATAGATTACGAAACATTCACAATTTCAATACTAATAAAAGAGACGAATTACATTTTACCAATGCACTCAAAACCATATCAAACATTAAAAATTAAAATACCACCTAGAACTGAAATTATACACCCTATTAAATTAAATTTGACAGAAGATGAAATCATACTGAACAAACAAATTGCAGAAGGTATTTTTTTAAGCAATTCAATCGCACCGAAAACAGGCATGACGCACATCAAACTTTTAAATGCAACAAATTCAGAATTTACTATAGAAAATTTAGAACTACAAACTGAACCACTTAAAGACTACAACATTATAACATACAATAAACAAAATCATTATGATAAAACACGTTTCAGTAAAATTATTAACAAATTAAACAAAGACTGTGCCGATGATAAAATAAAAACTTCATTGCTAAAAATTCTTGAACAATATCAAAATGTTTTTCATTTAGATGATGAAAAATTAACTGTAAACAATTTTTATACACAAAAAATTACAACTCGAGACAACAACCCCGTTTATATCAAAAACTTTAGAATGCCACATGCACACATGGACGTAATTACAGAACAAGTTGAAAAAATGCTAAAAGATGACATTATAGAACCATCAGTTAGCCCCTACAATGCACCACTTTTGTTAGTACCAAAGAAAAATACTGAGGATAAAAAGAAATGGAGAGTAGTGGTAGATTTTAGAAAACTAAATGACAAAATTGTTAACGACAAATTTCCACTTTCAAGACTAGAAGACATTTTGGACAAACTTGGAAGGGCAAAATATTTTTCAACGCTTGATATGACCAGTTCATTTCATCAAATTAGTTTAGACAAAAATTCCAGACAATTAACAGCATTTTCAACAGTAAATGGACATTATCAATTTAAACGTTTACCTTTTGGATTAAAAATATCCTCAAATAGCTTTCAAAGAATGTTAACAATAGCACTTTCGGGATTAGAATCTGAAGCATTTTTATACGTAGACGATATTATAATCTACGGTTGCAGCATAAATCATCATAACGAAAATTTAAGCAAAGTTCTAGACAGATTACAAAGATATAACTTAAAACTTAATGCAGAAAAGTGTTGTTTTCTACGTCCATAAGTAGTATACCTAGGTCATTTAATCACCAAAGACGGAGTTAAAACAGACCCCGCAAAATTCAAATCAATAAAGGAATACCCAACACCTAAAAATGCTGACGAAGTTAGAAGATTCGTTGCATTTTGCAATTATTATAGGCGTTTCATATCCAATTTTGCAGACATTGCAAAAGAATTAAACCATTTACTAAAGAAAAATACAAAATTCAACTGGACAACAAATTGTGAAACCGCATTCGAACAACTAAAAAATATGCTAATCAATCCTCCAATATTACAATACCCAAACTTTGAAAAACCATTTATATTAACGACTGATGCTTCGAACTACGCACTTGGCGCTGTTCTATCCCAAGGAGAAATAGGCAATGATTTACCGATCTCATACGCTAGCAAAGCCTTACAGAAACACGATTTAAACAAACCCGTAATAGAAAAAGAGCTTCTTGCAATTCACTGGAGTATAAATTTTTTTAAACCATATTTATACGATAGAAAGTTTACTGTTGTTACAGACCACAGGCCACTAGTATCGCTATTCACACATAAAAATCCTTCGTCAAAAATGACAAGAATACGTTTAGACTTGTGTGATTATGATTTTGACATCATATACAAAAAGGGTAAATTAAACACAAATGCAGACGCACTATCTAGAATACACATCGACTCAAATATTTTAAAAGAAATGATACCAAAAGAAGTAGATGAAAATGCAAAAAGGACATTAATAATAACAAGAGACATGACAAATAAAAATAATGAGGCAAATAATGAAAATAAATTACTAACAAAAGACACAAGAGATTCTCAGAAGCCTGATCAACTTCATATATGGGAATGTACTTCGGTCAGTGATATCACAAATATTATGAAATTAAAATTTAATATGGCAAATGAAAATGAAATATATGAAAATGAAAATATAGAAAATTTTAAAAAAATTATTATTAAAAATAAATTCGTGCATGTAGGATGTAGTGATAATTCAACGAAACAAGTTTCGCCTTTGAACAAACTACAATCCAATATAAAAGAAAAATTTACAAAGAAAAATATGCATGCAGGAGACAGTGATAACTCTACAAAACTAGTTTTGCTTCTGAGGAAACTGATATCCAAAATGACAAAAGAAAATATAAAAGAATTAGCGCTTGCAAGCAATGATGAAATTTTTAAACTATATGAAAAAGAAGAATTTAAAGAAATATATATGAAAGCATTAAAGAACATAAGTCCTCAAATAAAAAGTCCTCATTTAAAAATTCTAATTTACGACCCACCCAAAAGAATAGACGACGACCTTTTAAAATTTAAACTAATAAACGCATTTCATAACAATGCACACTTAGGCGTCAGAAAAACACTTATAAAACTAAAACAAAGATATATATGGAAAAACATGGGTAAGATGGTAAAGAAATTCGTTAAATACTGCGACACTTGTGCACGAAGTAAACAAACAAAAAACACAAAAGAACCGATGACATTGACAGACACTCCAAACAACAGTTTTGAAGTAATTTCAATTGACACCGTGGGACCTTTAAGAATGTCCAACGATTATCGTTACATACTAACAATGCAATGTGACCTAACAAAATTCGTTATCGCACATCCTATGGCGACGAAAGATGCACTTACAACTGCCAAAACACTTGTAGAACAATTTATTTTAAAATATGGTAATTTTAAAGTACTTAAATCCGACAAAGGAACAGAATTTACAAACGAACTTATGCATAACATATGCAATTTACTAAAAATAAAACAAACATTCTCAACACCATACCACCACGAAACAATAGGGTCACTAGAACGAAATCACAGAGTGTTAAATGAATTCTTATTAACGACGTCAAATGATCATGAATGGGACAAATGGATTCCTTACTTTACATTTTCATACAACACGACACCACACATCGACACAGGGTACACTCCTTACGAATTAATTTATGGTCGTTTACCAAATTTACCAAACGACATAACCGAAAATACAACAAAAATATATGATATGGAAAACTATCTACATGAAATGCGCGCTCGATTACATTTTTCTCTGAACAAAGCCAAATCCATGTTAAATCAAGCCAAAGAAAAACGAGTCGCAAAAGACAAATTAAATTATACAAATTCACTTAAAATAGAAATAGGAGATTTAGTTTTATTAAAAGTAGAAAATAGGAGAAAGGACCAATATCCTTTTAAAGGTCCATTTAAGGTAATAGAAAAGAAAAGCGTTAATACTATAATAGATTATAATGGAAAAAATAAAGAAATACATAACAACAGACTAAAATTATAAAAACCAGAACCATAAAACACAATAAAGCAAAAATCAAAATAAAAATGTAGTCAAAATAAAAATGTAAGCAAAAAAAAAAATATAAATATAAGCAAAAATTGAAAATGTATACAAATATAAAAAAAAAAAAAAAAAAAAAAAAAAAATAATAATAATTATATAAATATAAATTATAAATATTACAAATTAAAAGAAAATTCTTTATGTTCACTAAAAAGAAAATATATTTAGCTCACACAAATAATTTTCTTCTTGAGGGTAAGGGTGTAATGTATCTAGACAGACCACTGTAATGTAATGTATCTATACTGACCACTGTGCGACGTTTTTTTGGTTGACACACTTCTTGTGCAACATAATCGCGCTTGCTATTGAAACTGCAGTGTAAACATTTATGCAGCGTAATCAGTGCAGCGAACCCAAGTGACACTCAGTGCACTTAAGTTGGAAAGTAATCTAAATGCTGACGATCGCATTTTCTATTCATTGATTGGTCATCGATTCATTTTTAGGGTATGTCTTTTTAAGTTAAGTAAAATATTAATTTTTGTTATTGTATTTGTAATTTTAAGATATAAAAGCAGTACACTGCTCAAATAAAAAATAGAATCAAACTTAAGACTAAAGCGGCAACATTGCCTTGTTTTTTTGTTTTGATTTTCAAAACAAGATCGGCCTTGAGGCCTTTAACTTTCGGCGCGGCACGCCTAAATGCCAAAAGTTAGGGTTTTTCCATAAACACCAGACCACCACAACACACGTAAAGCTAAGTTCGAGTAAAGGTTCAACGATGAATTTAGTCTTCATCAATGTCTCAAGCGGTTCGATTCGGTTCGATTGTTAGTTTAAGAAAAAAATTATAAATAAAAGATAATAAAGAATAATAAAGAAAAAAAACCAACTTTATATTACAAAAACCTAACTTATATAAATGCTGAATGACGTGTTGTATTTGTTGTTGTAGCATGCAGCAGCGGCGAACAGAAGCAATTCGTTATTTATGTGTGTAGTATGTGTAATTGGACAGAAAGAGAAAGAGCAAGGGTATGACTTTAGCACAAAGATGCAAGTATAAGCATACACCATAAGTAATCATAGTAAAGATAGAAAGAGAAAGAGCAAGGGTATGACTTTAAAAAGAGTAAACCTCTTAAAAAAACGGGATGATCACCTTTGTCATTGAATCTCCTTCTGAGAGCAAACCCATATATACAAACATTACCGTAATGCCACATTTTCCTTTGGTCTATTAGTCACCATTTGTAATGAGTGACTTTAGATGAAATTATAGGGTAGATTGGGATACCCGACTTTACTTAATCTTTTAGGTTTTTCGGGGATAACTTATAAGATTAAGGTACAAAAAAAAAGGTTCTAAAATTGATAAAATTGAAGAAGAGATTTATATCGATGTAGGAGTAATAGCTGTATCAGCTGGGTCAAACATTCATCGTTATAGGTATGAAGTTTTTAGAATCCTTTCGGATGCTGATGGCGCTGACTCTTTCTGAGGCGCATATGACTTCGGAAGGTTCACCATATGCGTGATATATCGAACACTATATTAATGTTCGTTGCCTTTAATATAACGATCGACATTATAAAACGTAGTTTAGTGCCATCTTGTCCTATGCAGTTTTTCTGGAACTTAGTATGTGAGTTCAGATGTACGTATTAAATACTAACATTAATTATTAAGTATTTTAAGTTCTTTTGGGGATAACAGGAAAATTCAAAAAGAGTGAACCCCTCAAAAAACGGAATGGCCTCCGTCATTGAGTCTCCTTCTGAGAGTAAACCCACATATACTAACATTACCGTAATGCCACATTTTCCTTTGGTCTATTAGTCACCATTTGTAATGAGTGACTTTAGATGAAATTATAGGGTAGATTGGGATACCCGTCTTTACTTAATCTTTTAGGTTTTTCGGGGATAACTTATAAGATTAAGGTACAAAAAAAAAAAAAATTCTAAAATTGATAAAATTGAAGAAGAGATTTATATCGATGTAAGAGTAATAGCTGTATCAGCTGGGTCAAACATTCATCGTTATAGGTCTGAAGTTTTTAGAATCCTTTCGGATGCTAATGGCGCTGACTCTTTCTGAGGCGCATATGACTACGGAAGGTTCACGATATGCGTGATATATCGAACACTATATTAATGTTCGTAGCCTTTATAACGATCGACATTATAAAACGTAGTTTAGTGCCATCTTGTCCCATGCAGTTTTTCTGGAACTTAGTATGTGAGTTCAGATGTACGTATTAAATACTAACATTAATTATTAAGTATTTTAAGTTCTTTTGGGGATAACAGGAAAATTCAAAAAGAGTGAACCCCTCAAAAAACGGAATGGCCTCCGTCATTACGTCACCTTCTGAGAGTAAACCCACATATACTAACATTACCGTAATGCCACATTTTCCTCTGGTCTATTAGTCACCATTTGTAATGAGTGACTTTAGATGAAATGTACGTATTAAATACTAACATTAATTATTAAGTATTTTAAGTTCTTTTGGGGATAACAGGAAAATTCAAAAATAGTTAACCCCTTAAAAATACGGGATGGCCACATTTGTCATTGAATCTCCTTCTGAGAGTAAACCCACATATACTAACATTACCGTAATGCCACATTTTCCTCTGGTCTATTAGTCACCATTTGTAATGAGTGACTTTAGATGAAATGTACGTATTAAATACTAACATTAATTATTAAGTATTTTAAGTTCTTTTGGGGATAACAGGAAAATTCAAAAAGAGTGAACCCCTTAAAAAAACGGGATGGCCACCTTTGTCATTGAATCTCTTTCTGAGAGTAAACCCACATATACTACCATTACCGTAATGCCAAATTTTCCTCTGGTCTATTAGTCACCATTTGTAATGAGTGACTTTAGATGAAATTATAGGGGAGATTGGGATACCCGTCCTCACTTAATCTTTTACGTTTTTGCGTTTATAACTTATAAGACTAAGGTATAAATACTAAGTTCTACAATTGATTAAATTGAAGAAGAAATTTATATTGAAGTAGGAATAATAGCTGTATCAGCTGGGTCAAACATTCATCGTTATAGGTCTGAAGTTTTTAGAATCCTTTCGGATGCTGATGGCGCCGAATCTTTCTGAGGCGCATATGACTACGGAATGTTCACCATATACGTGATATATCGAACACTATTTTAATGTTCGTAGCCTTTAATATTGTATAACACTCATTTATTGTCACTTGTATTTGTAGCATAAATGAGTTTAATTGTCGTTTTGTCGCATTCTGATTGACAGACTTCGGAGACTATGTCGACGACAGGCGGTCAATCAGTTGCAGAAAGGTTAGGAAAGAGAAAGGTTTAAATAAATGTCGGGTTTTTTGAGCTTCGGCTTTTTTCCCGACAGTAAATAAGTGTATGTGTTTTTATTTAAGTTAATAATTTCTTAAGTTCACCTTTTGTTGTGAACATTTTGGTCGACTTCGGGCCAAATAAGAAGCAGTCCTATGGAAAGGAAAGAAAGACAGACGGAAAAGATAAAAAAAAAAAAAAAAACAAAACTACAAAGGAAAAAGCCGCTTCGGTAGTACAGCAACACGCACGCTCGATTGATGGATAGAAACAGTTTAGCAATTGAAGTGTCCGCACGTGTGCGTAGTTGAATGTTTTTGGAAAAGAAGACAACAAAGTTGAGTATAACAAAGTTTAAATATACAGCAAATAAAACAAATTATAAACAATTAAAAGTAAAAGTGATCAAATTATAAACAATCTAGAAAAGTAAAAGTGGACAGATTTTGGACAGAATTGGAGAGAAAAATGGACAAATCTTAAATAAGAATTGTGAAAAAGAACAAAGTGGATAGATTTCGAAAGAAATTAATATTTTTTGTTTCTGTGCAATAAATTCTGCGCAAATTGATTGCATATACATAAGCGAAATATTCAAGGGCACTCTATGCGCTATAACGGTGCTATGCAGTATTCACATTCACATATATGAATGCTGAATGACGTGTTGTATTTGTTGTTGTAGCATGCAGCAGCTGCGAACAGAAGCAATTCGTTATTTCTGTGTATAGTATGTGTAATTGGACAGAAAGAGAAAGAGCAAGGGTATGACTTTAGCACAAAGATGCAAGTATAAGCATACACCATAAGTAATCATAGTAAAGACACAAAGAGAAAGAGCAAGGGTATGACTTTAAAAAGAGTAAACCCCTTAAAAAAACGGGATGGTCACTTTTGTCATTGAATCTCCTTCTGAGAGTAAACCCACATATACTAACATTACCGTAATGCCACATTTTCCTCTGGTCTATTAGTCACCATTTGTAATGAGTGACTTTAGATGAAATTATAGGGGAGATTGGGATACCCGTCTTTACTTAATCTTTTACGTTTTTGCGGATATAACTTATAAGATTAAGGTATAAAAAAACTTTCTAAATTGATTAAATTGAAGAAGAAATTTATATTAATGTAGGAGTAATAGCTGTATCAGCTGGGTCAAACATTCATCGTTATAGGTCTGAAGTTTTTAGAATCCTTTCGGATGCTTATGGCGCTGACTCTTTCTGAGGCGCATATGACTACGGAAGGTTCACCATATGCGTGATATATCGAACACTATATTAATGTTCGTAGCATTTATAACGATCGACATTATAAAATGTAGTTTAGTGTAGTTTAGTAAAATGTAGTTTGTCCCATGCAGTTGTTCTGGGACTTAGTATGTGAGTTCAGATGTACGTATTAAATACTAACATTAATTATTAAGTATTTTAAGTTCTTTTGGGGATAACAGGAAAATTCAAAAAGAGTGAACCCCTTAAAAAAACGGGATGGCCACCTTTGTCATTGAATCTCTTTCTGAGAGTAAACCCACATATACTAACATTACCGTAATGCCACATTTTCCTCTGGTCTATTAGTCACCATTTGTAATGAGTGACTTTAGATGAAATTATAGGGGAAATTGGGATACCCGTCTTTACTTAATCTTTTACGTTTTTGCGGATATAACTTATAAGATTAAGGTATAAATACTAAGTTCTACAATTGATTAAATTGAAGAAGAAATTTAAATTGATGTAGGAGTAATAACTGTATCAACTGGGTCAAACATTCATCGTTATAGGTCTGAAGTTTTTAGAATCCTTTCGGATGCTGATGGCGCTGACTCTTTCTGAGGCGCATATGACTACGGAATGTTCACCATATACGTGATATATCGAACACTATTTTAATGTTCGTAGCCTTTAATATTGTATACAACTCATTTATTGTCAGTTGCATTTGTAGCATAAATGAGTTTTATTGTCGTTTTGTCGCATTCTGATTGACAGACTTCGGAAACTATGTCGACGACAGGCGGTCAATCAGTTGCAGAAAGGTTAGGAAAGAGAAAGGTTGAAATAAATGTCGGGTTTTTTGAGCTTCGGCTTTTTTCCCGACAATAAATAAGTGTGTGTGTTTTAATTTAAGTTAATAATTTCTTAAGTTCACCTTTTGTTGTGAACATTTTGGTCGACTTCGGGCCAAATAAGAAGCAGTCCTATGGAAAGGAAAGAAAGACAGACGGAAAAGATAAAAACAAAAAAAAAAAACAAAACTACAAAGGAAAAAGCGGCTTCGGTAGTACAGCAACACGCACGCTCGATTGATGGATAGAAACAGTTTAGCAATTGAAGTGTCCGCACGTGTGCGTAGTTGAACGTTTTTGGAAAAGAAGACAACAAACTTGAGTATAACAAAGTTTAAATATACAGCAAATAAAACAAATTATAAACAATTAAAAATCTAGAAAAGTAAAAGTGGACAGATTTTGGACAGAATTGGAAAGAAAAATGGACAAATCTTAAATAAGAATTGTGAAAAAGAACAAAGTGGACAGATTTTGAAAGAAATTAATATTTTTTGTTTCTGTGCAATAAATTCTCCGCAAATTGATTGCATATACATAAGCGAAATATTCAAGGGCACTCTATGCGCTGCTGCGCTATAACGGTGCTATGCAGTATTCACATTCACATATATAAATGCTGAATGACGTGTTGTATTTGTTGTTGTAGCATGCAGCAGCGGCGAACAGAAGCAATTCGTTATTTATGTGTGTAGTATGTGTAATTGGACAGAAAGAGAAAGAGCATGGGTATGACTTTAGCACAAAGATGCAAGTATAACGATACACCATAAGTAATCATAGTAAAGATAGAAAGAGAAAGAGCAAGGGTATGACTTTAAAAAGAGTAAACCTCTTAAAAAAACGGGATGGTCACCTTTGTCATTGAATCTCCTTCTGAGAGCAAACCTATATATACTAACATTACCGTAATGCCACATTTTCCTTGGGTCTATTAGTCACCATTTGTAATGAGTGACTTTAGATGAAATTATAGGGGAGATTGGGATACCCGTCAGTACTTAATCTTTTAGGTTTTTCGGGGATAACTTATAAGATTATGGTACAAAAGAAAAAAGGTTCAAAAATTGATAAAATTGAAGAAGAGAAGGTAGGAGTAATAGCTGTATCAGCTGGGTCAAACATTCATCGTTATAGGTCTGAAGTTTTTAGAAACCTTTCGGATGCTGATGGCGCTGACTCTTTCTGAGGCGCATATGACTTCGGAAGATTCACCATATACGTGATATATCGAACACTATTTTAATGTTCGTAGCCTTTAATATTGTATAAAACACATTTATTGTCACTTGTATTTGTAGCATAAATGAGTTTTATTGTCGTTTTGTCGCATTCTGATTGACAGACTTCGGAGACTATGTCGACGACAGGCGATCAATCAGTTGCAGAAAGGTTAGGAAAGAAAAAGGTTGAAATAAATTTCGGGTTATGTGTTTTTATTTAAGTTAATAATTTCTTAAGTTCACCTTTTGTTGTGAACATTTTGGTCGACTTCGGGCCAAATAAGAAGCAGTCCTATGGAAAGGAAAGAAAGACAGACGGAAAAGATAAAAACAAAAAAAAAACAAAACTACAAAGGAAAAAGCCGCTTCGGTAGTACAGCAACACGCGGGTCATGTCGACATCAGCGGCGGCACTTACAAACTCTCACACTTCTTACAAAATGCCAATCAATTGGGCAATATAAACATTTCCCATTTCTACATATATTTACCAACGCAGCAATTAAGCATATTTTTTAACAATTCATTTTAATAACCTACATTTCATTCATTAATTGCTAAGCTCTTACAAACCCATATTTCATTCATAAGTTGCTAAACACTTTTGTCAAAGTCGAAAACAAAAGTGTCACATTGCACATTGCACATTGCTGCACTGCACTGCACAACCCATATCATTTATTTTTATTGCCAAACCCATTTGCCAATTTGACCGAATATCGGCAACGACAAACAGAATATCACATTACAATTTCAATTGCACCAACAGACCCAAAAATCCACTTAAGTGTTTTGTAGTTTCATAAATGTTTTGAAATCTTCGCTGCAATACAAGAATGCAACGAAGAAAAGAGAAAGAAGAGAATTAATGTGTAGAAGTAAGTTTATGTAAGCAAATATGTATTAGTTAACTTCTTTCCTATATTTTAAGTATCGAACATTCTGTTAGTTTTAAGAAAGTTCAGTTCCATTTCATGTGATCAATAAAACAGACGTTTAAAAAATAAAGCAGAATTTGTTTTTTTTAATTCATTTCGGGAGAAATAATATAAGTCGCGCGACAAATCTCGAAAATGCTGCCAAAAAGGTGGCAGTGCTGAGATCGCTAGTAGCCTCTAAATGAATAGCTTTCGTCGCAAAACAGACAAACACACAAATATAGCCCTTGGTTATGAGACAGGCTCGTCCCGTATATTTTTTTATATCAAATGGTCCAGTAAAATCCACTCCCGTAGACGCAAACGGGCGAGATAATTTTGTTCGCTCTGGGGGTAAGGATCTGGGTCTGCAACCGCTTGCGGTCGATCACACAGACTTTACAGTTGTGTATAATGGATTTAATCATATTTTTGACTCTGGGAATCCAGTATTGCATCCGAATAAGTCGCAATACAAGCTGGTTCCCACCGTGAATGGAAATTTCATGGGTGAACTTCACGAGCAACTTAGAAAATTGACAGTTGTACGGTAAAATTACCGGATGACGCTCATTATAAGAGATGTGTTCCGTCTCCGACAAACGTCCGCCAACTCTAAGCACCTTATTGCTGTCTAAAAAAGGGTTTAGGTTTAAGATCGAACTCTTCGAGTCGATCAAAGTTTTGTGTGATAACTGGGTATACTCAGCAAGGTATCCCATTTTTTGGCTTTGAATAATGATTCTTCTAGTCGCCTGTTTAATCTCTTGCTGCGATATTTCAACACCTTGATGACAGAAATTAGTTTTGTGAGCTTGTTGAGTTCTGTGAAAGAATCGTAAGATGTACGATATAACTCGCAAGGCCCGAGGCAACTAAGAAAAACTATCTAAAATATCATTATTTTTCGCAAAAGCTATAGAGCTTTAATCGGTTTTGCTTCCAACGTTGTATCATACTCGTCGGTGCTGTTCGGCCACCTGATGTAGCCATCCCGGTCCATGCCACCACAAGGAGCTATCCTTGAGGTTCTGTGGTTCCAGTCCTCTGCTTGCTAGATCCGCTGGATTATCGGCTGAATCTACGTGACTCCACTTTCCGGTGGCCACCTTCTCACTGATTTTTGCGACACGATTTGTCACGAAAGTGGTTCAGGCGCATGGCTGTTTACGCAACCACAATGGATGAATCTGTCCATAAAAACAACTCATTATTATATGTTTCTAAATTAGTTAGAAACGATTCAACCATTTCCGCTAGCAGAAGTGCTCCACACAACTCAAGCCTGGGTAGCGACACCGTCTTGACTGGTGCCACTTTTGTTTTCGCGACGAGGAGGTGGACGCGTACGCTATCTACGTGCTTAACACGAATGTAAATTGCGGCTCCATATGCTTTCTCCGAAGCATCGCAGAATCCGTGAAACTGGAGCTCGCTTTCCGGAGAGAAATCCACCCAACGTGGAATCCGGATACTGCCGATGTGAGGGTAATTTCCCAAGAAAACTTGCCAACGCTGCAAAGTCGACGGGATCAGCTTATCGTCCCATCCGATGCCATCCAACCAAACTTGTTGCATCAGGATTTTTGCGATGACTACAACCGGCGCCAACCACCCTGCAGGATCGAAAAGTTTTGCGATCGCTGATAAAACCTCTCGTTTTGAAAAGGTACCTTCCTGGTTTAACGGACACGCATGGAAGTAGAAGTAGTCGAGCCGGGCATTCCATCGAATGCCCAGTGTTTTTACGTTGCTCGTGTCTTCCAGCTCCAGGAAGTCTTCCCGCAACCGATGACTGGTCGGGATCCCTCGCAGCACTTCATCGGAGTTGGCCGTCCATTTTCGCACAGTGAAACCTGCTGATTCGGCCGCTTTTTCCAAGTCTGTTCGAGATTGGACTGCTGACTCTACGTCATGACCTCCCGCCAGTGCGTCATCCACGTACATGTGATGACGCAAAATTTGTGCCGCAAGCGGCAACTTATCTTCCACATCGTTGGCCAGTTGTTAAAGTGTGCGAATCGCTAAAAATGGAGCACAATTGATCCCGAAAGTGACTGGTTTCAGTTGAAAATCGTGTAACTGACCCCCTGGTGAATCGCGAAAAATTATTCGCTGGAATCGTTGATGCTCTTCGCTGACGAGTATCTGGCGATACATCTTCTCGATGTCGCCGTTAAACACGAACTGAAAGGATCGCCATTTCACTATTAGCAAAGTGAGATTGCTTTGCAACACTGGCCCCGCATACAGCACTTCATTTAAGCTAACACCATTGGATGTCGGACTGGAGGCGTTGAAAACCACACGAACCTTGGTAGTGGTGCTATCAGGCTTCATGACGGCATGATGAGGAAGGTAGTAACTTGCTTTTTGCCTTGGAGTGGGACTAGTAGCCACTTCTTTCATATGGCCCAGTTTCAGGTATTCATTCAATACCCCATCGTATTCCAACTTGGTGGCTATATTTTTTGTCAGCCGTACCTCATTTCGCAGAAATTGGCGGACCGCAATATAACGTGAGTCACCTAAACAGGTGCTCTGTGGATAACTTTCTTTAAAAGGTAAAGTACCCACATAGCGGCCGCCTTTATTACGCGTGGTTGTCTTTGCGTAATTGTCCTCACAGAATTGGTCTGCACTATTGGACTCTGCCTTTTTTGGTACCTCTTCCAGCTCCCAGAAAGCTGTTAACTGCCGATCAAGTGATACCTCACTAAAATACGATACGACAGTGGAGGAGGTGGGAGGATTGTTCTACATTGTAGGAACTGAGCCGGTCAATATCCAGCTGAATATAGTTTCTTGGGCAATGAGTGACCCAAGAACACGTCGATGGATACCGTCAAGCAAAATTTGTGGGTACACATCCCTACCTAAGAGCACATCTACTTGATCACTGCAATAGAATCGTTTATCAGCAAGAACAAGCTCGAGAAAAGCTTGCTGCAACAAAGGATCTACTGAGCAAGTAGGAAGGTTCCCTGTGATTTTCGACAGTATAGGGGCATTTGTAGTTAACCGAACGGTTGGATCAACAGGTGAACCTATGACTAAAGTGCAGGCTTTTTGTACCCTAGCCGAAACTACATTATTAAGTCCAGAGGCTTGAGCCGACACTCGTTGAGTAGGCAGCTGAATAAGTCTCTGCAACCTTTCTGAGATAAAGGAGCCCTCTGAGCCAGAGTCAATAAGTGCTCTGGCTGTGAAACTAGATCCTCGATGGCAGATATTAATCATCGCGGTTCCCAGCAAAATTCCCTTGCTGGTCGAAGCAAAGCACGATTGAATATTGCCACTAGCGCCTGGAGATGCTTGCGGTGGCAATGCGACCCTTTGAGTGGACTTTATCACTGCACTCGTGCTTGGACCTTCCGCATTTAGATGACTATTTGCACCTCGAAAATCTCTATGTAACAACGAATGATGTCGTTGTCCACAAGTAGAGCAGTTGTAGCCACTTTTGCAATTTTTTGCAACATGATTAGTTGACAGACAGTTTAGGCAGCAGTGAAAACGCCTTGCTGTCGACGATCTTTCATTAATGTTCATAGCCAAAAACTTTGGGCAGAACTTCAAAGCATGTTGCTGATTTTTACAAAGTTTACAATTATTGTTCACTACTTTTGCCTGATATGTGTTAATTTTTTTCACATTTAGTGGAGGTGAGTTTGATTTTTGCCCTTTTGGCACCGCACCTCTAAAATCACACACAGTTTCTAAAGTCTGAAATCGACTTGTAAGAAACTTGTCAAGGTCAGCCCATTTGGGGATTTCTGCCTTGTGGTCAATTGATTGCTCCCATAAGTAGAGCGTCGTTTCTGGCAATTTCGTGGAACACAAATAAGTAAAAATAGCATCCCAGTTGCTAATGTCTACTTTGTGTATAGTTAGAGCAGAAATTCAATTATTTATATCTCTCTGTAGCTTTTTAATGCCACTTCCAGACTCACTTGCAACAGCTGGCAAGTTAAATAGAACCTTAAGTTGACTGTTCACCAAAATCCGCTTATTCTCATAGCGGTCAGTCAAGTTTTTCCAAGCTGTTGCAAACCCTTCATGCGTGAGAGGGGATTTTTGAACAATCTCTTTTGCCTCTCCTCGGGTTTTCTGGTTGAGGTGGAAGAGTTTTTCGACAGGTGTCAGCCGATTATTCGTAATGTAAATGGCTGAAAACATATCCCTGAACGAAGGCCATGTTATATAATCGCCATGAAAAATCTCCGTATCACACGGCGGCAAATTGCAGCTACCACCAGCGACCACCCATATTTGTGAAGTCATCACAAGGAACATTATCGCAATTGTTCATGGTCCTATCGATCCGTCACGAGAAGAAGTTTAAGAAAATAAAACAACATACCATAGCAAGTCGCCGAGTACCAGCAGTTAAAAAGGTACGTTGTTTTAATTCTTACGTATTGTCTCAGGTAGAATATTGGTTAAAGTGCTGTAGAAAAAACAAAAATTAAAAAAAAAAAAAAAAAATGTGCTAAAGAACTATAAAAAATTAAAAGATAAAAATATATAAAAAGTCCAGAAACATTTAAGCAACTTAAATGCGCCATTTTTTTAAAGTGCGACAGCCGTGCCGAAATTGCACGAAAGTGATCGAATGTAAAACGTTCACCATTTTTAGCTAGCTTTCAATTATTTGAATAAAATAAAATAAAATTTGTTTTAAATAAATATTAAATTGAACAAAAAGAAAAAAAAAATTGGCAATAAAGAGCTAGTATTATAAACATTTGTCACACACATGTACATAAATATACAAGCTATATACATAATACGAATTGTCCGTCCGTACGTGCGGCAATTTCATGTAGAACGTCCATCGGTGCAATTAATTTTTACATTTGCCAATATAAAACTGTGTAAGGACCAAAATTTTGGTCATAAATTTTGACCTACATAATATGTTTCCCCTTTATTTCAGCCCAACACCAAGAGACGGGAGATCGAAATCTACCTTGGCCATCCAACGGTCGCCGTATATGTTTACTTTTTTTTATATATACTTTAGTCGATTATGACATGAAAAACAAAAAGAAAACCCAATTTCTTCATTTCATACTTTTTTTATTTTATCTTAAATTATTATTACACCTTATACTATTTATATTATTTAATACTGAAAAAAAAAATAATAAAAGAATATTTGAACTCATTATTAAAGCTGTGAGAAATTTTAAGAAAATACTTGTATTTTAAAATAGTAAGGTAGGAGCCCCCCCTTAGGTCTCAAACTCCACGACAAAGCATTTTTTTTTTTTGCCAGCATAGAGTCGAGAATATTTCAGTTAGTTTTTATTATTTTTATTTTCGTGTATGCGCGTGTTCCAACGGAACCAGTAAACTCGCGTGATGCGATACCCACAGACAGACGAGTGTGAGAAGAGAAGGAAGAAGAAAATCACGCTACTCGTATGCCATGATACAATTATACAGGAACGGAACAAACAGGCGAGAGTGAGAAGAGAACGCGAGAGTGAGAAGAGAACGCGAGAGCTCGATCACGCCACTAGTTCGCTGAAAGTGGAAACAGAACGAACCAGAGCGAGACAAGGAACGATAGGTCGAAGCTCAAGTGCGGATTGAAAAACCAGTCAGTCAGTGAAGAGCCACGGTGGTGGCAAGTTGTAATACAAATAAATAAGTACTGAGTGAACGACAACAGCGCGCAGCAGCGACATAGGCCTAGATCAATAGTGGCATCGACAGCGCGCAGCAGCAATATAAGAAGCGACATCGAAAAGTGCAGCAACAGCGAGTGAGGACTGAACGTCGACAGCGGGCAGCGGCATCAAGGAAACACCGACAGCGTTCAGCCGCATACGATAGCCAACAACATTCACGTCAGCAGCGAAGCCAGGGACTAAGGGTTCCCTGTGAGACAACGAGCCGAAGTGGTGAGGCGTGCGTGTTCTAAGGTGGTATGCGTGATTTTCCTTTTATAAATATTGTCTGGTATCTTAGCTACTTATTATATAAGTTATTTAGTGACTTTAATTAAACTTTAAATCTTTCCTATCTAATAACTTTCCGGCAGAGTTAGTCGCGTGGTTTTGACTCAGATTATCTCTGCCACTCATCTTACCCCATCATCCCTGCCACTCATAAATATTCCATAGCTAACCGGACATAGTAACTGCGTGGTTTTGACTCAGGTTACTCTGCCCACCACTCCTATTTAGAATTCCCATCCAACATACTAACTCCGGTGGAAGTAGTTGCATGGTTTTTACTCAGACTACTCTGCCAGCGCTCACCCTAAATTCCAGTACTCAGTAGAAAATCCTGTAAATACCTATTTTACTATATTTACTAAAGAAAGTTCTTTATCTTAAATTCTTTGATCTCTTATTATCTCCTATTTAACTATTATTTCCATTTCATATTTTATAAATTATCCGTATCAGCTTAATTTTACGTCTATAGTAGTGGCGTGGTTTTAACCCTGTCTACTCCGTCGATTATCATTAGTTATATCACGATAGCGTGGTTTTTACCCCGTTCGTGCCTCTTTAAGTTATATCCCGATAGCGTGGTTTTTAACCTGTTCGTGCCTCTTTAAGGACTTTGTCGGTAAGGTATCAGTAGTACCACTTACTAACAGTGCTACTCTTTACGTCTATAGTAGTGGCGTGGTTTTTACCCTGTCTACTCCGTCGACTATTACTAGTTATATCACGATAGCGTGGTTTTTACCCTGTTCGTGCCTCTTTAAGGACATTTATAAAGTAACTATAAGACATTTAAGTTGTAAGTATATCACGATAGCGTGGTTTTTACCCTGTTCGTGCCTCTTTAAGAATCTTCACCAGTATTTGTAAGGCATATGACTTCAATATTAGGTCAACCAGAGTACGGCACCGGAAACGCTCGCGCCACACCACCACCGCTGGAACGACGGATCTCACAGTCGATAGCCCAGGATTAGTATCTTAAGGACATGGTGAAGTTATATTAAAAACATGTTATATATTCAATATTTCTTATCCAGACAAATGCTATATTAAATGCTTTGTTTTTTATTTTGTTTGATTAATAATTTTTTTTACATTTATTACTTATGTATTAAGTTTGAATTAGTTTGAAGAGGGAATAAAATTATAACGAAAACTTTAAAAGGATTGATTGATTGGTTTAGTGTCCAAAATTAATAAATTTTTGTGAACGACCCTGGACAGCCGCTTTGTCTGTCCCAGCTATAGACCCTGGTAAACAGGGAGTGGTTACAACTGGTATACATTAAATTACCTGGTTTTGTATGAAGACGAACACAAATAACACACACTTGCGCACTAGGTAAAAACTTAGTAAAATTTCATCTATTTCCATCTATTTATATATTTATAGCACATTATATTGCACTATTTTATATTTTATATTATTGCTTATAAGAGAAAGATAACATTTTTATATTTGTTTATATTAACAATTGTTATGTATGTTTATATAAACATTTTTTTACCAATGACAATTTTAGCTTATGCACCATTTATTCGGAAAGGCTATCGCTTCCACAAATAAAGCAAAAGGACATAAAAGAACTGGTGAATAAAAATCATATTCCAAAAAACTTTTATGAGTCATATTACAAAAATTTATTTATAACATAGATTCAATGGCATTTAAAAACGAAAACTTTTGAAGATTTTCTTTTTTAATATAATGAACTATTTTGATTTCTACTTTGATATGTGTTAATGAAATGAATAAAGCTTTATTTTAAAATAGATACATTTAAATAAAAACATACATTTCATCACTCCTGTGAATTTTCTTATTATTCTTATTCTTCTATTCAGTCGACGGTTAGGAAACTTACAAAAGTAAAACATTTTATCAGTTGAATAGGCACAACTTGAGATAATATCACTAGTTAATCGAAAAAATTTCAGTTAAAGAGTCATAAATCAAAATTTTGTTTTATTTTCGCAAACATAATATAAAATTGAATAAAATATAGCAGAACCTTCTTCAATATTGTATTTTTTCATAATGGAACAATATTTTCTTTAAATATTGCAACCATTTTTACATAAACGGTTTTTTGCCTCTACTGAATAATTGAGAATTTTGAGTTGTGCCCCTTTTGTATTTAGGGTGCGGATATGTCTCATCAGATTTCGGAGATTATAACTAGTTTCAAAAATAATTGTCTGTATATTTTTGCAGCTCTCTGACATTTTTAGAGTCCGCGAACGTGTTAAATATCTAAAAATATTTATGCTAAATTCCATAAATTTATAAATTTCTTAAATAAATTTATTTCTTTAGATAATTTCCATTTACGCAAAGGAAATATTTCGAATTTAAAGGGTACGTGGTCCCTTAGTTAAAAAAAATTTTTAACCCCATATATTTCATACATATGTTGAAACTCTTCTTTAAATGTGTATTGTATCTGAAATTGCACCAATTCTGGGTAAAAAAATCGACGGTTTTTAAAACTGTAAATCAGTGCAACATGAAATGATGCGAAAAGAAACTGACGCAACATCTTTTCAATGCTTTGATGACTACAGTTGTGCTCAAGTGTTAAAGGAAGTGGTCGTGATTTTTCTAATAAGAAATTACTGAAAATGTTATTTTAATAATATAAATTGTGTTTTGTTAAATTGTGTTTTGTTAAATTGTGGATAAATATTAATGAGCAGCTAGTTGATGCTTCGGTACCGGAAATGCCACTTGAGGATTTTTTGGCATCCATTGGAATAGAAGACACCTACGGAGCTTTTTCAGGTTGGTAAATTCATTTTTATTAATAGTTTTTATATATATTAGATTTATTAAAGTGATTGAAGTGAACGTTGCAGGCATAGTAGAAGATTATGTAATTGCATTATTTTATTTACGAATATAAAATATTGATAACAAATAAAGATTTATAAGATGGAGTCGAAATCTGAGTATGTAATTTTTATATAATCTTCTACTATGCCTGCAACCTGCAGGGCATGTGTAGCGGCAATTTTTTTTTTGTTAATTTCGGTTTGTATGAGGTCGTTTCACAAATTTTGTCAAGTGCGTGTAACGTTTGAGTTAACTCTAAGGTAAAAATACACCCTCTAATATTCATCGTAGAAAGTTAATATATATATATTTTAAAATATATTATAAAATATATATATTCTATTTAATGAAATCATTATTTTTGCCGTACAGAAATCAGTGATTTTATACAATACAGTAGTGCTCCATTATAACGAAACCAGATTTAAAGAATTTGCAAAACAACCATGCTGATTGTGGAATCCGGCGGATCAGTTGCGGCGGGAGTTTATTCGATACGCATTCCCTTCACTTTGTCTTAAAAATCTGATTGTTGAACTCATTCGAATAAACTGCAATATCGACCCACAATACTCGCTCGAAGAACAGCTGTTCAGCTATCATCACAATAGAAATAAACGAGTAAATTTTCAAAACATTGCGATAATAAATCAAAATAATAGCTTCCCAGTTAAAATTGCAGAAATATAAGTAAGAAAATGTGAATTTCAATGTTTAAATATATAATTAATATATTTATCAGAGTTTATGTGCACTTGAAGATTATTCCGCTTCACCTTGGATATGAAAACAGCACTGCAGCCGTTGTGCGTAGACGAGCTGCTGCCAATTTGTAGGTGGTGATCTATTTTTAAGATCAATAGTGGGCAGTTGTTTTTATTTAGCTCCAGAGTGAAGTTGCATTAATCTGAATTACGTGAATAGTTGGATACAGTGATGATATCCAGTGGATATCCAGTGGAGGGTGTATTCTAGACACATAAATAGACACTTGACCTTGCCGGATATAAATAATATAACTAATAATGATCATATAGACAATATTTTTGAGGAATTGAAAAGCGTTCTAAATGAAGGTCTTACCGTTCCAAAGTTAGTATGTCATTCAGCAAGTGTCGACGAACGCGAAAAGTACAAGTTATTTTTCTCCGGTTTTTTAAGACTGAATTATTAAAAATGCCAATTTATTCAAACGAAGAATTAGCAGACATTCATTACATGTATATACTGTACACGCAAGATGGTTTACTATTTAGTTAAAGAATCTATATTGGGAGAGAAATATTGTGTTGGTGATCAAATTGAGATTAGATTGATTCGTAAAGGAAATGTTATAGGGGTTGAGAAATTTGATGAAGTTGTGGTTCCAGAACACTACATGACGAATGAGTCAGTGGGATACATTAATTGGTTGATTATGTGTCTTGATAACTTTCTACATACAAGTACAAAAGGAATGGGTATTTTGCAAATTGCTTCAAAACGACTTGAAAATGAAACAAACTCTATTGAACAAGTTGATTCTCTTGGATTTTTCAGTAGTTTCTTATATCGATTGTCTGGTATTATTAGTTTCTTCGATGTTGGAGATGATTTATTGTTTGCGAGAAGACTACGCAAATTGTTGGAGGGTGTTGGAACTATTTTAAGTACTTTCCTAATTAACTATGAGTCGAATCGTTTACTTGGGTTGGCTGAAGTATCTGATGCTCCACTGGCTATTGATGCATTATTTGACGCTCATATGAACAGAGAATTAATTAGACAAGATGGTCGTGCTATTATTGGTCGATGTTTGTGTTCGAACGTGCTTGGAAACAATCCCTATCCGAAATTATTTGAAGATGAAGTTACAACTTTAAAAGTTATAAAAGCTTGTGATACTGTTTACTGTCTTGGCTGCAACCGATCTTGGACATTTTAAAGCTGTAATTAGGTTTGGGTGTGTAAGTGACAACAACCGACAGGAAGGTATTTGTGTATTATCATCATGGAAATCTTAGAGCATTAAAAAAGGATTCAATGGTTACTAACATTACTTTAATTTTTGAAACGAACTTATCTATATCCTTTAAGACTTTTGCGCTTGGTTTGACCGCTTTTTCACTATTTAAATCTGTCGATAAGATTGATTAAGAGCTCAGAGAATTGGTTCAAAAGGTCCCACATTTAGATTTGCCAATGTTAAGTGGTTTATACACCATTTTAAAGAAATATTTAGGCATAGATTCTAATAACTCTGAGAAGGTTGGATAGATGTGTGTAATGTTAGGAGAATGGTTAATCGAGAGCAAAATCTTTAATGCTGGTTGAGATAATGTTCAGTATTGGTTACAGCCATATTTTAGATCCCTAGCAAAGGAAATTCTTTTTAGTGGTCCAGTTCGAGATAACCGAAGATTAGAATTAGTTGCGGTTCCGGAAATATTATATTTTACTAATTGGTATTATCATCATATAAAAGTTTGTGTTACTGGGTTGATTGATCGACTAAAACGTGGTGAGCCTACTGTGGTTGTTTCGTTAGGAAATAGGATTATCGCTGGATGTGGTCATTCAGTTTCTTCGAGCGAGTTGTTTTATCATCCCTGTTTTGTGGTTAACTTAATGATTGGCGTTAATAGGAACGTATTCTTTTATCCTGTGACTGAAGATAATATTCTTGAGTATAAAGTTCAACCTTGGTATCGGGAAAGTGATGAGGAAGTTTCTAAGTTTTTAGGATCTGCGTGTCGACTTTGTAAGAGAATATATCCAAATTTTCAATTTTGTCTGTTATGTGCTATCAGATGTCAAGTAATGTATAATCATTTTACTGAAGTTGAGGGTTGTACGACTACTAATTCAAATTTTTCTTCAACTTTATTAAATGTTGTTGATTTAACGATTTTAACTGGTGTTTTGGTTAGTGAGTTTCCTTACGTTAAAGCAGACCAATTCGAAGTGATTACAAATTTAGCGTGCAAATTTTTATCGTAATGGATAGTTATATTAATGTTATAACTTGGAATGCAAGAGGCATTCGCAATAAAATTCATGAATTGTTTCAATTTTTGTTAACTAATAATGTACACATATGTTTACTTTCAGAAACTTGGTTAAATCCTTATGTCACTATTGAACATAACGAGTTTCATGTATGTAGAAATGATAGAATATGTGCTAGGGGAGGGGGTGTAGGTATTATTATTAAAAAAAACATACCACATCAGCTACTTCCAATTGTTAAAACCAATCTAATTGAAAATATAGGCATTAAACTTTATTCAAACACTGACTGTGTACATTTGTATGCATGTTACTTTCCTGGAGGGTTAGCGGGCTCAGATGGAGCAAGGAAAAAAATGTTTGCAGCTGATATTTTTAAACTAAGTAGAGACAACAGATATTTTCTCGGTGGTGATTTCAATTGTAGACACCAGTCCTGGGGTTTTGCCAAAGCCAACTGCTGGGGCAACATCTTAAGCGAGAAACAGGAATCTTATAACTACAGTATTATATATCCTTGCGATTTTACTTACGTTCCTACAAGTGCTAATAGGCAGGGTTCAACACTAGATCTCTTTTTATCGAATATTACTGAAATTGTGTCTACTCCTGAAGTTATTAATGACCTCAGTTCTGACCACTTACCGGTCAAAATCACTTTGAATAGTAATTTCAATAGACTTCAAAACCTAAAGTACGATTTCAAAAATGCTAAGTGGAGGGTGTATTCTAGACACATAAATAGACACTTGACCTTGCCGGATATAAATAATATAACTAATAATGATCATATAGATCGCCCATATCATGTCTGTCCAAAACAATACTGATGCTATCGTCTCTTCTCCTGGGATTAGTGGTTTATCGTCGAATCCGCTCAATCCGCTCCATGCCCTTCTATCCGAACAACTTGGACCTGGTATAACTTTGCCTTTCCAAAGTCTGCTTTCTTCCTACACCGGCTCCGTTCTATTCTCCACCAAACGAGTCGCTGACATTCCAGAAGTCCGAGCTATCACTGTACTGGGTCGATTATGCACCATAACCCATTTGGAGCTTTACATCGCACTATGGTCCCAATGACAGGTTTTTGAGGCAAAAAGTCAATTTTCAAAGTCAATCATTTGAAAAAAATAATAACGGAATTTTATATTTAACACTTTGAAACACTCAACTGTTAAATATTAGAGTCAGGTGGCAACCCTTGACGACATGCCGAGCTGTCAAAGTTGTCATGTTTTCTTTGTTACATTTTCTGACATTCAATCATAAACAAACAACAAAGGAATTTGGCTCACCAAACAAGCACTGTGAAGATTATAATAATTTTGTAAAATGGAAAACACTTGTGAAGGTATGCAAATTAAAATGTTATTAAAAATTGAAACAAAAAAATATGTGGTAAATAATAGTTTGTATCAACATGTGTTGTATTTTTTGTGCAGTTTGTGTTGTCGTCCATAGGTTCTTTGGAGTAGAACTATGTTTATCGGAGAGTATCCGTGAAAAAATTTATGTGTGGGGAAAGGTAATAATATGTACTAAAAGTTTTTAGAAAAACGATCTGTCCCCATTTTCTGCCGTTTTTTATAAAAATCTATTTCCAGATAATGTAAAACTTAAAAATTTGGATATTTTTAACTTTTGGTTGGAAAATGATAGAAAACCCAATAATGTTATCAACTGGATTTCTGCGAAATTTAATAGAAGTGTCAATGACAACTGTATGACGACAGTGAAAAATCAAATTAATAATTTCTGCGCACATGCTAAACAAAAGTGGGTTAAAAACCGGAGGACCACGAAGCGTTTTCTGGAAAATGAAAGAGTGTGGTTATCTCGTGAGACTGTGTTCAAACTATTAGAAAGGGATGGTGCAAAGAAAAAAGGCCGTCCTTATGTGGGTTATGGTGAGGGAAGTGAGCGACAAAAAAGAAAAATGGCTTCAGAAGTGTCGTCCAAACAGGGAAATGATGCCATGCTTTTGATTCATGCTGCTTCTATTTCTGCTAATTTAGCAAAAGAAAATGATTTAAATTTTATTTTAAAGAAAGCTGCCTCGTCTCCATTAGAAGCAACTAGAATGAGAAAAAAAATAACTTCTAACGAGAAAATGCCATTACCGCTCTCCCCTGAAGAAGCATTAAGCTTTTTGCTAGAGAATAGTTTAACAAGACAGCAATATACTAACATAAGACAGATGTGCAAGTCAAGAAACTGTGATATTTTCCCCAGTTACAATAGTATTCTAGAGAGCAAGTTGGCATGCAGACCCGATGGATTAACGGTAACGGATTCATCAGCATATATTCCTCTCCAAAGTTTAGTTGATCATACAGCAAAAAGAATTTTGTCATGCCAGGAAGAAGTTCTGCTGCAAATGGATGAAGTCAATGAAATAAATTTTGTTTTAAGTTACGGTTTTGACGGTTCCACAGGACAGAGTGCATTCAAACAAATATTTACCAGCAATTCCCCGGAAAGTTTAGATAACTCGCTCTTTGTAACGTCAGTTATACCATTAAAAATAGTCACATCAAGTAATGCAGTCGTTTGGAATAACCGTACTCCTCAATCAGTCCGTTTTTGCCGACCACTTAAAATTGAATTTGTAAAGGAAACTAAAGAGCATATATTGAAAGAAAAAGCAAATCTTGATGTGGAAATATCAAATATTAAGCCTATGGAATATTATATGGTAAACAGTAGAAAGATCACTGTAAACTACGAGCTTATTATGAGTTTAATTGATGGAAAAGTGTTGAATACTAACGGGAACAAAGAGTACTCAGTCGTGTCCAATATGCGGTGGAAATCCGAAACAGTTTTTGTCGATAAAAGATTTAAGCTCATCGGTGTTTCAGCCAAAATCGAATACATTAAAATATGGTATAAGCCCATTACACGCCTGGATTCGATGCTTCGAATTTGTCTTTAATCTTTCATATAGACTTAATATTAAAAAATGGCAAATTCGGAGTGCTGAGGATAAACTTCTTATGCTAAAGAGAAAGAGTGAAATTCAAGAACAATTTTGGCAAAACATGGGCCTTCATGTCCATAAGCCAAAAACTAATGGGAGTGGCTCCACAAACGACGGCAATACGGCACGAAAAGCATTTTCTAATCCGGAACTATTTTCTTCTATAACCAACATTAATATCGACTTTTTAAAACATTTACATATAATTCTTATCACCATTAACTCTGAATTTGAAATAAGTGGCGACCACTTAAAAAAATTTTGCGGTGAGACTGCAGATATTTATTTAAAAATTATGAATGGTACCCAATGTCAGCGACATTACATAAAATTTTAGCACATTCTTATCAAATATTGCAAGCGTCAATCGTACCTCTCGGATGTGCTGGTGAACATGCTTCTGAGGCGAGAAACAAATTTTATAAAAAAGACCGCATGGAGCACGCACGAAAGGATTCTAGGGAGCATAATATAATGGATGTTTTTAACAGGGCCCTGGATTCTTCTGACCCATTATTATCAAGTATATATCTGAAAAATCGTCTTTCAAAAAAGAGAAGTTTGCAGTTGCCAAGAGAAGTTATTTCTCTTCTTAAGATTCCTGAAATCCATGAGTATCAACTGCCAAGTACGTCAAATGCAGCTATAAATAAAGATATTTCATATTCTGAAGAGGACGAAGAGGAATCATTTTATTTTAATTTCGAATTAGAAGTTGATGAATCAGAAAAGTGTCAAGTAAGAATTTATTACAAAAGCCAGTTTTTTGTACGTATTAATTAAATTTTCTCTTTTTAGATTGATTCATGATACCTTTACAATCCAAACACCATTCTTTTTTAAGTAAATTTCTGAAATGTTTTAACGAATTATTTTGTGATTTTAAGTTAGTTGCTAAATATATGTCATATCAAACAGAATGATACAATTTTCGCTAAATTTCAAAGAGAGCTCTCACTGGAGGTGGGCGTGGCAGTAGGCGGATTGACTTGAAATGTTTACAAAAATTATTGGTGAGAATTATAGTGCGTTAATTGAAAATTAGACAATAATAAATTCCCCGTGATTTTCAACCGCAGTGTCACTATAATCAACCTACTGGAAATGGGCGTGGCACTGCTCGATTGACTTGAATTTTTTACTGAAAACTTAAAAACACGTTATAATCATCTGTACGAAATTTCAAAGATCTAGCTGGTTCCTGTGATTTATTGCCTCAAAACCTTGTCATTGGGACCATAGTGCATCGCCCCCACTGCTCGCGTTATATCAGAGCCTTTCGCCATCGATGTAGCCTTCTCTCCTAATTCAGTCGTCCCTCTTCAAGACGAAGTCTATAAGATGATTGGATTCACCCGACGCGTCATCGGCTCCGCTGTCAACTCCGAGAACTATCTTGTTCCAGCCACTTTCAACTTCATGACTCCTGTCATTAAGAGTCCCGTCGCTACCACTGACGACCCTCGCATCTCTTTTTCTGCCCATTCTTCTTGCAAGCCTAACGCGAATGCTAAACCCATTTCAGACGTGCTCATGCTTGCTCACATTTTCCTTCGCGGCTCAATTCACGTCGCCTTTCCTTCCATACATTAACCTATTAAGGTTAATTGCTTAAAATTTCCAATCTCTATATCACAATGCGTCTTTTATTCACCAAGCTCATTTCCGCCATCCGCCAAATTCGGCGTTCAACCCCCAGCTCCATGAACTCTCGATTCGTCCAATTCACCGTCGATCGCCAAATAGCTGTGGCTCAGCAGGTCCGAAACTGCCAAAACATGGACCTCGTGCTGTTCGACCTGTCCTTTCAACCCGCCGACCATTGTTTAATTAATGGTTTTCGAGTCGAAATCGACAACAAAGGTCGTCACGACATTCTGTCCCCAGGCGCGCAACAGGCATTCTCTCTTGTTAAAGTGTTAATTATGCAAATATAAAGATTTTTTTCATTTTGTCGAAGTGTTTAATAATCAAATTTTTCTACTTCGTTTTATAACTTTTTCAGTAACTTTGATGTGTTCAACATTTTATAATGTGTGATGAACTTTTACCCGATATTTTTATTTCTTCTCAATCAAGGAAGGATGAAATAGTGGAACTTTTTAAATCTTGGGGCTTGTTGAATGAAATAATATCAACTTTAATTGAGCGTGGAATTAACTCTTATTTCGTGCTCGAGAAAACCGAAATTGAAGATGTTGACTTGTTTTTCGATAAAGTGGATGAGAAATATTTCGGAGAGCGTATAAAGTTTAAGGCAGGTTTGAGGGAGTGGCGGAAACAAAAAAACATTCCATTCATTTGTGACCAAGACACTTTACCGGTGAACTCCAGAATTCTCAATTGGCTTGAAAAACTGTCTGAAGATGTGTCCATCTCTAAATCGAGAGAATGTACTCCATGTCCATCTGCTTCTTCTGAAAATTCGACTTCTTAAAATCTTGTTGAGTTGTTGAAAAAAACAGTCAAAGGACAACTTGTGTTGACTTACCAAGAAAAGTATGGCTACTTGGATAGCAGAAATCAAACATTTTTAACTCATTGTATTGTGAACAATTATATTGCTTCTGGTCGTAAAATGCAATATTCCGAAATGAGGCGATGGGCGAATGAAATTTCCACAGTATTTCCTGAAGAAACCCCAGTAATTGCTTGAATTTGATAATAATAACTAAAAAATAATTCTAATCTATTATTATAATTTAGGAGTTTTACTTTTTGGAAAGAAAAAAAGGAAAAAAGAATCCCAGCGGAAAATTGTTCTCGCGTTGGGCCAACACCATCAAATTAGAAAACAAAACTTTTCCTAATACACAAGTTTATAATTTTTTTAATCCTTTTCATTAAAATAATTGATTGTCTATTATTACCAAATTTTGACGATGACGTATTAATTAAGCTTCAACTATTGATTGAAGAGCACAACAAACTATATCAAAGTTTGTTTAATGATACTTTGAAACCTAAACATCATAACCTTGTATATTACCCCACTATTAAGAAATTAGGACCACTAAGATACTTATGGTCATTTAGATTTGAAGCAGAACACCAAATACATAAAAAATGTGCACGAAGTACAATGTCCAGAGTAAATGTTCCTCTATCCCTAGGAATAAAATCAGCAATAAGATTTGCTAACTCTTTTTTATACAATACCTTTTTTCAACCCGATTTCGTTTTTAAAGACAAAGTTCCTATTGAAAAAGATAATTCCTACATTACATCATTAAATTTATCCGATTTGAATTCATATACCAGAACAAACAGCGTTATTTTCAGGGGAAAACCATTTAAAATTGGACACATTGTTTCAGTGACTAACGATACTTTTTTTATTTATGAAATATGTGATTTTTTTTAATAAAAGAAAATAATGTCAGTATTGTAGTTAAAAATCATGTATGTATACATTTTTCGGAGAGATTTCAATCATATTTAGTTGGTTCTGAGACACAAAATTACACTGTTATCAAATTTGATTCCTTAGATGGACCGCCAATACATTTTTACCTTTTAAATAATGGCCTAAAAGTTGCAAGAGCAAAAAAAAACATGGAAAACATGACCTTGATTGTTTATATTATTATGTAGTTATAATTAATATATAAATATCATAAGTACATATTGTAACAATTGAATAATTTAATAAAAACAATAATTTAATAAAAACAATAATTTAAAAAAAAAATAATAAGTAGAATTCCCTCTAATTTCTTCTAGTAACCGTCTTAATTTTATTAAGCAGAATTGCTTCTTATTTCTACTAGTAACCGTCTTCATTTTATTAAGAAGAATTCCTTCTTATTTCTACTAGTAACCGTCTTAATTTTATTAAGTAGGATGCCTTCTAATTTCTACTAGTAACCGTCTTAATTTTATTAAGAAGAATTCCTTCATATTTCTACGAGGAATCATCTTAATTTTATTTAAAAGGTTTCTTTCTAATATCTACCAGTCACCTTCTTAATATTAATAAGGTTTCTTCTTATTTTTACGGGTTATCTACTGAATTTTATTGAAAAGGAATTCCCTCTAAAATTTAGACGGAGCTCTTCTTGGAGAAAAACTATAGAGAAATCTTTTAAACTTTGTTCTGATTTATAGGGTATTTTATGTGGTCTTTTGGCTCTGTGTACCAGAATTTCGGGAGGACATCGCTGCAGGCCTAGTTGCCTATCAAGCAAAACAGTCAGCTGGTCGGCCCAGTGGTGGATTGTTTCGAACATCTACAGAAAGTTCTCCACAACCAAGTACATCAAAAATTGGGAGCAAAACTATTCATCCTGTTGCAGATATCCGATATGACAACATCAATCATTATCCTGCCTGGCAAGATAGGGAGGGTGGCAAAAAATGGTGCAAGCATTGTAAAAATTCAAAAACGCAATGTTTTTGTTCCAAATGCAAGCTTCATTTATGCTGTTCTAATAATAAAAATTGTTTTTTTGACTATCATAACCGAAAATAAATAATCTGTTTCTTAATTCCCATATGAACTTGTAATTAATTTCAATTGTTTTCAATAAAACCCATCATACAGTAGTCACTAAAAATGTTCTGTTTTTTTACCACTAAAGCCCCAAGAGTGCCTCAAGGCACTTATTTATATTTTGTCACATAGAAGTTAAACGATTGTTTGTACTGACTTGCAATGCACTTTTTTTTTTAAATCAGAGACCCAAATTTACCCTAAAAAAAAATTATTCTCATAATTTTTGCTCATTATTTTAGAATCCAGCATTAGAGGGTTAAAGAAGATAAAAAAATTTATTATAATTAATAAATAATAATAAATAAAATAAATCGCTCATTCCAAAAAAAAGTCAACCACACAGCCGAATTTTAGAATACATATTTTATATATATATGTATGGTATATGCTAAGTGCAATATGTAAGTGTTACAAAAAAAAATTAACACTTGTCAAAAACAAGCTCAATCATGCTTGAACACTCAAAGCAATCTTCTATGTTTTATTGTTTGCTGAGTAGGTCATGTATAGGTAAAATTGGAATCAGTCCGTGAGAGCATATGAATGAAGGCAGATCGCTTAAAAATTTTTGTACGATTGTTGTGACCTTGAGCATTACATATATCAATATAATTCATTAACGGTATGTATCAAACCCATTTTTTTAAAAACTTTTTCTAATGTGTCACAGCATGTCCCAATGCTTGACAAAAAACAAGATTTTTTAAATTTTTAAGCTTAATTTTATTTTTGGTTCTATAAAAATTTAATACATTCAATTATGCTATAATTACATTACCCTTTTATTTTTTTGCAAATTTTTCTTAGTATAAAAAGCGTCAGGTATTGGGACATAAAATATTCAATAAAACAGTAGTTTGATAATACAATTTTATAGAAAAAAATGAGTTCCTGTAAAAGGCAACAAAAATACTATAGGCATTTAAAAGAAGATCCGGAACGTTACAAGCTATATTTAGAGAAGAAAAAAATCGTGAACAAAAAGTTTCGTGGTAAGAAAAAAGATGAAGAAAGATCTAACGCAAGTTTACAAAAGATGCGACGAGAAGCTGAAGCGAAGAGAAAGAGGACATACAGACAAAGATTAAAATTGGGTAATAAAGATACAAGTTTAGAAGCATCAACACCGATGAATGGTTATAAGTCTAAACAATCACTTGGAAAAGCTGTTAAGAAACTTCGCCAGGCTCTGCCACTATTAAAAGCTAGACAAGAAACTGTTGTTGCCCATTTGGTTCGTGAAGTTTTCCCTAAGCACAAAACTTTGGTTGGAGAAGTCAAAACGCAAAAATGTCTCACAGTATATAGAGAAAGAAACCGTAAAGTTGATTCTTACTACCGAAGGGACGAAATAAGTCGTATCGCTCCTGGGAAAAATGACGTAAAATCAGTTAAAAATGCTGAGACAAAAAAACGACAACTGAAAACTATTCGGTACATGCTAATGACAGTATCCGAGGCGTATGAAAATTTTTGCACTAAATATCCAGATATAAGAGTAAGTAAGTCTACATTTTTTAATTTACGCCCAAAAGAGGTATTGCCGATATCCAAAACTCCCCACAACATGTGCGTTTGCCCACATCATTGCAATTTCGAATTTTTAGTAACTGCATTGAACAAAGCTATTCCTGGATTTCCAAAAACTTATAAAAATGTCCTCGAAACAACATGCTGCGATACATTGAATGAGCATTGTATGACCGGATGTTGTCAATCCTGTTTTAACGACATTCGGGATATTATACCTTTATCATATGATTTGAACGATGTTTCATGGAAGCAATGGAACATTGAAGATAACAAAATGCGTCTTGTTACTTACAACGGCACGATTGATGAACTAATAGATAATGCACAGGCAAAATTCTTGAAGTTTAAGAAACATGCATACATTCGTAAAGTACAGTATAATTATTTTGAAAATAGGAAGGATAGTTTGACAGAGGACAACGCTGTATTGCAGATTGATTTTTCAGAAAACTACCATACGATTCACCAAGACGAGATCCAAGCTGCTCATTGGAGCTATCAGCAAGTAACAGTTTTTACAGCCTGTTGCTGGACGATGCAAGGTACATCATCTTGCGCAATAATAAGTGATGAATTGTCACACGATAAATACACCGTTTGGACATTTTTAGAAAGCATTCTGAAAGATTTAAAATTAAGAAATCCAAATGTAAAAATGGTAGAAATATTCTCCGACGGTTGCATTGGCCAGTTTAAGAATAAATTTAATTTATCCAATTTACTGTACGCTGAACAAGATTTTGGAGTCAATTTAACATGGAATTTTTTCGCCTCGTGTCATGGAAAAGGGGCAGTGGACGGTATCGGGGGCACTGTTAAACGAGTTGTTAGCACACAAGTCAAGGCAAGAGCATTTAACGTCTTCTCTGCTCAAGATTTCTATCACTGTGCATCAAATAAAGTTAAAGGCATTTCTATAATTATGGTACCGAAAGTCAAAGTTCAGTGTTGCAAAGAAAGATTGACTAAAAGATGGGAAAACTGTCAATCGATTAAAGGTATTGCATCCTTACACTATTTTACAGCAACCAATTCATCAGATTTAGTCGGTGGCTTAACATCTAACTCGCAAAAGAAAATAATTAAAATAATTTAATTTATTTTTAATTAATTTTTATTGTTTTTATGTTTAAACTCTTTAATTTTTCTTATATTAAACTTTGATATGTTTATGAAATGAAGTGATATATAATTTAAAAATGTATTTTCTAATAAATAATTTGAAATTTTTCATGAAAAACGGAAAAGTCCCAATGCCTTACAATCTATGTCCCAATGCCATACGAGATAAAAAAAAGATATTATTTTATTGAAATTACCTCTTAGGATTATAAAGGTATATTATGAAGGGGTAATGCTTTACAAAAAATTCGTGGGAAAACTTTTTTTTCTAAATGTATCCAAAATGCAGAAATTTCGGTTGCAAAATTTCATCTCACAAAAAAAAAGTTGTCCGTGTCCCGGTGCCTGACGTTTTCTGAATGCATTATTCTCGAAAGGAGTTGCATATTTAACTTTGATATAAGTGTATTTGGTAAGGACATAAGTAGTACTATTGTAGAAAAAATTAAAAAAATTATTCCACAAATATTTCTTCACTAAAATGTATTTTCATTTCAAAATATGTACTCCAAATGTCCCAATGCCTTATTTGGAATGAGCGAAATAAATAAATAATAAATAAATAACACAATCCCAGTCTTCTGGAGCCGGCATTGATGACATTTATCAACCAAAAATATGGTGGTTCGATGCATGTTAACACACCCCATTATTCAGCATCCCATTGTTCTAAATGGTAGATGTAAACAAAATTGTGAATAATAAACTCAAGAATGGCTTTGTTTTAGAACACTCTTTCTTAAGGCCACATATGTGGTGTCAGCAAAAATTCTGGCTGATGCAATATTTAATCTTGTGATGAAATTGATTTGCTTAAAAAGATAATTCAATCATGCCATCCACAGTTTTGTTTACATCGAAACACTTCAAATAGACAAGCAATAGAATTTAAGCTACAGTTGGATTACAGTAGCAGTTGAAGTAGAGTGCTGCAGTTGGCAGTCATAAGTTAATTAATAAATAAACAAACCTTTTTACAAAAACCAATTGAAATAGAGTTTAATTAATTTGCATGCAAGTTCCTTCAAAGGTATGAGAAACCCAGTGGAAGTAAATCAAAAATATCAGATGGAGACGCAGTGAGTATTTTTCATTACAATTTGTTTTACTGGCACTGCATCTCGTGAACAGCTCTTTAGGTGGCTGCATATACTTGAAGTTGAGAGAGTAAATAAGCCGCACAGTGGGACCAAGGGATAAATTTCGATGCAAAATTGACTTGATCTATTTTCGTACGAAAATTGCACGGTGGGCAAAATAAAATATTTTGCAAGCACAAATTATTGGAATTAAAAGAAAAAATATAAATGATTAATTGAATATATATTAAAAAACAATTTTTTTCTACAATATAGGTATTGAAGAAATTCAAAATCAAATAGATTTAAAAATAAAAAATAAACTTACTATTTATTATCGGAAAAAGTTACACACAAAATTCAATTAAGAACGTCTCATCTCCTCAATCCTGCACTCCTGCACCGGATGAGGCTAGCTCTGATACAGAGCTAGCACAATCCCTCCGGTCATCCTTATTAGAGGATGGCCTCCTCAAATCGGACGATGAGTCCGACATTACTTTCGTGGAGGTTAGTCCCACTAATAGCAGCGCTAATGCTGAGAGTAGTACAGATTAACCTCCACCACCCAAAGGCGGCGTCCGCCAGTCTCACTCTCCGTCTTACCAAGGGCGGAGAAGATATTGTCCTGATCCAGGAGCCGTGGGTAGTCTGCGGCCTGGTATGCGGACTCAGGACCTCTTCATACACGCTGATCTACACCAAAGCGCAAGGTAAACCGAGGGCGTGTATTCTAATTAAAAATAATCTGAGTGTCTTTACTCTCTCTAATTTCAGCAACAAGGACACTGTGGCCTTAAGTGTCGAGACGGGCCATAACAGCTTGTGGCTTGCATCAGCATACTTGGCCCACGACCACGAAGTCCTCCCGGAAGACGTCTTAAAAGACCTGGTCTCCAACGCGGCAGCACAAAACAAGGACCTGATTATCGGGTGCGATGCTAACGCCCACCATGGGATCTGGGGAAGCTTAGGTACCAACAAACGGGGTGAGTCTCTTTTTGATTACATCCTTACTACTAACCTTATCATAAGTAACGTGGGTTGTGAACCTACCTTTATTATTAGCAATAGGCAGGAAGTTTTAGACATTACTCTTGCCTCCGATAACACTATGTAACAAGATTTTTGTCCTTGGGTTTTAATTGTTATTTCCTAGTCAGTTAGGTCCCAGAAGTATAGAAAACAGCTATTGTCGCAAGATAACTTTGCTTTTGTGACCATGGCAGCGCTTATCTGCGTTTATTTTTATGTTTGTTTGTTGAAAACTGATACACGAGCGCATACAACTTGTCGTTGTCGTTTTATTTTTTTCCACCGTCAGTTTGTGATTTCGTTTCGTGTGTGTTAAAACAACAAAGTCGTCGCAATAAATTTTGCATCATTTTTGTGATTTATTGAGAGTTGTTTCTCATTTTATTACAGATAAATTCGTTCAAACATGGCTTCACGAGGCTGCAAGTATCCTGCAGATGCATTTTGTTACGTCTGTGGATATTTTATCAAAACAAGAGCGAATAAGTACGCCTTGGAAACAGGTTTTAAACAGCGCTTCTGATTTACTTTTATGTTTTTGGTTTTCTGAAGTTTTAATAAAATCTAGTTTTGATTTATATGTGCTGTTCTGTATGATTTTCTCTGTAGTGAAAGACTCAAACACGTTTTTCTCATAATTTTAGCATATTTTAATGAATCACATTGTCCTGGTCACAAAAGCAAAGTTTCCGAGGAATATTGAGTGGTTTCCATACTTTTAAGACATAACAGACTAGGAAATAACAATTACATCCCAAGGACTGAGAAATTTTTTATATTTGTTACATAGTGTAATATATCTAATAGAATCAAGAATTGGAGAGTTTCAAAAGAACATTCCTTCTCTGACCATAGATATATTCTTTTTGACATAGATGACTTTGCTCCGAGATCACGTAGTTTCCGTAGTCTCAAGCAAGTCAACTGGGATATCTTGACTTGTAAAACTCCTTAGATGACTTAGTAGACAAACTCACTGCGTCAATGAATAAAGCTCTTGACACTGCGTGCCCGCTTAAAACACCAAAAGGAAAGAAAAAGCCACCTTGGTGGGGCACTAAACTAGAAGAGCTCCGAGTGAAGAGCAGAAAACTCTTCAATGAGGCAAAAGCCACTAGATCCACAGATGCGTAGGCAATCTACAAAATGGCTCTAAAAGAGTATAAAAAAGAATTACGCAAAGCTCAACGACAATCCTGGAGAAATTATTGTGAAGAAATATCACAAACCTTCGATGCGTCGAGCCTTAGGAAAATTCTGGCATCTAGTCCACCTAACCCGAGCTTCATGAAAAAAGAAGACGGAACCTGGACCACCAACAGTGAAGAACCTCTTAATATTTTGGTAGAAACTCACTTCCCGGGCTGTTCAAAGATAGGGAATGCTCCAACACAAGAGGTGCATTTTCCATCCGTTGACAACTTTCTACGAATCACAATCGAAGCTAAAATGGGCCATAGAAAGCTTCAAACCGTTTAAGTCTCCAGGACTTGACGGCATAGCCCCAATTGAAATTCAAAAAACTTACGACATCATAAGCCAATGGCTTAACATGATCTTTTATTTCTTTTCAGATTAACAATGGAGAACATATCCTAACGCGAAAAATGAAAAGACACGCAGTCATCGTCACTTTACACGCAGAGTACAGCGATCTTGAAATCAGCCGATTTTTTAAAGTCGCCCGATCGTTTGTTTATAAAGTTCGTCAGGAGTTAGAAGCATCTGGTGGCGATGTGGAAAGTACTGCTAAACGCAAAAAGCATAAAGAATGTTCGGACAGTGTTAAAACATAACAATTTGTTCAACAAGTTTAAGACGTTATTGAGCAGGACCCTTCAAAGCCCATTAGGGCCGTCGCGAGGGATCTGAATGTTTCTGAGGGCTAAATCCGAAAAATTGTCCACAAGGGCCTCCGGTACAAATCTTATGTGATGCGCAGGGTCAGTTATCAGTCAGTGTTATCTTAAAACATTTATAAGTATGTCACAAAAAGTTTAAAATTGATATTTGATAAATATGATTGAAAAAAAAAATATTAAACATATAGTTATGCAATAACAAAATAAACAAACTCTATCGAATATATTCAACATAAGCAAAGTCTGCTTCCGTTCAGCAGCTGCTGTCCCACGCTTAAAAAAAGGCCAAACGTCAGCAATCTCACGCTTATGCAGAATACATTCGATAACGGCAAAAGAAACCAAGCGTCAACAACTTTATGCTGACTTAGATATTAAGAGCTTAGTTTGTAAAGTTTGAAAAGAATTGAAAAATAAAGTTCAGTCTACATTTGGAAAGCAAATGAAGTTGTTTTTCTTAATTGGCGCAGTCGGTATTCGGCCATAAAATTAGTGCAGTTATATTGTAACTAAGACAATTGAGTAATGACATTTTTAATGCAGTTGTAGTGCAGAAATGGTCAAAGAAAAAATCCAGTTAAGCAGTTAAATTGTTTACTTTCCTGGAATATTGTGAATTAAATCGACGCAGTGTTAATGCAGCGATCGTTAGAACAAATCAAAACGCAAGCGAAAGACAAACATTCAAAGAATTTTAGTCATCTTTAAACCAGTGCAGTATTACTGTAATAATTGTGAGAAGTATTAATCAGTAACGAAAATACTTTAACAAATAACCCTGGAAAACTTTTCGATCATTTGAGAAAAAAAAAAAAAAAAAAAACAAAACAACTTCTACAAACAAGTTTCAACGAGAATTAAAACATCATCCAAATTTAGAAAACAACCACAACAACACAAAACAGCATCCAATTTAATGCGGAGAGGAGCCATTGAGTTGCAGTACAAGATTTAAGTTCGAATTAAAGGTATAGAATAAGTTATTCTTAGTGAAAAAAAAAAAAAAAAAAAAAAAAAAAAAATAAATTGATAACAATGAATTCTGAAGTACAAAACACGTTACAATACATTGCAAAAAGCATTAGCTTTATGACTCCATTTGATGGAAACAAATTTTACTTAAGTAACTTTATAACTAGAATTGAAGCAATGATACCAATGATCGAAACTCTAAGCAATGATTTCAAGTTAGTGGTTCTAGGCTACATTTCCGACAAAATTGTAGGGAAAGCCAAGGAAACTTTGATAAGGCAAGGCACATTAGAATCTTGGCCTGACCTTAAGCGGGCGTTAATTAAAAGCCATGGGGAAAGAGAGCCGACATCAGAACTGTTAGATGAGCTAATGGTGTCTAGATGCACCTATACTGTAGAAGATTTCTATAACAAAATAAATTCACTGTTGGCAAGAATTATAAACTCAATAAATTTAAATGAGGACAGTACCTCATATGAAATAGCTGCTATAAAAAGACTAGCAATGAAACATTTTGTAGAGGGTCTTCCTCCTTTAGCAAAAAATCTAATTGGATGTCAAAATCCAGAATGCATGGAAGATGCTTACGACTTATTAGCACGATTTAACTATTTGTGTCATACAAAACCAAGAGGTAACAATTTAGTTAATGACAATAAGACTAGCTCTAACGTAAACAAACAAAAAAATACGAGTAGTAATAACACTTTTTTTCGACAACAGGACGAAAGGAACAGGTTTTCCAACACGGATCATGCGACAAATCACTACGGAAGGAACAGGTACCCTAGCGGAGGCCAACCTAGACATTTTAATACGACAAATAGTTATGAAAGAAATAGACCCTCTAACTCAGACCAAAATCGAAATTCTTATACATTTAACAACTACGAAGGAAATAGTAGTTTTAATAGGAATAACGCACCAAGATACGGAGCCAATAGTTTCCAATCGAGGAATTTTAACAGTAGTAATCGTAGAGCAAACCATTCAAACAATGTCGTGGAGCAAATGGATATATCAGTAAACGAATTAGATGGTAATAACCAAACACAACAGGGCTTCGAAAATCCACGTACACACAGAAATCAGACAAATTTTCGGTCAAGTGCAGAAAACAACTACCTTATATAGTAATAAAAAACGATATACGCAATATGAAGTTTATTATCGATAGTGGTGCTGAACAAAGTATTATAAATCCTCATATTTGTAACAAAAAATGGGAAGTTCCAATTCCAAGTAAATCACTTAAAGCTTTGAATTGTGAGATTAGAACACATATATGTTACAGTATCCCTATTTTTAATGAATTCAAAGAAGACAAGAGTTATAAAGTAGAATTTTTAGAACACAATTTCCATAATGACTTCGATGGAATCATAGGTAACAACATTCTAGACAAACTTGAATCGGTTATTGACTATAAAAACCGACTACTTAAAACACGAAACGCAGAAAACCGAATTTATCTTAATAAAGAAGAAGAAGATTATGATAGAAATATTAAAAATAACGAGTTTGTTTTTAATCAAGAGATATATTTTAACGAAATGCCAGTAGAAACCTTTGCTCGACACTTAAATGGAAAAGACACGAATAAGCTTAAAAATTTATTGAACTCATTCAAGGACGTATTTTTTAGGGAGGGTGATAACCTTTCTATGACTAACGAGATTAAACACAAAATCCTCACGAAAAATGATATTCCAGTTTACGCTAAATGTTATAGATACCCCGAAGTTCATAGACGCGAGGTAGATCGACAAATCAAAGAAATGTTGAATCAAGGAATAATAAAACCAAGTAATAGCCCTTACAACGCACCCATTTGGGTTGTTCCAAAAAAAGTAGACTCATTTGGACAACAAAAATGGAGGCTTGTAGTAGACTACAGGAAGCTAAACGAGCAAACTGTAGACGACAGGTTTCCCATACCAAATATGGAAGAACTCTTCGATAAGCTTGGAAAGTGCAACTATTTTTCAACTCTAGATCTGGCGAAAGGTTTTCACCAGATAGAGGTTTCACCTGAAGATAGCCATAAAACAGCTTTCTCCACATCCAGTGGACATTATGAGTTCTTAAGAATGCCGTTTGGGCTCAAAAATGCCCCATCAACGTTTCAAAGGTTGATGAATTGTATTCTGGAACCCTACATAAATAAGATATGTGTGGTCTACATGGACGACATTCTTATATTTTCAACAAGTTTCGAAGAACACTTGGTAGCCATTTCTAAAATTTTGAAAAAACTTAGAGAGAAAAATCTCAAAATTCAGGTTGATAAGTGCAATTTTGCAGCACAAACGACAAAATTTTTAGGCCATGTAGTTACCATGGACGGAATTAAACCCGACAATACAAAGATTGAGGCAATACAAAAAATTAAAGTGCCTTCCTCAGTTAAGGAAATCAAACAATTTCTAGGTATCACCGGGTTTTATCGGAAGTTTATTAAGGATTACGCCAAGGTGGCATACCCTTTAATTAAATATTTGAAAAAAGATTCAAAAATAAATAAATGCGATCCTGAATTTCTATCTGCATTTAATAAATTGAAAACGCTTTTAGTTACCGAACCAATACTGAAGTGTCCTGATTTCGAAAAGAAATTTACACTGACAACGGACGCGTCGAACTTTGCTATTGGGGCCGTACTAAGCCAAAATGGCCACCCAGTATGCTACGCATCGCGAACACTTAACGAACATGAAAAAAGGTACTCGCCTATTGAAAAGGAACTTCTCGCCATTATATGGTCAGTAAAATACTTTAGAACGTATTTATACGGAAGGAAGTTTACCATCTGTACCGATCATAAACCGCTGATATGGTTACATAACATAAAAGAGCCAAATCTGAAATTACAACGCTGGAAGATCATGTTAAACGAATATGACTTCGACATAACCTATATCAAGGGTAAAACGAATCAAGTTGCAGACGGGTTAAGTAGAATAGATAATCATGGTAATGATGGAAAAGTCGTTGACGCCATTTTGTTCAACTCAGAGGATTCAGAAGGTGATAATGTTGAGATTAATTCTACGGACGCAACAATACATAGTGCAGCGGAAGACGACATAGATTACATTCATATTACAGAAAAACCTATAAACATTTATAGAAATCAAATTTACATACAAAAGGGAAACATAGAAAAAATTCTAACGAAAACCGTGAACGCAAAATCTCACAACTATATCACTGTAAACGAAAAAAGTAATTTAAAAGTAATCTTACAAAAGGTTTTGAAAGATAAAGGCACAATGTGCATCTACTGCGAAGATGACCAACTTTTTATACGGGTGCAAGATATTTTTGTCCAATTTTTCTCAAGAAATGTTAATTTAAAACTATTAAAGTCCAATATTAAACTAATAGACATAACCGATAACGAGCAAATTTTATCCCTGATAAAAGAAGAGCACTACAAGAAAAATCATAGAGGAATTCAAGAAGTTTTTAATGAATTAAAAGTGAAATATTACTACCCAAACTTAATAAAATTAATAACAAGATTTGTAAATAATTGTGAGACATGCTCACTAGCAAAACATGACCGCCACCCAGTTAAAATTCCATTGAAAATAACGGAAACGCCAAGTAACTTTAATGATATTGTCCACATCGACATATGGTTTCCTTACAGAAATATAATGTATTTAACAACTATAGATAAGTTCAGTAAATACGCAACCGCGCACAAATTAAAGGATCGAACATGGGTATCAATACTTTACACGCTAAAGGAACGCATCCGGTTTCTCGGTAAGATGAAAAAGCTAGTTTTCGATAACGAAAGGTGCATCCTCCATAACTCTGTAGAGCTATTTCTTAAAGAAAATTCCATTATTTCCCATGCGACAACAGCTCATAATAAGACAGGAAATTCAGATATAGAGCGGCTTCATGGTACTCTTAATGAACATCTAAGGATTTTGGAAGTCGAAAAATGTACAGACAGCATAGATGATAAAATTTTTAAGATAATCACCGTATACAATAACACCATTCACTCAACTACGAAAATGCGACCTATCGATTTTATTGAAAACAATCTAACTAGTGATCAGATTAGCAATCTAGCACAACGGTTTGAGGAAGAAAAGCGAACGCGAACAAACAAATTAAACGATAATCGTAGAAGTAATTTTGAATTGGTAGGAAATATAGTTCAGAATAGGGCCATAGGGAAGAATACACCCAAATACAAAAAACTTGTTAACTATAAACGAGATGGAAACTACATTATAGACACTAGTACGAAACGGAACACTAGATATTATGCAAATCAACTTAAAAGGAAGTACAACTACCAAACAAATTAATTTATTTGCTCTTTTTCAGATGTTTCTTCTCTTTTTAATTTTTCCCCTGATTCTGGGAAAATTCATTGAGATATTGCCAGTGGACAACAAGTATGGATTTACAGTACTCAGATTAGAACAGAAAATAATAGTAGAAAACTATACCAAGATTTTGCACATAGTCGAACTAAGCGAATACAGTAACATACTTAAGACACTTGAAAACAACATTCAACAGTTAAACATGCCCAACAGCAATGACTTTGACTTTTTGACTAGAGAATTAGTGCTAGCAAATAATACTTTAAATACAATCATCCCTGTTACCCATACGGAAAAGCGTGGTAAAAGAGGATTATTTAATATTGCTGGGAAAGCTATAAAATTTTTATACGGGACAATGGACAATGATGACGCCGAAGAAATTTACAGCCATTTGCAGAACTTAGATAAAAACTCAAGACAAATGACTGATCAAATCAACAAACAAGTTATAATTAATAATGATCTAATAAAAAACTTAAAACAAGTGACCGAACACGTTAACAAGCAACAGGTAAAACTAAACGAATTTCTTGGAAATCTAACTATTATGACGAACAAAGTCCTTAGCTTTGCGGAGAAATCCAAATTTATTTTTCAGATTTACTCAGACTTAATACTTATAAACAGGCAATTAGACAAAATAATGGATACTATTTTAATGAGCAAGCTCAACGTGCTCCCACATGACATAATGACTGATCAAGAAAAGAATAAATTTAACATAACTATTGACAAACTAAGATTCATTAAGTCAAACGTACTGTACTTTGGAAACGCGCTTATATTTTGCATCAGTATACCAAACTTTACTACTGAAATTTATTATAACGCATTAATTATTCCAATTCCAAATGAAAATAAAGAAGAGTTAGATCATGAAATTGCTAGAGTAATAACTCAACAAAACAAAGTTTATCTTAGTGAAGAGAATGTAATTACAAAAAAATCTTTAAAAATTCATAATAATGATTGTCTAAAAAATGTCCTAAAGCTAAGTAATGTATGCAAATTAAAGAATAACAATGTATCCTCACTTGAAGAGCTAAATGAAGGTTTAATTGTAACAAAAAATTTGGAACTAACTAAAATCGATCAAAACTGTATTGAAGAAGACATATTAATCAAAAACAACAACATTATAAAATTCAGTGAATGTAGATTGCTACTAAATGAGCTTATGTTTGAAAACCGTATTGAGAATTTTACTAGTAGTATACTTATGCCAGTAATTCATGTTAACTTTACCAAAATAATTAATAACTTTACTTTGGAACAACTCCACATCGATAATATTAAAAATAGAGAATTAATTAAATACATTGAATTCCAAAATAAAACTACTACGGGTTCGACAATTGTAATAATTTTATCGCTAATGATTATTTTTATTATTATCTATAAGACAAAAACCTGTAAGAATAAAAAACAAAACACAGTAATAATAAAAAATAAGTCATGTAAAAATCCCAATCCATTTGCAAGGAGTGCAAATATTCCAAGGGTTGGAGGAGTTATGCAATAACAAAATAAACAAACTCTATCGAATATATTCAACATAAGCAAAGTCTGCTTCCGTTCAGCAGCTGCTGTCCCACGCTTAAAAAAAGGCCAAACGTCAGCAATCTCACGCTTATGCAGAATACATTCGATAACGGCAAAAGAAACCAAGCGTCAACAACTTTATGCTGACTTAGATATTAAGAGCTTAGTTTGTAAAGTTTGAAAAGAATTGAAAAATAAAGTTCAGTCTACATTTGGAAAGCAAATGAAGTTGTTTTTCTTAATTATATTTTAAAAGTAGTAGTAATTTAAGATTGGTACTACCAATATTTTGGTAATACTCCCTTAAACAAATTAAAACCAAAAGAACGTGCCTATAGGCAACATTGTGCTTATATGCTTCTAAGTCCTGTTATTTTGATTTGTTTGACGTGCGGTTTTTTGCATTATGTAGTCATATGTGTTGTGCAAGCTTACAGCTATTTGTTGTATTGTAAGCTGTACACGATTTCATTCAGTAGCCGTTCTCAGTAGAGTGAACTTGTCAAAATCGTTTCGCGAAAAAAAGTGTTTATAAAAAAAGTTTTAAAAAGCATTAAAATAATTGTTTTATTGTAAAACCCAGTGAAGAATATAAATAAAGAAATGTAAGAGAATTATTTAGAAAAAAAAAATCATGAGATAAGTGTTTAGTTTGTTTATAATATTTTTGTAAAAGTGCTGTTGCCTATAAGCAACATTGGTCAAGTGTGGTAATTTCTGAACAATGTACATTTCTTTATGTATATACATACTTAGATGCGTCCAAGAGCTCTAACACAGGCAGAAATTGAAAAAATTACTAATTTTGACTGGGATGATTCTGAGGATGAGGAAAATGAAGAAGAGCAGGAAAGAACAGTAAATTTGGAAAACATCATCGAAGAAACGTTAAAAAATGTGATTGATAATGGCGAAAATATGGAAGTTGATCTAATTGAGGAACTAATTAGCAGAGAAAATGACGGAGCAGAAACTGAAAATAGAGAGGTTATACAGGAGGTGATGGAGAAAATTGATTTGCAAAGTTTGAGGTGGAGGAGTCAAGAGCTTACGGATTGTAATACCAGTTGGAAAAGCGAAGTGCCCAGCAGTGAAGTGAAACAACCAATCGAATATTTCACCCAGTTCTTTACAGATGAAGTCTGGCAGAAGATTTGTGACGAGACAAACTTGTATGCGGTACAAACTAATGGAACGGAGTTAAAATGTAATGTTTCTGAAATAAAAAGATATGTTGGTATATTACTATACCTTGCTGTACTCAATATTCCAACATATAGAATGGCATGGGCGCAAAATTTCAAATTGATGGCTGTTGCAAATGCATTGCCAAGAAATAGATTTGAAAAAATTAAACAATTTTTTCATCTAAACAATAAATCTGTTCAGCCTCAAAAGGGTCAACCTGGGTATGATAAATTATACAAAGTTCGCCCATTGCTGAATTTTATAAAGAGAAAATTCAATGAAATTCCCCAAGAAGAATTCCAAAGTGTGGATGAGCAAATGATTGCATATAAGGGTAATTAATTTAATGTACATATATATATAGCTTTCTATCTAATGCAGAAATATATTTTTTATTAGGTCAACACAGTTTGAAACAATATCTGCCAAACAAGACCCACAAGTGGGGATTCAAAATGTTCACTAGGGCTGGTGTATCTGGCATAATGTATAACTTTACTCTCTACATTGGAGAAGGAACGTGTGAGTCTTTTGGTTTGGGAATATCATCAGACATTGTTTTAGCTTTAGCATCCAACGAGGACGGGGTTCAAGCGATTTTAAATATGAGGCAACGCACAATTTGATTGCTTGCCGTTGGTATGACAACAAGAGTGTACAACTGGTTTCCAACTATACAGGTAAAAACCCCATGAGTGAGTGCAAGAGATAGTGCCGAAAAGAGAAGAAGTTTATGACAATATCTCGTCCAGGTATAGTTGAATGCTATAACAAACATATGGGAGGGGTTGATCTTGCTGACATGCTGATAGAATTATACAAAATCAACCACCGCTCAAACAAATGGTATATCATGAATTCCATGTCACGCACTGTTACAGCTTGCGAATAATTGCAACTGATTTACATAAGAAGAAATTTTTGCGAAAACTGGTTTGCAATTTTTATTAATTAATTTTTCGGTCTATTTAAAATGTGTAAAGGTTTAATGAATCCACTTATGAATTTCGGTGATATTAAGCAAAATGTAGCGTACGCACGTGCTACAAAATTTTCCCTTTAAAAATTTGATGTCAGCTTCTATCTGAAATTTCTGCGAATTGACTTCAGATAGAATTTTCATATTTTTTTACAGCAATAAGAGGTTATCCTAGATTATATTAGTAGCTAAGTTATTTGAGAAAAAAAAAATTATAAAACAATTTTTTCAACTTTAACACCGTCACGCACATGTTACATGCGTCACGCACAATTACACCGTACGTTCATATTACTGTTACCTTCGACCATATTTACTAAAAACTGAAATACAAAACAAAAGGATTAAAAATTTCTTATTTTCTTTTTTTTAATCTTTTTTATGTCATGACTAGATACATTTAAGAAAAAAATTTGAAAATCAATTGTTTTAATCGATAAAAACTATTCTATTCCATTCGATCCAAAAGTCGATGCTCTCAATCACTGGAATTGAAGGAGCTGGAACTTTGGGGACTCTTCAAATTCTTCAACAGATTCCATGTGGACCTATTCAGGTGTATTCTCATTTCTTATGCACAGAAATTCGCCTGGCCTTTGAGAGAGTACCCGTAAAGGCTGCACCCGTACCACCAAGTTCAGTGTTTTTGTGAATATGATTTCTTAAAATGGATTTATTTGAATAATAATTTATATTCCGATTTATTTTTACCCTTAAATGCCCAACAACACCGATATCATTAAAATTATGTTGTGTTAAATGATCCCCTGAACACGACCCCGTTTTTATTTTTTTTGGAAAAAATTTTTGTTTAAAGAAAACATGGTTGTATCCAAAAAGATACAGTGGGCATTCTGACGTATACCATCAATCAGCTTGGTTGTAGGAGTTCAAGGCAAAAACGTGGAAAACGATTCTTTTTATGATATCTCTTAATTTGTTTGTTAAATGATACTCTAAAATTGTTAATAGTTTAAAAGGTATTTCATGTCAAAAAGCGAATTTTCCGTAAAAATTAAAAAAACTGTTTTTAATTTGACGGTCAATATTTCCCAAACCAACAAAGTTATGCCAATAATTAAATTTTTGTTTTATATATGAAATTTTCTGAGTGAAACTACATATCCAGCATTTTAATTTTGAAATAATTAGCTTATTTTCTCGTTAGTAGCCAAAAAGATACACTGGGCATTTACGGGTTAAATTAAATAAAACCCACTTATGAGAATTCATATTGACACTTGTCAATAGTTAACCGTCAGTTTAGACGTTTGACCGTCTAATGCAGATGTAAGGATGGACATTTTTTTAAATGAAGGGTGTATTAATTTCAATTTTTTCGAGTTGTTTTATTTTTGGTCACTTTGCTATATATGAGACCGCCCATATCATTACTAATCGTAATACATTTTAATGCCCCTCCTCCCATCTAAATTGGTAACGTAATTTATGAACGACCCCGTAGTGTGTAAAAACTACATTTTTGTATAGAAAAAAGTGTAACATGTGCGAAACGCGTGGAATTTTTTTCAATGGAAATAGTAAAAAAAATGTTTTTCAATCTGGTTTGCCATCTCAATATCCACACATAACAGCATTTTCCGCAAAAAATTTCATATATTAGAGTCTGCATTGAAACTTATATCAATATTGTCACGCACATGCTACATATTTTCTTAATTTATTTAACTGCTCTTACCACGGTATATAGTTGATAATTATTTATTCATATATATGTATGATTATTAGGAAAATATTAAAAAATTTGAAGCAAATATTTTTTTTTTTAATTGTTGTAATAAACAGCGCACGCCCTCATGGCAAATATCAAAACAAATCTGCAAAATTTGGGCTCAACTTATTCACCACGCGAAAGTAAAAAAAACACAGAAAAACTACCGTTATCTTGAAAAACTCAACTTAAAACGTGTTGTCCGAATTCGATAGAATATATTCAATATAGTTTCTCTTCTCTCTTTACAATTTGATTTTTGACCTATGAGGTTGACTTTTTCGTGGAATTCCTGATATGCGCATAGTATACTGGTGTATAAATTCTTCTATAGTAAATAGTTGGCTGTTGTATCGCAGAGACCTCAAACATACAGACGGCGAAGTGAAGCATATACCACTAATAAAATTTCAGTTGGACATTGCTAACGAGCTTTTGAACGCAACTCAAACAGCAGTTTTACCAAGGAAAAGGGGTCGCCCAACATCTCTTCTTTCAACGATGGAGTCAACTCCGTCATTACCAGGTTCTATACCATCGGCTCCATCATCACCAGTTCTTTCGACGGCCTCAGAATCAAGCTCCCACAAAAGAGCGTATGTTGCAGAACCTGCCAAATCTACACGATTTGACAATATTGGTCACTGGGTAGAATGGGGAGCAAAAGGTAGATGCAGGCTATGCCACACTGGTTATCCGCGCTCTAAATGTAGCAAATGCAACGTATATTTGTGCTGTAATCCACATTATAATCCACAATTGTTTTGTATCTTTTCATACTTAAATTTCAATAAAAAAAAATACATGTTCTCTTAAAATTTACCACTATTGCCCAATGTTGCCTATAGGCAACATCCTGTAACTGACGAACCAGGATACCAAGGACTTTGAATTTTTTGTCAGTTCATATCTGACTCAAGACTAAAAATTTTTAGACCCGCCCATTTTAATTCGGGCATGAGAGGTAAATGAAAGATCTTTATTGACTTCGGAAACAACTACTGGTATAGGAGGAAAAATAGTACATGCAACGTCTACTTTTAGTGCATCACCCGAGTATTCCAACTTCTCTTTTCACAAATTCTTTTTAAGTGTAAATTCGCCAGATAGTTACTGTTGCATTAAGTCTTTTTTGCAAATTAAAGTATCGGGTTTTTTATGAAAGTTTAGATGGCGAGGAGTTTGTTACAGGTCGCACTTTTTCTACTTTAACATTTTCAATTGACGTTACATGTAATGTAATCAACATGTAATTTTCTAAATAATCAATTATAAGGTGTGTGTAATTTTAAGGTAAAGGCAAATAAATTAATAACAATTCTATTTAAAATAAAAAATATGCACACAGGCATCAGCTGTGAGATGGAGCAACATTTTACTAAGTTAGCTGCCAGCATGAGCGAGCAAGCACGCAACTGCGTATTAGTATTTGACGAAGTGATGCTCAGGAGAGAGCTCGAGTATAATGGGACTCCAGATCAGGATGGCTTCGTCGACGTAAGCAATGGCGATCGCAGAAAAGTCCTTGCCAACACAATGCAGGCGTTTATGGTTAGGAGGCTAATGGACAACTGGAAGTACGTCCACAGTTTTTATTGCACAGCCCAAGCAATGAATGGTATGTTTTTTATAATAAATTGATGTAATAACAATTTAAACACATAAACGTCCAGTATTTAAACGTCTAAATCCAAGCCCTTGTCCAAATAGATTTTGGATTTTGGCCCTTGTCCTTAGATCAACCGTAGAAGCCTTGTAAAAAGCAACATTAATGTAGAAAACAATTAGTTTGTTTTGCTTATTTTTCTTATTTCAGCTGACACATTGCAACCTATATGTCTGGGTGTTATTTTATCAGTTTTAAAATGTGGCTTCAAGTTGAAAGCCATTATAGCTGACCAGGGTGCGACGAACGTTTACTGCGTAAATAAACTTACAAATAATTTACAAAATAATTATTTTCAATTTTCGGGAGAGAAGATTTATGTCCTTTATGACTATTGTCATTTGTTTAAAAGCATGAGAAACACATTGCTTACAAATTATGTAATCACTGGAAAAAGGATGGCTAGTTGGGAGGTGCTGAGGGAGGTTTACAAAATCGAACAGTCCAGTACCCTCCGAATGTTGCCAAAAATTACGGATTGGCACATTTTTCCAAAGTTATTCGACAAGATGAGGGTTAGACTTGCAGTTCAGGTACTTAGTAATGCAGTTGCTGCAGCTATTCGTCAATGCATAGATGGACATTTTTTTCCAACGAAGCAAATATGACGAATGCTGCAGCAACTTTGCATTTCATTCCGAACTGCAATGATGCATTCGATTATTGCGATAGCAAAACTTTTCACGATAAAAATGTTAATAGGCGTCCGGTCACAAGAGATTGTGACAAATTAGAAAAAATTAAGGAATTCATTTGTTTTTTGAAAACGCTTCAACTGCCAAGCAAAATCCAGAATAAACACAAATGCATCGCAGGCTTAGTTTTTACGTTGCGAAAAATGGTTTGCTTGGTAAATGATCTCTTCAAAGATCCAAATGTTAAATTTGTGATGCTTGGAAGATGGACCAAGATAGTGTTGAAAATTTCTTTGCTGTGCTTCGATCACAATTAGGCAACAACACCGATCCATTCGTGAGAAAAGTACAATACTTGTCAGCAAGAATATTGTCAATGAAGCTCCTGTCCCAAAAGTGGGTCGTTATTTTGTTGGGTACGGTTTGAGGGCGAAATTTGAAAAAAAAAATTAAATGCGACGATGCTAAAAAAATCTTCTTAAGCTTGAGAAATTTTCTTTTGACTCAGAATCTTTTCTTACCATTAAAAATTTTAGTGAGAGTCGTCTTCTTTTGAAGAATCCGTCCGACGGCTTCTTCGATATTTGTCTACCACATTTTTCGATATACATACAAGGGTATATTCGATAAAAGTTGTCACGAATCCGGCTTGAAGAAGCATATTGTTAAGTCCTGCATTGCACACTCAAATCGTTCAACTCTAGAGTGGTTCGACGAAAATGGTAGTTGTTTTGAGCACAGGCAAACCATTCTAGATTTTTTGATAACTTTTTTGATTCGAAAGAACTCAAAATGGTTAAAAGAAAAACTTGTGCCACGAACCAAGAAGAGAAGCAAGCAGAAGGAGCAGGTAAGTTGTGACGACGAAGACGAAAAGGACGAGTAGGACAAATGCAGGGTGTAGTGTATAATAAGTTATTGGGTACCGGTGGCTTCGCTTCCCTCCCATAGGCAGGATTGTGATACCCGTAGGGATTGTAGGATCCAACACCAAGAAGAAGTCGTGTTGGGTACCGGTGGCTTCGGTTCCATCCCTTAAGCAGGAGTTTCGAAGATGTCAACATGATCATGAACAGGAAGCATGATCTGGAACTAGGATTAAGCAAAGCTTTCAACAATGCCAAAGATTGGCGACTAGCAAAGAACTAGCTAGAACTAAACTATTACTTTCTAATAAAGTGTTTTTTTAATGTTTTAAAATAAGTTATTTTTATTGGAAAAGTCTAGGTTAAGTATCGTGTGATCATATTGTGGCTTACGATCACAATATGAAATATGAATGAATTCATATATTAATGCAAGTTTGAATCAGGGTTCCTGATGAGGTAAGTTTGTTCATGGTTAGTATTCAAAACTGATAAGGCTTTCTGATAAGGTTACCTTATCATGTTTAACATCCCAATATCTCCTCTCATCTCTAAACCTCAACATTTCGAGGAGAGGATCTAGACACGACCCTTTTCGCTGTATGTGTAGTGATTGCAATAGTAACTATAATTTGATAAATTTTTATGATTCGGTGGATGTATTTAAGAAATACATGTAAAATCTACTGTAAAATGTATTGCCAGGAAACAGCAACAACTGGAAGATAATTAGCTTTTCGAGGGAGCTGAAGGGCTATTGTATGCGCCTTGAATTGCTTATTGATCGGTAAGTCGCAAAAACTAATAGTTTTATCTTCCTAAAACTTTAAACGCGATTTTCTCGGAACTACGTTTTCAAAAACGGTGATCGGGCAGAAATTTGGAGGGGTTTTAGTCAACATGATTACCCATAGAGTAATCCTAAAATATTACACATTTTGCATAAATAAACAATTTTAAGGGGGCAATAACTGTCGAAAACATAGGCGAAAATACGAATGTTTTATTAAAAAGTATAGCAAATTTTTTATTTTGCACTTTTTCTCAATTTTATAGGTTTACTCTATGCCTAAACTCATCAGTAATCGAAATATTTTTTGTTTTCTGATTTCAGATCAATAGAAAAAGCTGGGCGATGGCAGCCGTTTTACGACTTCGGTAAAAACGGCCTTCGTGGAGAGAGACTGTACCGCCGCCATTTTGTATTAAAAAACAAATTGTCATTTAATTATTGTCATTAAATTATGTCAAAAGTGTAAAATGATTTAATTATTTTATCATCCTCTGTAAGGAATTTTTACAATCCTAAAATAATAAAATTAATTAATAATTAATTAATTAATTAATAATTAATAATAAAATATTAATTATGATATGGCAACAGTATTGTTTGTTTAGTATGGTAACACTTTTATTTCTTGTAAAACAAAATGTCAAAGCAAAGAAGAAAATAATGTAATGGCGATATTTCCGTTAAGCTCTCTTATCTTTTGGGTTTTGCGTGAAGCAACACGTTTTACGTGAAGCAACACGTTTTACTGCTTAGAAAAAATAAAATCAATAAAATTAAAAAGCATCCTTAAATATTTTAAATTTATATCCGAGGAAGAATCAATCAAATATACGTCATTTGTAACTGCAGGAGGTCAATACGAGTACACAAAAATGCCATTTGGACTAAAGAATGCTCCAGCATTTTTTCAGGGATTTGATCCAGTCGAGAAAAATACTGGTGTTTATAGATGATATAACAATAGCGACAAAAGATTTTGATTCGCATTTAGAAATTTTTGAATGAGGTCTTGGGCCGGTTGCGTAAAAGGGGATTGGAGTTGAAAATTAATAAGTGCAAATTTTGTAATACTCTCAAAATAATTCACGAAAAATTACTGATTTTCGACGTAGTAAGGTTACCTGGTCAGAATGATTATCATTGGATTTGGCAACCGCAATGAAGTAAATCATGAAAGTATACTAAACTCCACCAGTGGGGAAGAAAAAGATGAGTTAGATGCAGCAGACATAGAATTTTTTTCAAAACTGTGTAGCAAGTCAGCAAACATCAGAAATCAAACACAGACTTTTGAAAACACTAGAAGCGCGTAAGTTATTTACTCTACCAAGGACTGATATTTTAACGATATTTCCTGTTTTCTTGTATGATAAATAAATATAATAAAATTTAAAATAAACAAACCTTTGCTTTTCATTTCAACTGGTTTAAAGCCTAGCCCTAAATTGGTTCAAAAATGAGACTACCAGAGGATTAAATTTGAAACCATTAAAGTCTAACATTTAGTCCTAGCATATACTAACACTAAGACTTAAATTGGTTTAAACCTTAGTTATAAATTGGTTTAGAAATGAAGCTCTCCGAGGACTAAATTTTAAAACATTAAAGACTAAGATTTCAACCACTCACTTAACCCTAGAGAGGTAATCATATTTTCAATACATATTGAATCAATAAGAGCCGTATTGGTGCTCTGCGACGTTAGTTCCGTTACCTACGTAGAAGTGAATAAAAGTCGACCAAGGCGATCGGCCGAGAATATCGCTGCCGTACGAGCCAGTGTTGAGAGGTCCCCAAGAACATCCCAAAAACGCCGTTCTCAGCAGTTGGGCATGGCTCGGTCCACTTTACAACGGATTATTCGCGTTGATTTGCATTTGTTCCCGTACAAAATTCAATTGACGCAAAGATTGTTGCCTGCGCACAAGCCTCGTCGATTGGAATGGGCCCAAAGAGTCATCGAAATGGCCGAAGATGACGAGCAATTTTGGAACAAAATTATCATGTCCGATGAAGCCCATTTCACATTGAATGGGACCGTAAATAAGCAAAATTGCCGTATTTACGCCACTGAAAATCCTCAGGAGATTCAAGAAGTGCCTCTTCATGACGAAAAAGTCACAGTTTGGTGCGGCGTTAGTGCGAAAACGGTCATTGGGCCGTTTTTCTTCCAAAATGAAAATGGCCATGCTGTTACCATCAACCAGGAGCGTTATCGCGACATGATGACCAATTTTGTGATGCCAATTATTCGTCGAAAGCGTATGAGGCAGTTCTGGTTTCAACAAGACGGCGCTCCACCGCACACAAGTCGCATAACAATCGATTTTCTGAAGAATTTGTTTCCGGGCCGTTTGATGTCGAAAAGTGGTGATTTGGACTGGCCACCGCGTTCGCCCGATTTGACGCCGCCTGACTTCTTCTTGTGGGGATATTTGAAGTCAAAGGTTTACGTTAACAAGCCAAGGACCGTGGAAGAGCTCAAGGACAACATTCGTGAAGAAATAGCCGCTATTCCGGCCGAAATGTTGGCGAAAACGATGGAAAATGCTGCAAAAAGGGCACAATACGCCATCAACGCCAGAGGCGGCCATTTGAGAGATATCATATTCAAAAATTGATGTAAACAAATCTACTTGGAACAAATTAAATGATTAAGATTGCCAACCGCCAAATTTTTATTTTTTTCTTTGATTTTTTTAACAAAAACATGGGTCCGTCGAATATGGGCAACCCTGTATGCTCAGTGCTATCACGTTACACAAACATTTTGGTTATTTACTATTTATATCATCAAAAGATTTAACAGGCACAAGACTTGTAAAGTGAGATGACTATACATTTTAATGTACCTGAAAAATAGAGTGTGAGAAAGGAACTCAAGCTCACATGTAGGCAATTGATACGGTTAGATTATTCCCATGGCCATGTACAATCTAATAAAAAATAGTAACTGAATCTTTGGTATTCATCCCTGCAAGAAGTCTATATAACACTCACAATTTTTTGAGGTTTGTCCGTTTTGCTAGAGTGCGACAACAGCATATGCATATGTCAAATAAAGCGCCATTGTGTAGCATTGCATCAAATAAAGCGCCAAAAATTTTCCGAGGTTGGATTCGCCTGCTCTTCCTGACTTTTTAATAATTTTAAGGTATTTTATTGAGAGTATTCACTTCAACGCTGTTATTTCCGAAATGCTGAAATTTACGAAAACTCAGTGCAATTTATGTTGTTTTTGTATTCCGAAGTTTGTTTAAATTTAATCATCTCTTGAGTTGATTAAAATTAATCGTCGCAAAATTTACGAACGTAAAGTTTAAATAGAACCCGGAAGGATTTGAGGTGAGTACCTATCAAATCTTATCAAGAAACTTCAAGTAATTATTTTTGATATTTTAGAAGCCAACGCCGCAAAAATTTTATGGTGTAGCAAAGATGTAGCACTACAGCCAATAACGGCATTAGGATGTGGTGCACTTCTGAATAAAATGCGATATTTAAGGAAAACATTTATAAGTGTTGAAGAGTGGAAGGCGCACACTGGTGCTGGGTTGTTGGAGGAAAGCAACGAAAAAAGTGTGAAAGGTCTATGACTTTCTAAGACAAAGGATTACTATTTATTTCTAAGCCAATAGTTTCCTGTTTTCAGAATATATTGCGAAAATTTGCCCACACTACAGCACTCTTGAACAAATTTTCGGGCAAAGAAAGGCTGTTGTTCTGCCGTTCATTTACGATTCGTACGCTGATATTGATGTCAGTCAAAATATTAATTTTTATTTGCAAGAAATCGAAGAAACCCAAGAAAGTTCTTCAGACTGTATAGTTGTTGCAGAAGGCAACAACAAAATTATTTGTGTTATTAACATTTAATAAAAGTGTTAGAGATGGCGGCTTTGAGTTTGACAGATGCATATGAAACAAAAAAAAACTTTAAAACGGTCGCTCACTTCAACTCGGCGCAAATTTGCGATTTCCGAAATTTCAGCAGTGAAGTGAATACCCTTATTATTCTTTTTTGAATTACATTCGTTGAATTCGTGTTCGCGAAAGCCTTTTTAAATTAGCAAATCATCGTTCTGTGCCGAAGCGCCTGCTAAAGTGTAAGTTGTAGTGTTGAGGAAATCAGTTGTTGAATAGTGTTGTGTAAGTAAATTAAATAAAATTAAAATGAATAGAAAAAGCTTTGAAAATTGCACGAGCATTAAAAAAAAGAAAATTTCAGTCAAGTGCAAAAAAATTTAAAAGGAACAACAGGAATGCGTCGATTTCTTAAGTGCTCCTGCCAGTGTTGCAAGTGAAGTGGCCAGTGACGCGAGTGGTTCATTTGATGTAAAAACATGCAGTGGTGGTTTGGAGGAATCTTTTGGTAACTTATAAGAGGATTGCGCTATATTTAGAAAAAGGTGTAGTGAAATAAAATCTTGGGCATTGAGAAATAATATCTCGCAAAACGCACTAAGTGATTTACATCAAACTTTGCGTAGAGTTGGCGTCAGTGATTTGCCATTATCAGCTAAAACACTTTTAGGAACAAGCAGAGAAAAGGTAACAACTAAGTCAATTCCAGAGGGTGATTTTATATACTAAGGGTATCCAAAAATACTTTAGCTCAGATTCTTTTAGATATTTAGAAAATTCATTAGAAATTTTAATAGATGTAGGAATCGATGGTCTGAAATTGTTTAATAGTTCTTAAAGATTTTTATGACCAATACTAGGAGCAGTGGTTGGTTTTCCTAGAGAGCCCCTTTAGCATTGCTTGCTTATCTGACACGAAAAAACCAGAAAGTGAAGACGACTTTTTAAAAGATATGTGAAGAAGTAGGTTTCTTAAGGGAAAATGGAATAAAAATATTTTTTAATGGTATGAGGAAAAAGTTCGACGTTCGTCTTTTCACTTGTGATTCGCCAGCTCGAGCCTTTGTTACAGGTGTCCAATATTTCGATGGTAAGAATGTATGCCCTAAATGCTCTCAAGTAGAAAAATCTAAAAAAATAAAAATAAAATATAAAACAAAGTCACGATTTTCGCACTGACTCAACATTTGATTTTAGAACTGACCCTTCACATCATAGCGTTTATTTTAGAGAACAAAGAAGTTTGCCAGAGATTTTGAGGTTTGGTATTGTTTCTCAATTCCCTTTAGATGTTATGCATCTTGTTGATTTAGGCGTAACAAAAAATGAATAGAGCTGATGATAAAAAAAGGAAATGTCGCAGAAATGAATAGGAAGATAAATTTACTTTTCGAATTTGTACCATCGAGTTTGGTAGAGTATTTAGAGGTTTAAATGAAATTATCAACTGGAAGTCAACAGAATTTAGGCAATTTCTATTATATACCGGAATTTTTGTTTTGAAGGATTGCGTTCATCCAAATTTATATTATCATTTCTTGTTACTTCATGCCAGTATAAGACTATTGTCTTGTGAAGACATGTATAGAGCAATCAGATGTTGCGTAGGAAATGTAAGTAGAATTCGTAAGTATGGAGACCATTTAATAAGTTTTAATGTCCATAGCTTACTTCATTTGTCAGATTGTGTGTTGCAAAACTGACAACTTTGATACCACTGATGCTGACGCTGCTGATGCTGATGTGTCTGCTGCACGTAAAACCACCGACGCAGCTGATTTTATTGATGCCACCGATGCCACTGACGCCAATTTGCCTGACGCACCTAAAACCACTGAAGTAGTCAATTTGACTAAAGCCACTGATGCCACAAATGCTACCGAGGTCACTGAAGCCGAGTTAGACCAAAAATTATTTATTTTAAGGAAAAAACTTGAAGTTACGCAGCTAGAGCAGTCTATACTAGCATTCCAACGTAATGAAGCAGAAACAACACGGTCTGAGGCGAGCGCTTCTGAAGCAACGAGGTCTGCTACCGCATCGGCTGGTCGTATGTCATTTCGTGATGTCGAGCACGCCATTACGAAATCAGATGGTGAAAGCCAAGCATACACCGTGCATGACTTCTTTAGAACCTTCGAGCGAATAATGTCCATGATTGGAGCAGACGATCTGATGATGTATACATCACTCTGTAATTCACTGTCAGGCACGGCCAAACTGTTGTTAAACAGAGATTCTCTTGGCTACATTGAGCTAAAGGCCTTGCTTATTAAGGAATTTGGTCGAACTGTTGGTCGCAGTGAGGTTTATAAAATCTTAGCCAACAACATGTGGAATAAGAAAGACAACATCAGACGTTACGTTCTAGAAATGGAGAATATCGATGCCCGCTGTAGCTTCATTGACGAATTCGAGCTCATCGGATTCATCATCGACGGGATTTTTGGGCTTGTTTTTTTGGTATTTTTTTTTTTTGTTTTTTTGTATTTTTTCGTGATCTTAATTTAATAAAAATACATCGTACATGAATTTCCCAAACAGTGAGATTGAAAATGATGCCTGCACATACGCAGGCACAAAATGAGCAGTCTATTCCTTTAAAGAAAAGAGCTATCCAGGACGCTGGAAGCTCGGAAGTGAAGGACCTCATGTGGCTAACTTTAAATTAGAGGGACGTATTACCGGAGAAATACAGGACGAAAAGTACACAGAAATTGTTGCTTCCTTTCCACTTGCCACGACTGTTAGACTTCTTTAACTTTATTAGTTAAAATAATTTTAATTATTATTTCAGAAAACTTATGTTTCCAAAATAAAAGGTGCATTAGATGATCTTGATGGCATATTGAAATTAATGATAACGGACGAATTGATGCTGAATTTCGACTGGAGGAGGTCTTGGGGGAAAAAGCCCTCATGAAGCTGAAATTTTTCAAAGGAATTTTATACGGTACAAAAATGAACCGCGTTAGTACATTATGTTTATTACTTTGCATCTTATTTCCACATTAAAGGAAACAAAAACAAATTTTTGGTATACACAAAATTTTAAATCATTCTTTAAACGTCCAATCGGGAATATAAACAAAAAAGTTAAGTGCTTAATTTAACGTAAATATTATTTTATGTTATTATTTTGTTATTTTAATATAATATAATAAGAGTGATATATTAAAAATTAAAAAGAAACGGAAAAGCTTTCTTAAAGATATGAGCCGCGAAAAGAAAAACTTCGAGAAAAAAGTCGAGTGTAGAAAAATACAAAAAATTAATTCTTTTGGCATAAACATGGAATGCGGCTTAAGTAGCGATAGTTTCAGTGGTGATAATGCCAATAATGTTTTAAATGTACTTCAAAGTCCCTGTTCAAGCCCCAATTCGAGTTTAAGTTCATTTTCTAGTTCAGAATTTAGTGCACATAGCCTCAATAGTTAAATGCTTTTTTTTTTTTTGTTTATTTGTTTAACGAGCAATTCAAAATTAGATTTTATTTGAAAATTTTTCTTACATTTACAGAAACTGTGAACATTTTACACCAAACCTTGGAAAAGCAAAAAAGCCTCGAAAATCGAATGACGCAGCTAGAAATTGCAATTCATGAAAAAGTATATATTCCGTATATTTTTTGGATTTATAAGTCATTAAATAATATATTTTGATATTTTTGTATATGTACCTAATAAATCTAATAACTTTGCAATATTTCGATGGTCAAAAAAGTGAAATTATGACGCAAACCAGGGTAATGAGAATGAGAGAGTGCCACAGAAGGGCGCTTTAATTTCAAAAGAAATATTCAAAAATACATTGAAAAATGCCACAACCGCATCAAACAAAAAAATTTCAAAAACAAAAAACAAACATTTGTACATGTTTGAAATAAAATTATAAAATATACAAAAAATTTTGTTTTTTAATCGGAAATATTAAATAATTGATTATTTAGGTTACTAAGAGAAATAACTGATTTGTATGAGTTAACACGCGCATCCGCTCCCGATTCTCCAGACTTAAATAAATGTAGGAAAGGATCATAACGAACGGAACGGACGGACTAGAAGCGGACAGATATACACAGACAACCAGCAGTAGTGCGAACGGACCGTCGAGCAAAGTACGGCAACATTGACAACTTACTTAACGACGAGCGAGACGGATAAACTAGACAAACAAAGACATAATGATAGATCAACTGGACGAAGCGTGGTTGACTATGAACAGCAGAAAAACGAACAGCAGAGTAGAGAACGAGACACGCACGGATAAAGTTGAGTTGTACATTATTTTTTTGAATTGAAGCCTAAAACTATAAGAATGTGAAAAGTGTACTTATATATCTATTTTTTATAAAGTTTGTTAACTATACTAAAATAAAACTAAATTGAAACCTAAAACTATAAAACGGTCAAAAGTGTACTTATATATATACTATCTTATAAATTTTGTTAACTATACTTAAATAAAACTACATGAAAATTACAAAAATATGGTGTTATTGCCTCATAAATAAATACCATTTCGCCTTTTTGTAGAATAAAAACCAAATGTAAGTTAGCAGGTGTTAGCTAACAATTATACACGCGCATCCGCACCAAACTTTTCTGCAACGTAAGTGTCTGCTATTGCTATTTCACCCGAATAGCAATAAGCAGCAAGCAGCAATAGCCTCAACAACAACAATATAGCGTAAGCTAGCATAAGTGCCACAGCAAGAATAACAGCAGCAGCAACGGCAGTTTAGCTTAAGTTATTCTAATGATTTTATTTTAAGTTATTTTAAGTTAGTCTTAATAAATCTGTAAAAGAAGAAACATTGGCACATAGTGCCACGAATAAAAAGTGTTCTAATAAACGGACTCGTCTTATTTATTTATGGTAAGAATATTATAGCGCATTCTTTTCTGAAAAAAATTCTGCCCTCACAGAATGCAGAATTTTTTAGATTCTGACCTGAATTTTCAGAATGTTGACCTCTTTTGAGTTGAGAAGAGAACAGAAAAAATGCAACATTTTTTTTTTAAATTTTGGCTGCGCTGTGTATTGATTTCTGACGAATTTACGATTGAGGTTATAGTGCTGACTGCAGTTTAATGTAAAAAATATAATGGCTGAAGACAGCTTTGTTAGTGGTAATTTAAAAGATACTTTTTATTAAAAAAAACTAACTAAAATAAATGTATTTATTCATGGTCTTTCTTATAGAATACTCCATTGAGTGTTTAGATGAATACTGCCCATGTGGAAATGCTTACAAGCACTTTGGGTTTCTCTCAATCTGAAGTTGTTAACTCATGGGATGATACTTTGAAAACAGTTCAATGTAAATAATTTTAAAAATTTAAAGTTAATCAGTTAATTTGTTTTATTTTAATTGCAGTATGGTCCCAAGGTGAAACGAACATGCTGTTGGACAAATATGCAATTTATTTGCCACAAATCGGTTCATGAAAATTATTTAAAAATAAAAAAGAAATGTGGACAAAAACCGGAGCTGAAGTTGGGGACAAAAGTTTGAGGCAATGCGAGCAACGGTATAAAACGGTGATGAAAAAAAGAAAAATGCAGTGGAAAACAATGGTTTATCTGGCGCCAAGCGTAAAAATATTGAATTTGAAGAAGAACTTGAGAGAATGGCTAAAATCGATGACTCAATAGATCCGGAAATTTGTATGAGCAGCCAGCACGATGCACTGTGGGATTTTGGCTGCAAAAACCCCCTTTTTTGAGTGTAAAATATCAAAAATGTAATGATGCAGTTTTGTAGAGAATTGTTTAATTAAGATAAATTCATCATACAATTTTTTCTACAATTTTTTTTTTTACAAAATAACGCGGTAAAGTCACCTAAACGAAATTCTGCAGTAACTGCCTTAGATTTTCATCCCATTTCAATGGGCTGGAAACATAATTTCTTTTTCTCGTATCTATATGATGTAAGTATATTTGAAAAATATAGTATTTCAGCATTAATTTAGAAGTAAAGGAATTGCATTACCGTAATATTTTAATATATATTTAGGTTCTTTTTTGAAGGCACTCAAAAAGTCAGTGTTTTTAGTTTTTCTTGGACAAAAAAAAGATGAGCGTTATCGATCGTTGTGTTCTGGTTGCAAAAAAATGAAAGGTGGGACTGTCTTCTTTAAATTTACTCAAAAAAATCCACCAACTTTTCTCAATATTTTACAAACGCATAAATTTTATAAAAAAAGTCAATAGTATTACAACGAAATTTTGCAATTAAATGTAATAAAAAAAGTGTGCCTACTTTTAGGCATACACTTTAGCAACAATTTGTTAATAACTGATTGACAGCAATTCCAAAGAAAAGCATAACAAAATAAAAAACAAAAACATATGATTAGGTAAATAAAATTTGGTAGACCAAAAGTGTAATAAAATTGTGAAAAATAATTATTAAAATGAGTTCATTTTCTGTATCATATCATGAATTGTGTATGGAACTTATTAACTGTGGTAATAATGTTAATTTATAAACGGATTTTATAAAAGCAAAAAACTCGGTGCTTACGATTAATGAAATCAAAATAGTGACAAAAAAAAGCTCAAGCCTGTGTTAGATAACACGGGCGCATAGTTCAGACGTAGAATACGTTAGTCATTAACAGCCTTATTCAATAGATTTCCTTAAACAACCTTTAAACGCTTGTTTAGTTACGCACTGTTTAAGGCTTTACGCAGCTTCTATGCAACCTTGCTAACATTGTTATTCATAAACATTTTTTCATTTTCTGCTTATGACAAAAACATAAAAAGAGAAGACCTTCAAAATGTTATTTTAACATAATTTCGTGAGCGAACCTGACGGGCCATCGAGAAGTGAAACATGTTGTGTTTTTGATAAAATCGTGAAACATGTTGCGCTACTTAGAAAAACAGGTTTTCTTCTTGTTGCGAAGATCACAAATCATTTAAATTTTGTGATTGTGTTTGTAATTGCCATTTCTATCAACAATGCACTTTTTCGCAATTTTGTTTAATTTCCATGAAGCTGGTATTTTTTCGCAAAATGCAATTTCATTGGATATGATTGCGGAGGCGCGGGTTCAATTCCGGCGGCTGGCATGATTTTTTTTTTCTTAAAATATAGATTTTTTTATTATTTTTTTTTAATCAATTTTTAGTAAATAATTTGTAATTTTTATAAATTTCAAGCGAAGAACTTATTTGTTTTCAGTCATTTTGTTTTTGTTTTTTTTTTATTATTTAAGCTTAGGTAATATCGCGAAGGCGCGGGTTCAATTCCGGCGGCTGGCATGATTTTTTTTTTCAATTTCGCATTTTTTACTATTTTTTTTAAACAATTTTTTTAATAAATAATTCTATAAATAAAATTTTGAGCAAAAAATTTACTTCTTTGCAGTCATTTTATTTTGTTTTATTATTTAAGCTTAGGAAGTTAATATGTATTGTCTGTGCATATGTTTAGAGTACATTGTATTTTAATTTTTTACCATTTCTTGCAAATAATTTAATTAATTTTATACATTTTGTCAGTTTTTTTTAATAATACTTACTTTTAAATGAAATAATTTTTTTTAAATAATGCAACCATTTGAGGAAAAAAAATTATAATTCAATTAAACATCCATGCGAAATCATCATAAAAATTAAAAATTAAATTTACTCTAAGCATATGCACATATATATTAACCACCTAAGCTTAAATAATAAAACAAAATACAATGACTGCAAAGAAGTAAATTATTTGCTCAAAATTTTATTTATAGAATTACTTATTAAAAAATTGTTTAAAAAAAATAATAATTGGAATTGAACCCGCGCCTTTGCGATATTACCTAAGCTTAGATAATAAAAAAAAACAAAAACAAAATGACTGAAAACAAATAAGTTCTTCGCTTGAAATTTATAAAAATTACAAATTATTTACTAAAAATTGATTTAAAAAAATAATAAAAAAATGTATATTTTAAGAAAAAAAAAAAAATCATGCCAGCCGCCGGAATTGAACCCACGCCTCCGCAATCATATCCAATGAAATTGAATTTTGCGAAAAAATGCCAGCTTCATAGAAATTAAACAAAATTGCGAAAAAGTGCATTGTTGCAAATTTTCGCTATTTTTGTTGATAGAAATGGCAATTACAAACACAATCACAAAATTTAAATGATTTGTGATCTTCGCAACAAGAAGAAAACCTCCCAGCTAGAACAGTAACTGTTAGATAACGCGTTATTTAAAAATTATATGTAGCAATATGATTATTTAAATACAAATCAAAAGAAGAAATATTAAATATGTTACGAGCATACTTGAATTTTCTTCAATGCATGCATTAAGTATTAAAAACTTATAATGAAAGTGACAAACATTTTCTCAAAATTTTGTGCTCACGATTAACACTCCCGTATAACGTATTCTACGTTAAAACATTCATAAGCGATTTCTTGGTAATTTTTGTAAACGCTGGGCGGAATCGCACAAAATAAAAGCGTATTTCTTTCAGAAAAATGATGTCTGGCTAAAAAGTAAGTTGCGAAACAAAAATCATTTATTGTTAACTTTGTAAACCATAACAAATTTTTTTAAGATATATTTGAAGTATCACTTGCTGATGATCAACCTTGTTGTTCAAGGAACAAGGGAAGGCCAGTTAAGGAATTCGATGATTGCAAATATCGTAGTAAAAGGTACAAAGCTGCCGATTTAACATCCCAGTACAGCCAACAACAATTAAAAATGGCAAGTGGAGTTACCGACTCAAAAATTAAATCATTTTCATATATTCCTTCGTCTACTGCGCTAGCGTTATTGCTGGATGCAGAGTTAACAAAACATCAATACGAAACAATAAAAAATGTTTTGAAAGGAGAGGGATATGATATTTTACCACCTTATATAAAGGTATCTGAGGAGAAGAAAAAATGTTATCCCAATGAAATCCGAGTATCAGAAAAGGAAGCGTCTGCAAGCTTGCAAAGTATGATGGATCACACCACAAAGCGTCTCTTTGAAAGTTTTTCAAGCGAAAAGGTTAATGGTATGACAAATTCAAATTACACTCTTACGTCGAAGTGGGGTTGCGATGGTTCTTCGGGTCATGCAGAGTACAATCAGAGTTTGCCACCTGATGTAAGCGATAGAAGTCTGCTATTAGCATCGATGGTGCCTTTAAGTTTGAAAACAAACACTGAAGAAGAACAATGGCGCAATAAAAGTCCATCATCAACAAGGTATTGTCGACCACTTTTCTTCGAATTTACTAAGGAGACTAAACAAAAAGTGTTAACCGTTGTTGAGAACATTAAATCAGATATTGCTGCTTTGGGGAAAACGAATGTTGAAGTATTCGGCAAACAGTTCAATGTAACGCACAATTTAGTATTTACGATGCTAGATGGAAAAACGGCTCAGACAATTACAGGTACAGCTTCATCCGCCGTATGTTACATTTGTAATGCAAAGCCCTCTGAAATGAACCATTTGGACAAAATTTCAATGAAGAGTATTGACAATGAGGCTTGTAAATTGGGCATTTCGTCATTACACGCCCGAATAAAATTTATGGAATGTATACTCCATATAGCGTATAACTTGCCTTTTCAAAAGTGGTCTGCGATCGAAGCAAGAAATAAGATTTTAAAACAAGAGAACAAGGATCGAATTCAGACGGCATTTAAAGAAAGAATGAATTTGCGAGTGGATGCTGTACAACAAGGATCTGGCACTTCGAACAATGGCAATACCTCAAGGCGTTTCTTCTCCAATCCTGCACTTGTTGCTGATATAACTGGTGTTAATGAAGAACTAATAGATCGCTTCCGAATCATTCTGCAGATAATAACGTGTGGACAGAAAGTTGATAGTGTGAAGTTTCAAAAATTTGCATGGGATACAGCTGAGCTATTTGTTCAAAAATATAAGTGGTAGTTTATGCCTGTTACTGTGCATAAAGTACTTATACATGGAAAGGACATTATTGATGCAGCAGTACTTCCTATTGGTATGCTATCCGAGGAAGCAGAAGAAGCACGCAATAAAGATTACAGAAACTATAGATTAATGTTTTCTAGAAAGTGCAATAGAACTGCAACAAATACTGATGTTTTCCATCGTCTGCTTGCATCATCTGATCCATATATAAGTAGTATAAGACGTCAGCCGCATAAAAATCTGTTAGAACTAGATGATGTAGTTAAAGAAATGATAGTTGAAGAATAAAATTTATAATTTATAATTTATAATATAATTTTATAGTACAAATTTGACTTTTATTTGCAATGATTGGTTAATTAAAAAAAAAACGCTAAGCCATGGCCCCCTAATTTTTTTTGCAAATGTTCAGCTAACATATTAGTCTTTAGTTATTTATATAGATGTAAGTGCTGCTTGGCATCGATCACAAACTACAAAGGCTTAAATCTGTTTTTTTGAAAATTTAACAAAAATTTATTTTTCATCTAATTTGGCAATATGAGAGATGTGTGCCAAATTTCAAAGCCCTACCTCGATTCCTTCGATTTTTTGCAGCAGCTTGTATGAAGAAATCCCACTGTGCGATGTAAAGAAGTTTCCCCAATTCATCGATGTACCAAGCTCTTCAAAGAATTGCTCTTCACCCATAAGACGAAACCAAAAACAATGCAAGAAACAATGATGGACATTTTTAAAGAAAAGGAAAGTCAAAGGAAAGGAGTCACAGAGAAAAGATGGAAAAAGCTGAAAGTCTAGAAGCGCTATTGATGAAGGTAATAGAAAAACGGGAAAAATGAGAGCAATGAATATTGGAACATTTGCGATAGTAATTTTTGTTTTAATTCCATTTATTCAGTAGGAGCAACTGGAATTAGAACCCAAATTAGAAAACGATTGTTGAATCATGATGTATGAATGCAATAATACGACCTCCAGGACTGTCATTCATTCTGCTGCGTTTTCACTATGTCATTTTCAACTGCCGAAATCAGTTTTGTATGGCCTCAATAGTTAAATGCTTTTTTTTTTTTTGTTTATTTGTTTAACGAGCAATACAAAACTAGATTTTATTTGAATATTTTTCTTACATTTACAGAAACTATGACACCATTTTACACCAAGTCTTGGAAAAGCAAAAAAGCGTCGAAAATCGAATTTTGAAATTTTACATGGCGCCCGAGCAGGGACTATAATTTAAAGAATAACAAAACATTAATTAACAAGCTCGTTAACTTTCGCTCTCGTGGTTCTCAAATGAAATCTTTTCGTTGTCATACTGTGCGGGTGCAAAATTAAAATCTATAAACCGTCAATAGTAAAATTATCATTATAGTCAAATTATAATCAAAAGTGCCAAATTGCGTACTAAAAACCATCAAGACTCAAAGCATCGTCGATTTTCTGCTTCATCGTTGACGTAGAAGCACCGGAGCCCCGCAACAACAGTACTTCGCTGCCGCTAATTGACGTCGCCTTAAACGCAGTAACTTCGTCGCAATTAACAAAGCAGTAAACGCATCGTAGATTACTGTCTCATCGTTGTCGCAGAATCACCGGAGCCCTGTAACAACAGTACTTCGCTGCCGCTAAGTAAAAGGTCGCTTTAAACGCAGTCACTTGGTCTGCTTCATCTACGTTGCTGGAAATTGTTGCTGCATTGGAGACATAGATTTTTTTTCAAATGTCCCACGATAACTGTCTCGTTTGCGAAAGGGGAATACAAGAAGAAAAAACGTCGACACAAACAGAGGTATGAGAGTGTGAATATTTGAGTGCAATAGCAGCCCTTTAGGAATTTAACAAATTAGTCATAGTTGAAAAACTACTTTAAAATCAATTACTTAAAAATTAGTCTAAAAAATATACAACAAAAGTCAGTTTGTCGTGAGTTTTCTCATTCTCTTTGAATATTTTATGCTTGTTTTTTTTTTTGTTTGTTTTTGTGTTTCTTCATTTGGCTGTAGTTTGTCGATTCATAATATCCCGTTTGTTTGTCGCGTTTGTTTTTTGTCGTTATGCTTAGAGTGCGGTCTATGTGGTTAGAGTGCGGTGCGGTAGTTTTTAATTACAATGAAATTTAAAAATATGAATAAATGTTTAAACGTGAGTAGTGGTTTCAGTAAAAGACATACAAAACGATTAATAAAAAACAAGAGGAAATTAACTTTGCATTACTAGAAAAAAGTGAAATTGAAATGTGTAATGGACACAATGAAGAAAATTTGAATATGTCCCAGCAAACTGTGTTCGAAAATTGTTTTCAGATTTCAGTACAAGATGTCTCACCGGATTTAAAACAAACTAATAACACCTCGAAATCATTTTTTAAAAAACTTAAGCATTGGTATTTAACAACAATTGGTTTACAACAACAATAATTCGTAATAATTTTAATTTATTAAATCTAATAAGAAAGAGTGATTAAAAAATCCATGATAACAATGACCACATTAAAAGACATAACTGAATGCCAAATTCCAAAAAAGATTAAGCGTTTAAATTTCAACACTGAAAACAGCTGCAAAACTGCACAGAGCTTAAAGATATTATTCTGAAGGAAGTAGCTAATTTAAAAGGTAAATATTAATAATTATTTACAGCGATAGGCTGAAATAAATTTTGGTAAATAAAAAAAAAAAAAAGAAATAACTGGACATATCAGCTTCTTCATTGCTTGCGCGTGTTTCGTACTCTTATACCGCCACATCAAACAGACAGGCGACAGCAGCAACGAGTACAACCGAGGTGCCAACCGAGTACGATCAAGTCGAACCAACGTCAGAGGTGCTGGCTCAGGTCAGCGCCACAGTGCGCAATGCTTTTCTAAGCGGCACGATGTGTTACACACGCGCGATGGGGTTCGTCGCTCCAGCCTCTCTAGCTCGGAAGCTTCAGAGACACATGAACATGCCAGGATCAACAATACAGATGACCAACGTCGTTTCACTCACAACGACCAAACCACGGACCATACCAACGGAACAACCAGCTCAACCTGTCAACCAAGGACAAGGCCCATCGGTGTCAGCGACGACGTCTGGAGCGACAACTAACACAACTTTGGTGGGTCAGCCAGACTACCTGTCCTATCGTTTTGTCAGGAGCACACATCTTGCACCCGCAAGTCAACTAAGCCTAATACTATATTCCCAGTCATACAATCAAATTGCAGCCACGCTTACTTTAGACCAGCAGGGAACAGCTATTCGTGCCACACTAAAATCTTTTGGTTGTACGCGACGCAGCCACGTGGAGTACGATTTGCAATGGACTCACTACCGACTCGGGCTTCTGCCACGACATAGCCCCCTTGTTACGTGTAGCTCTACTATCATATGGACTGTCGGGTTTGACAGCATCTTTTGACACCAATCCACTCAAAGTGTTTCGTAACATCAGCACTTCATACAAGACAACACGACTGGCACCGAGTAAAATGACAGATGGCCAGCATAAAATCATAGCCATGCCCCTAGACACATTCAGCGCGTTCATGGCGCTACATTCCTACACCATCTTACCTCCAGACCCATTCCCATGTCAGACACAATGATATCGAACTGCATCGTCTGGGAGTACATAAACTCATATCTCCCATCTAGTACCACGTTCTCAACCATGAACATGCTGGAACTGGGCCCAACAACATAAACGGGACAACCCTGGTCATTCCGGCTGCAAACTTAGGATACGTGGACAGACCAAATCACATCATATTGGTCTTAACCGACAGGCAGAACGCTTCCTCATTCGTATCAGTCAGAGTAGGATCATTGGAAATACCAGTTTTTCGAGGCACATCCGTCACACCCCCAGCCAATGTACGGGCGCCTGCTCCCATCGTACCTGCCTCCTGGCACAATGAATGGCCCCAGTATTACGTGACTCAGAACATCTCCCTGATACAACAGCGCCTGCAATTAACATGGAACCATTTATCAAAATGGTCAGTAGCCGACACTCCAGGTTTGGCACTATCAACAGCGGCAGAACTCTCCTTCAGTACTGGCCCCGGTATGTATGTCTTCCCAAAGACCGGATCTATCTCATACGACAACGAACGACCGCTCGGAGGTTGCTACTCCTTAACCATCCAACCCAGTGCTGACACACTCTCCTTAGCCACTGGCTCATTGTACAACGTCCCCACCATGGCTATAATAGACGAAACTAGTCCCGAGCACCTCAAAAACTACATGGCCGGACTAAATTTGGCAGGAATATCCCCGTTACACATTCCCCCATCGCATATCACAGCTATTGTTTATAGCAGTGCAACCAACATAGTGTCCTCAGTAAGTGAGGTCCCACTAATATCACACGCGAGTTATATCTAAAGATACCACCCGCAATGCAGCTGCAACATAAAAGGCAGATAAGCCAGAATAAACAATCGCGTTTGCAGTTTGATATAAACAATCGCTAAAATAAACAAATCAGAATTTCACAACGATACTGAATGATTTCATCATGCAGAATCGTTGTGCTGATTAAGCATTAAGTATTAGTATATAGTATTAAGATAAGCCTAGCTTAAGAATGAAGACACAAATAAAGATCAGTTAAAGTTTTACATCTCAACCAAAAGGTTTTATTTCAAGAAGGAAAATTAAACTCGCGTTTACCACTTACAACACGCAACGCGCTAGCTCACTAAAAAGGATAGCAATAGCACTTGGTCTGATCAACATTACGTCCAAGCCCTATCCCTTCGGTACAGCACAGGGACTACCAGGATGGCTCCATATGCTAGGACATGCCCTGGCTTGTAACATGAGCTCTTTTTAGCAGCAGTCTGACATCCCTACCCGCGATTGGACAGGGTACAACTCATATTGGGGCATGTTTAACAGATTTTCTGAGCTAGACCAATTGAAAAACACAGTCACCAACGGACTAGTCAGGCATAGCGAATGCGCGGATACAATGGAAACATGGGACGGGTACGATTCACAATGGTTTTCCACAACTTATGCTGGGGTTGACCCTTTCACTGATCGCGCATGGTATCAGCAAACCACAGTTCCCACACACTTACAGTTACAATGCTATGAGAAACTTTAACTGGCAAAATGTCCCGACCGTTCCCAATCAACAAAGGACAAACTAGTCACCGTGTATAAAGACGCCATTTTTGCAGTTCCTGTTACTGCTAAGATAAAGCCAGCCATAGAATGGATCGTTGGATCGCTTAGCACGAGCCAGTACCACCCCATACTGATAGACAGGACAGCGAAAGACGACGGCATCGGACCAATCCTTGGATCGTGGATTGAACAGACTCCCATTAATAAATATTTATTAACAATTTGTAAATTGTACTCAATAAATTTGACTGTTCATAAATATTTATTAAATCCTGTGATGTTAACAAATCATAAAAGCTTATCAAATATAAACAAATTTTTTTACCCGTTTCAGTTTTTTAACTTCATTTATTTATATGTTCTACGTACAGTCAGCAATGCCAAAAAAGCGCAAAGGGGCCAATTTGAGTCGTCGAACGAGTAGTTCCATAGCCGTGCGAGATTTAAGAGCACGAAGATCAAGCGAACAAATTCAAGAAGACAATGCAAATTTGCGTGCGAGAATGTCGCAGTTACGTGAACAACGATCACAAGAGGCACGAGATGAACAAAATCAACAAAGACAACTAGAACGAAGACAAACTCGCAGACTCAGTCGACAGACATAGAGGAATTGATCAACAACGCCAACAAGTTCATCGAGCATTTACGTCAAATTCATTTCTTCGACTTGCATTCCAGTACGCGCCTGATGTTGAATATTATGCTCATTCCAAAGTGGTTATTGGTACTTTGGAGAAGGAATGCCCGCATTGTCATGCACTTAAATTTAAAAATGAGCCACTTGGGATGTGTTGCTCATCAGGAAAAGTACAACTAACCGAAATTGAAACACCACCTGAGCCATTGCACGGTTTACTTATTGGTACTGATCCAGATTCTAGCCTGTTCCTGAAGTCAATTCGCACATTCAATTCATGTTTCCAAATGACATCGTTTGGAGCAACAGAAATAGTCAGCAATGTTGCAGCAAACGGTCAACAATTTAATTCCACGTTTAAAATCAAAGGCCAAGTTTATCACAAAGTGGGCTCATTGCTGCCAATGCCAAACGAATCTCATAAATTTTTACAAATATACTTTATGGGTGGCGAGGACTCCGAACGTGCACTCGCCAATCGCACGGATGCACGTTGCGACTTCCATAATCTTAATTCACCTTTTGCCAGGCGTATCGTCAGTGAGCTAGACGCTCTCTTAAATGAGTACAATGAATTATTAAAATTTTTCAAAGCACACATGCACAAGCTACAAAGTGACAATCACGCTATTATCATCAATCCTGATAGAACACCAGCTGGAGAGCATGTACGTAGATTCAATGCACCTGTTGTTGAAGACGTTGCTGGAATCATGGTTGGCGACCGTACAGCTACGCGACAAATCGTGATTTGAAGAAGAAATAATGATCTTCAGTTCATCAGTGATACCCATCGTTCATATGACGCTCTCCAATATCCACTAATTTTCTGGAAGGGACAAGATGGATATTGTGTAAACATTAAACAACGAGATCCAGTAACAGGTAATTCTTTCATTATTAACAACATAATTATTTTATTATTAAAAAATAAATCTTCAATTAATTTAAATATATATTATTACAGGAGCTGAAACAAATAAGAACGTTAGCTCGAAGGATTTTTATTCATATCGTTTGATGATTAGACGCGGCCGAGACAACATCATTTTACGATGTCGTGAGCTTTGCCAACAATTTATGGTCGACATGTATGTGAAGATAGAGAGTGAACGATTAAGATACTTGCGATACAATCAACAGAAGCTGCGTGCGGAAGAATATATTCACTTGCGAGATGCTATTGCGAATAACGCTGACACTGCCGAAATTGGTAACTCTGTTATCTTACCATCATCGTACATAGGTAGTCCACGTCACATGCAAGAATACATACAGGATGCTATGACTTTCGTGCGTGAATATGGACGACCGTGTCTTTTTATTACTTTTACATGTAATCCGAAATGGCCAGAAATTACATCGCTGCTATTACCAGGACAACATGCAATACATCGTCATGACATCACAGCACGTGTGTTTAAACAAAAATTAAAGTCTTTAATCAGCTTTATTACCAAATTGCATGTATTTGGCCCCACACGTTGTTGGATGTATTCAGTTGAGTGGCAAAAGCGTGGATTACCTCATGCACACATTTTAATTTGGTTCGTCGACAAAATACGTGCTGAAGACATCGATACTTTGATTTTTGCAGAGATTCCAGATCCGTCTACTGATCGATTACTGTTTGATATTGTTACTACAAACATGATTCATGGTCCATGCGGAAATCTGAATCGTTCATCACCTTGCATGGCAGATGGAAAATGTACAAAGCGTTTTCCTAAAGATTTCACTAACGATACGGTCACACATGTTGACGGATATCCAATATATCGTCGAAGAAGTACCGAAAATGGTGGACAATCTTTCATCAAAACTATCAACAACGCAGACATCGACATTGACAATCGTTGGGTGGTACCATATTCTCCTCTGCTGAGCAAAACATTTAATGCTCATATTAATGTTGAGTCATGCAGTTCGGTGAAGAGTATCAAATATATTTGCAAGTATGTGAATAAAGGAAGTGATATGGCTGTATTTCGGATTGAAAATAATAATGTTCATTCTCCTCCCTTGAATCAAAATGATGAAATTACGAGTTACCAAATTGGCCGGTATATCAGTTCCAATGAAGCTGTCTGGCGTATTTTCGGTTTCTCAATTCATGAACGGGATCCAGCAGTTATCCATTTAGCTGTCCATCTTGAAAACGGCCAGCGCGTATATTTCACGAACGATACAGCGCTTGATCGTGCTATAAATCCACCGAAAACTACGCTCACCGAATTTTTTGAACTATGCAATCGTGCGGATGCTTTTGGTGCCTTCGCACAAACACTGCTCTATTCTGAAGTTCCGCGGTATTTTACATGGGCTCAATCGAAAAAATGGATACCCCGCAAGCGTGTATATATCGTCGTTTGGGTCGTGTATATACCGTCAATCCAAGGCAGACTGAGTGCTTTTATCTGCGACTATTGTTGGTTAATGTCACCGGACCATTGTCATTTCAAGATGTACGGAAGGTAGATGGACAACAGTATCCTACGTATAAAGATGCATGCCTTGCTCTAGGCTTGCTAGAAGACGACAATCATTGGGACAACATGCTTGCTGAAGCAGCATTAAACTGCACAGGAACACAAATTCGTCTACTATTTGCTATAGTACTGACTACATGTTTCCCGGCCCGAGCACAAATGTTGTGGGATAACCACAAAGATTCAATGACTGATGATATATTGTATCGACATTATGCTATATAAATAAGTTAATTGATATGTTATTTAAGCTATTGCTATACCAGGCAATTTTGACGGACAATTTTTGGTTATTTTACATATCATTTTACTGGTAGTAATAATAGGCATAAGAGAGAGATGACTATACAGTTTAAACTTATCAAAAAGTCTATGTGTGAAAAGGACACAATATAACATGTACACAAATATTTTGGTTATATTTTTCACACGGCCCTTAAGAGACTGATAGAAAATACTGACTGAAACTTCTGTTTTGCTTTCCTTTATATGACTAGACATATAGCCGATTGTGTTCTTGTAGGGGTCGCTACTAAATGATCTAATCAGCAGTCTGAATCCAAATTCTTAAATAAAGATTGAAAATATATCTCATCTCGAACTGAATTACTGAAGGTTCACGAAATAATTTCGTTCATTGGAGGTTTTATTTCATTTTTAAAGTTGAGTTTTTATGTAAGCTAGATTTTTTGTACAAGGTGACGCAAAGTTAATCATCCAATTTTGTTTTTTAATAACTTTTTTAATAAAAAAAAACATTATTTTGAGGGATGAAAGTCTCTATTTGGACTTTACAATTTTTTGTTTAGTGGAAAAGATGATATCCTTCAAATGGCTGCCGCCAGTGTTGATACACATTTAACCGTTTTATCGCATTTTCCATGACTTTCCGCAAGATTTCCGGTCAAAACTGTTCGCATTCCTGTCGAATGTTCTCATTAAGGTCTGCGATTGCCTGAGGCTTGTTGGCATAAAGCCAAAAGGAAAAGAGTCTGGGATGGTTTAATCGGGCGATCTTGCTGGCCATGCCAAATATCCAAAACGGGAGATTATGCGACCAGGAAACGCTTCCTTCACAATATCCATTAATTATTCCACGCTTTTGCGGAGTATAGCGGCTCATTGACTATCTATTTGTATTCTGCAGCTGTCTAGTTCAAAAATGTCAAGTATGATTGACGTACGACGCCATTAACAAAAATTATAACATCTTCCAATGGGGTGATTAATTTTGCGCCATCTTGTATTTAATTTTTTTATTTTAGGGCTGTAATTCCTGGAACCTTATTTCATTGAGCCAGCGGGCACTAGAAAAGTATTGGGTTGCACAATTAAAATATTAAAAGGACCCTATAACAACATTTCAAATAGTCGCAATTGACGACATTAAAGTTATTGTTTGTATCCACAAACATAACAGTGAAGACTATCCTACAGACCGAAGCTGTAGAACATCGAACTTTCCAAGTTGTCATGCCTGCCATCAACTATATATGTAAATACAAAAAACAAACAGAGAACTTTTAACGTTTTAAGCCAGTTACGACGATAAATCGTAATTATTCATCTTAGACTAACTTACAAAATGTTATACTTATTGAAACGATAGGTCATTAAATTTTTCATAAAATAATTAGATGCTATAAACTTACGTCTACATTTTTCAGTATTGCGTAAAATAATCCCTTTAATTGTGTGTTGGTGTGCTTGTTGTTTTATAGCGGTAGCTTTTTCAGCGGTGCAAAAATTCCAATCCACAAAATTTGAGGATGTCTGCTGCCGCTGTACGTGCGATCTAAACTGTTTTTGATGCTGTTGTTTAAGTTGATGTTCTTGTTGTTGTTGCTGTGGTTGTTCTTGTTGCTGTGGTTGATCTTGTTGCTGTGGTTGTTCTTGCTGCTGTAGTTGTTCTTGTTCTTGTTGTGGTTGTTCTTGTTGTTGTTGTTGTTGTTGATGTTGGTAGTAAGCATTTATATTTGTGATGTAGCAACTATTAGCGTTAATCTCATTGTAATGTGCAACCATATCATCTTCATCATCATCTTCTTCATATTTTGCAAATGATTGATCAAATCACATGTTTTCATCAAACTTAGCAAAGTTATTATCATTGTTATCCCACTGAAAACCAGTCCCACCTCCACGACCACCGCCACCGTTGCCACCACCACTGTCTGCAACAGTTTGGGTTTTATCACCTGGCTCATCGTTTAGCGCTGGCGCTTCTGGTGCATTGAAAAATTCATCGTCCTCAAATGGATCTTCGGATTTTTTAGCAAATATATTTATTGACTCAGATTTTTTTATCAATTCTTGGCGCTGCTGCAGCTTGCTATTACGCATATGATTCTTTTTGAGCGAGGTCACTGCTTGCAATGCATCTGCACTCCATTGATCGGTTTTCTCAAAATCAAATTCAGCTTTGGCAAAATCGTCCTCGAAGGCCGATTTCGAATCATTGTCAAACTTGGAAATTTTCACATTATCGTCGAAACGTAATTTTTGCGTAATTGGTGTGGGAGTTACATGCGCTTCGACAACTGGCAATGGTGATATATTGTCACCTAACTCGAATTGATGTAGTGAGCTTTGTGGGCAGCCGCTACCGAAGTGTTGCATTTTTTCGCGTTCGGAAAAATCATTTGAAAATCGAAAGGATGATTTTGTTGCTGGTGTTGTTGTGGCGCTAGTTATTGCGGCCGGTGTTGAATTGCAACTAGAGGCCGTACCAGCGGGTGCTGGAGGTGGCGAAGTGCTTTGATTGAAGTCTGATTCGAAGCCACCCTGATCGTCAAAACTGAATTTTGTCCCTGCTCCAGTTGATGCTGCTGAAGGACAAATGCTGCTACTGACAACACTGCGCGGAGTGCTCGTCGTTGTTTGGAAATCGTCGAATTCTACAAAATCAGATGCTCTTGCTGAGCCCGTATATTTGATTTTAGTTGCAGCAGCACTTGATAACGGTTTGGTCATAGGCGTTTTGCTAACCCCTAACGAATGGTGCTGACGCCGCTGTTCGCTCTCTAACATACGTTGATGCATTTCATGTCGTCTACGATTAAGTCGCTCGAATTTATCCTCATCCGTTGGAGGTTCGTCGTATTCCTCATCAGCATAGTCATCATCATCATCGATGTCATCACCATCATCGTCATTGGCATAGGTTATATAATCGTAATTATCTCTTGGATGCACTGGAACGTTTTGATTGACACCACTCTGATAGCGAGTTGCTGCAGTAGCGCCTAATGGCAACATATCTTTGCCACGTAATCGTTGCTTTTTTCGAAACCTAAAACAAAATTTATCTCATTATCGCCCCATTTACTTGGGTAGTTTTATAAAAAATACCTTCGATCTTTTTCGCCATCTGATCCCGATGGTGTTTGGGCTAAAACTGCTGCACGTCTGCTTTCAGCTAAACGACGCTCAGACTCTGCCGCACTGGATGGGCGTTTCCATGACTTTTGAACCGTTGGAACGGATGAAATCGAGCTACCGCCCATGTGAGGCATAGGCTCTAGTATAAGAAAAACAATTTTAATAAAACATTAAATATATCCACAGCATAGAAATTATGAACAAAAAACTACCTTCACCGTCCCATGGACTGGATCCACTACTTTTACGCACGCGTTGTTGAGTTACACCAACTACACTACTGCCAACGCTAACTAACTGACTAGGACGTTGAAGACTTCTTGTATCGAGAGGTGGTCCTCGTGAACCTCGTTGCTGTTGATGAAATTCATTGATATCTGAATCTTGTTCATAATCTATGTCAGCTGTTGTGGGTCGCGACATTTTCATAGCACCTTTACGTAGTGAACGTGTTGCCTTTGGATCTGAACTTCCGCCCATATAACGTTCACGAAATTCTTCACGACTTTCCAAGCTACCATAAACATCACCACTGCCAAAACTACGTCGCCGACGCGTTGCGCTATCGAAGGACTCGACGCTCTCACGATCGAATGATTTACGGTCACGCTCATATATGTAATCACCGCCTCGTGATCCTTTGCTGCTATATCCACCCATTGGTGAACGATTATCGACATCGTAAATATTCTCATAATCACGACGTCCACGTCGTTCCGGATGCGGTGGCTCACCATAACTATCGAAATCATAATTTGGTCTTGCGTACTCGCGGTAATATTTACGTTTATCATAACCACCACCTCCGCTGCGACGATCATAGCTGGATGTAGCTGTTGGTGGAAGGGCAACACCACGTTTATCGTAGATAGGTGGACCGTATGTGGTGCGTTCGTAGGTACTGCGATCAAAGGAACGCGCCCGTGACCCAGCAGTAACGGGAGAGTCTTCGTCTTGTGGTGACCATGAGGAGTGCTGTTGTGGATGATGATACCAATTGGAGGATTCTGGCAATCATAATAGAAAAAACATTTTAAATGTTCTTAGATATCTTGCAAATTATATTGAAATAACCGTACCAAATTCGAAATTATCCCTGCTTCGTGAAATTCCTTGCTTCAATTTTCGATGGTCGCGTCGCTTGCTGAACTCCTCATCGTAACTAAAAATATTGTAATTTTATAAATCTAGCTCTATACGATTATAATGCAAATAGAGTTGAAATTAAACTATTTGAAAAAACATAGAATTAAAAAATACATAGAATTATCAGCAAAAATCTACTAAACGATATTTTCTTGAAATTATTTATTTTGTAGTTTTATTTTAATTAAGTATTTGCATTTTTTATTTCTATTCTTAAGATGAGGATATTTTTAAATAAATATTTAATAATTTACTTCAACGAAATTATTTCATTTTTATAAAAAAAAAAAAAATAAATAACTGGTCATTTCAGCCCTTGGAAGGACTTTAACCTAGCTTCTCATGATCAATTGTGTTGTGCGTGTTATTAGTTTTTACACAATTGACCGAGAAACGGACCTACAGGTTTAACGCCGACTCCGAACGGCGATGAACGAAATGTTCTTATTCTCAAAAAGCTTTACATGGCATTTTGATTACTCTCTGAGGTTTGCCATTGTCTGCAGAGAGGTGCAAAAATCATTTTAATTCAAATAATTTTCTGTCGGTGCTGGGATTCGAACCCGGGTCTCCAGGTTCGTAGACATAGAGGCCACGCACTTTAACCAACTACGCCACAGACGCCATTTCAATTTTATAGTTTTTTTATTAATATTATTTTATATATGTATGTACACATGTGGACAATAAAATAGGCATGTGTGCTATATTTTTTTACACAAAAGAACGCTAGTTTTATGGTTTCAGTTATTTTATAATATATTTGACTTAAGAATATAAAAAAATATTGTTTATTGTCAAAAAAAAAGCTTGAGTATACAATTAACAACAAAAAATAACTTATAAATCAAACATGCCCACGTAGTGGCCCGCGTGGCCCTTCATACAAATTTTTTTCTATCTTAATTTTGGCTGCGATGATCTAAAACCAAAGAACGCCTGCAAAAAACAACAACACAAACCGCACTCGTTCAGTGTTCAGCACATTTCCCAGCGAACTTTACAAAAACAAATGCATGCAAAGCCAAAATAAAAAACGCACACTCGATGATGTCGATGCTGATTGTCCCGTTACTTGTGTGTCTTGTCGAAGTGCATTGGTAGTGTACTTTATTACATGTGATTTTATTGCATTGTAATTGTTTTTTGTTTTGTTTGATTTTTTGTCAAAAACAACGATGAGTAACATTTTGTGTTTGTTTTTCAGTTTTTCAAGCATTGGCCCGTGCTTAAAATTTCTTGGGCCCCACTGTTGTAAATCATTACTTCAAGTTATTTGTAAATTTTTAGTTGGACAGTAAATAGGTGTAAATAAAAAATTTTTGAATACAGGAACTTCATATAAGAGGTGTATAATTTTTAATGGAAATTGTTATTAGTACTTAATAGCCGGTATATCCACCATTATTTTTTAGTACTTCTTCTCTTGGAAGCATTGATTCTCTTGTGCATGGAGGTAATCAGCTTGCGACACCGCTCTACTGGGATATTAAACCAGACTATTTCAATATTTGTCCATAATTGAGTTTTATTTTTGCAAGATTGTTTAGAAATGTTTCGTTTACTCACTTCTCACAGGTTCTCAATTGGGTTTAGGTCAGGGGCCACTGACTTGGCCACTCAACAACTTTAAAATTTTTTTCTGTGAACCATGCTCTTACGAAGTTGGATGAATGTTTCGAATCATTATCGTGCTGAAATTTCCACAAAATAGGCATGTTCTCTTCAGCGCAAGGTAGCATGATACTCTCTAATAAATCCTTGTAAACGAATCTGTCCATAGTGCTTTCAATCCGGTGTATTGGACCTACCCCATGCCATGAGAAGCAGCCCCACACCATTATGTTGCCGCCTCCATGCCGCACTGCTTTTTTTTAAATCTTACATGGAATCCTTTGCCTTTGGGAGGTCGTACATTCCTCTCAGCATCATTGCCGAACAATTTTATTTTGGTTTCATCACTCAACAAAATATTTCCGCTCCAAGATTTATGTGCCAAAGCAAAATTTTGCCTCTTCTTTAAATTTGTCGTTCTTAACAAAGAAACTTTTCAAGCTATCCTTCCGGGTAGTTCTGCACTCACCAATCTGCGACGCACTGTTCGGGATGTGAGAATATTACCTATTTCGACTGCAATTGCCTTCGAGGATCACGTTTAGCCTAAGTTACAATGCGACGGTTATCCGCAACTGAAGAGGTTTTCCTGGATGCTCCACGCTCAAACATTTTTTTTAGGCTTTAGAGTATTTGTCACAAAGTATTCAGATCTTCCTAATGATATGGCAATAAATTCGTAGGTGTGTCCTTGTTCGCGAAGCTCCTGCACAAATCTTCTCTCTTCTGCAGTGATGTCCACGACCCATCAATTACGTTGTTTTATAAACAAATTGTCTTAAAATTATATTATTTAAAATAGCATCAAATTACCTTAAAGATTACTTTTTGATATTTAATAACGTTCGAAAATGCTTTTTTGTAATATTAAAGGAAATGCACCTATTCTATTGTTCACCCAAAATTGCTAGCTAAACAAAGAAATTCAACGTATTTTTCGTCAGTTAGCATTTAAACTAACTGGAACTCCTATTTTCGCATGAAAACAGTGCTGCCAGATGTAAAAATAATTAATTCTTCTTGTGGGCTTTATCATATTTAAATTTCATTGTTATATTGGGAATTTTTTTCACACCTATTTTAATTTCCACATGCGTGTATAGTATGTACGCATTTAATTTTTCTTAATTAATTTAATTTTTTTATTTTTTTTTTTAATTTTTAATTTATTTTTTTTTTTTTGGTTTTTAATTTTTTTTTATTTTAATTTTTTTAATGTTTTTTTAATGTTTTTTTTTATTTTTTTTTTTTTAATTTTTAAACTTTTTTTAATTTTTTTTAATTTTTTATTAATTTTTTTTTATTTTAATTTTTTAAAAATTTTTTTTTTACATTTTACTTTATTTTTTCAATTCCTTTTTTATTTATATATTTTAGTTATTTGCTTTTGGTTTTTATATTTTCATACTTTTTTATTTGTGTTAATTTTTTTTTATTTTTTTTTTATTTTTAATTTTAAAATTGTTTAATTTTTTTATATATTTTTTTCAGTTTATAATATTTAATATTTGTTTCTTAATTTATCAATTTTTTTAACATATTTTGTATGTTGTTTTTTAATGTTTTTCTATTTTGTTTTAATTTTTTACTTGTTTTGTTTTAGTTTTTTATTAATTTAATTTATACTTTTTAACTATTTTTATATTTGATGACTTTATATAATTTTCATTTATTTTTTCTATATTTTTTACTTCTTGTGCATTTGTTAATTTTTTAATTTAAAAAATAAAAATATATTTTTTATAAAAGTTTTGATTGTTTTATTAGTATTATTGTTTTTATGTATGTAAGCACTTTTTTACCGTTATACTTATATTAATTTATGGTCTTTTAAAATAAACTGTATTTATTTATTTATATTTTTTTAGATATTTCTTATTTATTATACTTTTTTATATTTTTTTTAAATTTATAAATATTTTTATACATATTTAAAATGATTTTTTAATAAATTTCTGTGTTATTTATAAATTTTTAATTATTTTTTAAAGATATTTTCATATATTTTTGAAATATTATTTAATAAATTTCTGAAATATTTTAAATACATTTTTTTGAAATATTGCTTTTAATACAATAAATTATAAATTCTTTGATTACGTCCTTCAAAATTCTTCTAATTACTATTATTTTATCTGTTATTGATTTTAGAGAGTTAGTAAATTAAAATAATCGCTCAGAGCTTCGGATAATACTTACTCATAGTCCTCGTCACAGGAGTTCATGCGTCTGGCGTGCCGCATATAGTAGCCATGCCGATCGGTATGTGTATGGAGCTGTTGAGCGCCACCAGGACCACGTCGTTGTTTTGGATAAGCATCTTGCGGAGCTTCATCATCCCAAGGACTAAGGTCACGCGAAGAGGAGGAAGTTTGTGGGGCATTACTGCCAACGCCACCTACACCGGCTCGATCATGCTTAGGCCAACGTCGCCCACATTTACTCCAACCATCATCACGCGGATCTGAGGAACAAGGAGATTCAGCGGTGTCGTTTGGAGAAGCATTCGATGGCGGTGGTGGCGGTAAATGCAAGGTAATTGCTTTCGGAGACTTAGACCGCCGACGTGCAGCTGTACGCTGGGAACGCGACGCCTGTTTTGTACGCTCAATGGTGACTGTCGGAAAAGTTGTTGAAACTTTTGGTGAGTCAAAAGTGGCCCAAGATTCTTTCGGCTGAGTACTTGCAGAGCTCTGATCTAGTGATATATGTTTTGTAGCACTGTCAATTAGTTTGGACACTGCAGTGAGCTGCACCGGAATAGGCGACAATTGAGCAGACGGTGCTGCGCTTTGAGAATGAGTTGGTAGTGTTGGTACAGGAATGGGCGAAGTGCTAACATCGTTAAACTGTGATTTTACAACGAGACCAGGTGAACTGGCTGCTGTTGCGGCATCAGTAGCTGTGGTCATTGTAACCGGTGTCGTTGTCGCGGGAGATAAACGCTCGCGACTCTCAAGCGATAAGTTGGAAATGGCACGTTGCATGAGGTCATCGATTTCTAGATCATCTTTATTGGAGCCAGTTGGACCAGTTTTCGCGCCAGAAACCATAAGAAAATTGCTGTCTTGTTTGGCGTTTGAAAGACTATTACTGCTGCGATCTGACTTTTCCAGCTCTAGCTGCTGTGTTGATGTTGAAAGCTTCTCGTATTGATCCTGCGCCAATGCGTTGCCCCTGCTTGATCGCAAGCCGCTGCCACCCTTTCCTCCATTACTATCTATACTACTTTCGGCGCCGCCATCACCATCTTCATCATCATCTGCATCGTCATCGTCATCATCCTCAATGGTTAATGCAGAGGATGTGGCTTCTGTACCCGCAAAACCGTGGCTAGCTGCGCGTTCATCGCGCTCCAAATACTGCTTCAAATCTTGTTCTTCATTCAGTTCTTCAGTAAATTCAGCAAAATCTTCCAAATGATGTGGCTGCTGCTCAAACTGCTGTCCAACTGTTGCTTGCTTATCGAATAGATTTTCTACCAAAATAATATCACGCAATGCAGCATAGCGGTCTTTGGCTTGAGCCACAACCGCAGTTATCTTGGTGTCGATTTTCGGTGGCGCCACTTGGGGTGGTTCCGACGAAAGCAAGCTGTCATCTTCATTATCAAAAGTTGCCAAATACGGTGCGGCGCTGCTTGAATGCACCAATGACTCTCTACGTGCAGTCAATTTATCTGTGGCAGTTACTTCAACTTCCTCGGGCAGCATATCGCCTAACAAGTCGGTATCCTGTTGCTGCTGCTGCAATTCCTGATCAATTATTTCGCGGAATACTGCATAACGATCAGCTGGAGGTACAGCTGGAGTCGCAATAATCGCTGATGAATGAGGACCAGCAACGGGCTGCTCGTTAAACTGTTCAAAATTGGCTATAAATGCTGCATGCTGCTGGGCAGACTGCTCCTCACCAAAGTTATCGTCGAATGTAGCCACAAATGTTGCCTCTTGATCGAAGTTCACCTTAAATATAGCTGTCATCTCCTGGGGTTTGGAAGTTTCTTTGCTACCGCTTTGCAGTGGCTTGGATTTTTCAATAAATTCGGCAAGATAGGCCGTTAGTTCCACTAAGGTCATAGTGCTCAATTTGCTGGTTGGCACATTTAGCTTAATGGCCAACTCGTCAATACCTAGTGTAAGTAATTGACTCAAGGTTATGTCTGGCAATATGGATGATGTGGTTGCTTCCACTGCTGCTTTGTTTCTTTGCTGCTGCATAATTTCCAATTTGTTCTCATAGATGTCCTGCGATTTCATGGCTTGCTGCTGTCGCTGCATGCGTGGAGTACGTGTTGAAATCTGTGTTGGTGGCGGCAGCAATGGTGGAACTTCCGTAGACATGGTATTCGTAGATGTATTGCAACTGCTGCCGATGGGGGCTAAATAGTCGTCCTCAGTATGCCCAGGTTTGCGTGGTCGGCCCGGTCCTGGGTAAGCACCATCGGAACGACCTACTCGGCGAGAGGGTAGCGGAATAGGTGGCACATCAACGCCACCACCACTTCTTTGCGATGCGGAGATTTTCGTTGCTGTACTCAGGAACTCGTAACGATTTGTGCCGCTCGCAGCAGACGATGTTGTACTACGCGGACGAATAATAATGTCAGAAAATTGTTTTTTCGGCGGCAAGGGCGGCGGCTCTGCATGTGATACTGAGTCGGGTCTAGGTGGTGGCTCGGGAGCAGCCTCATTTTCACTCAATGAATCGCTTTCCTGCAAACGTCGCATGTTTATGTTGTTCGAGTCGCGTTTCGAAAAGCGTGTCGACTGTCCAAAGAGGTGTGGCATCTTTTTATTACTTATGCTCGAGATAACATCTACAGTTTGCTGCTTAAAAACCGACGATGAAGATGTTGCGGCGGAGGCATTTGTGGTGGACGCTTGCAGTTGAACGCTAGAAGAGGAGCTAGGACGCGAACGTACGCTCATATTGTTGCCCATGCCAGAAGCATTTAGAGAAGGTGTCGGTATGCCACTCTCCGGCGGTAGACTGACTTGCAGGGGGCCATTAAAAACATCCACAGACTTGCGCGCATCAGCTACAGCTGGAGAGCTGCGTTGATTTTGCTGCTCTTGTTGTTGTATACTTTTTGTCGCTTCATGTGCAGTCGATGTAAACTCAAATTCAAACGGATCCATGTTAGAGAATAAATCACCTTCCTGGAAGGGATCGCTTTTCTTGCGTGTGGGTGAAAAGGGATCTGTATCGCGTGGTAACATAACTGGATCGGCACCAGTGCCAGTAGATAGAGTTGCCTCCGCAGTAGCCTCAACTTCGACAGGACACGAGTCTAAATTGTAATTATTTAAATTGAAATTAGTTTGAGTGATGAAGGAAGAAGTCGTAGGAAATTGCAATTTGAATGGTTTAGTAGTAATGGAAGAAGTAGTACTCGTTGTTAAGCTGCTGTTAGTATTAGTAGCACAAGTAATTGAAGTTGGTTTCGTCGTTTTAGTTGTTGGTGTTGTTGTTGCTGTAAGGCTGATAAGCTCAGCAGCTGAACCTATCGTACCTGTTAGTGTGTTAGTAACTTTGTGATGTGCTGTAGACGAAGGAGGAGGATGATGAGCCTGTGAGTAGGATGATTGTTCAAAAGCACGTGCTGCTGTTAGCATAGTTGTGGTTGTTGTTATTGCGTCTGTTGCAACTTCTGGAGCATTTGATGCTGTTAAATCGAAGAGCTCAACTTTTTGCATTAACTCATCAATAGAGACATTGTCTAAAGCTATATTGTTATTGCTTCCATTCGTGTTGTTGCTAAACGCTGTCGTTGTCGTTGATAAATCTTTGAGTACTCTTTTGGGTGGATTTTTAAGCTCTTGGAAAAAATATTTTTTATCAACATATGGACGTGTACGTCCTGTCCCAAGTGGATCCAGATCTGTAAAGGCATCTGTAGCATTGAGACAAACATGAGTGAAGCTGTTGGCTAAAGGAGCCGTGAATGTGATGGATATTACATGTGTTTTTTAACAAAAACAAACAACAACAAAAAAAAAACATTAAAACCAAAGAAAAAAAACAATGATGTGTCAAGCAGTGAAATGTAAAAATAAAGAGGATAGAAAATTAAATTCAAGGACAACAACAGGAAATACACAAGCAAACACAAAAGCTGTTAAGCACATAAAAGCCGAGATAAATTAACTGATCCGAGGAAGCTTGTTAGCGGGTTGGTCCCAGTAGTAACTAGATTCCACATAAGATATAAAAATTGACATAGAAATCATAAATCAGAACATTTCAATATATAAAATCGTGGTACAATATCATATTTCAATACTTTTTAGCCAAAAAAAAAATGTTTGGTTGCTTGCATCAATTTAGAACGAGGTACAGTTCAGTTGCACGCTTGAAATAAAATGAACAAATGAAATGAAAATTTGTTCATTTTCGGGGGTTGCTGAATTTGTGAGCATGATGGACTGCAGAATGATATGAAGCATATTGCAACATTTTTATTTGATTCGATTTGTTTTCATGAGGTAAGATCAAACTTCTCTTAATACTTTACCACATATTACAGTGCGCTTCCCAACTCAGCGCAATTGAAAAAGTATCACTTAACTCATGCGCTCATTAACGTCTTGTTGATACGAGAATAACACATTGTCCAATAAGTCTCGAGACTAAGTAATAAAAAAGTTTTTTTTGCAAATATTCTTCTTTATGCATCAACATAGGTTCCTTCAAGAGCAATACATTCACTCCACCGCTTCTCTAACTTTTCAATACCGGTTTTGTAGAACGATTTGTGCTTCGCCTCAAAATACGCTTCAGTTTCAGCCATCACTTCTTCATTGGAGCCAATTCTCTTGCCGGCAAGCATTATTTTGAGGTCAGCAAAGAGCCAGTAGTCGCTCGGGGCCAAATATGGCGAATACGGTGGATGAGGAAGCAATTCGAAGCCCAATTCGTGGATTTTCGCTATCGTTTTCATCTATTTGTGACACGGTGCATTGTCTTCTTCAAATAGGGCCGATTTTTCGCGATTTCATCCTTCAAACGCTCCAACAACGCTTTTTAATAATGGCTGTTGATTGTTTTCCCTTTTCGAGATAGTCGATGAACAAAATACCATGCGCATCCCAAAATACAGATGCCAAAACCTTTCCAGCCGACTGTTGTGTTTTTGGTCGCTTTGGCCTGCTTTCAACGGTTGCTCTCCACTCAGCTGAGGACCGTTTTGATTCCGGTTTGTAATGGTGGATCCATGTTTCATCCATTGTCACATACGACGCAAAATGCATGTTTATTCTTTGTGAACAGTGCCAAACGGCTCTCCGAATCATCGACACGTTGTTGTTGTTTTTGGTCCGGTGTGAGAAAACGCGGCACCCATTTGGAAAGAGACTTTCTCAACGACAAATGTTCCTGTAATATTGTTCCCACACTGCCTTTCGATATCTTCAGAGCCGCAGCTAGCTCGCGCACCTTCACTTTATGGTCGGCCAATACCATTTTGTGTACTTTTTTTGTTTTGTGGAACAACTGCCTCATTTGGGCGTCCTGAACGTTCAGCATCATTTGTGTCTGTACGACCAAGTTTAAACTCAGCATACCATCGGCAAACGGTTGCTTTTGACGGAGCAGAGTCTGAATAACACTTTCGAAGCCATTGCTCAGCTTGGACGGTATTTTTTTCCCATCAAAAAACAGTGATAAATCAACACACGGAATTGCTTTGAATCCATTATTTTGAAAATATCAACAGTAGCGTCACTTAAATCACTGCAACTTCTGAACTAAACGTTAGATTGTCGTGAAATTTTTACACGTATTGTTTGAAGGTTGGAACTATCGAAATATTATATCGATATTTCGTTAGAGGTGCCACCTAGTAGTAAGTCTCGGGACTTATTGGATCATGTGTTAACTTCTTGTTGATACGGAAATCATTACATTTCAAACTGTGCTAATTGGCGGAATTGAATTAGCGCATTTCACTGAAACAGAAAACTGCGCTTGAGTTGATGAGTCAACGCAGGATTTTGTGTTACGTTACCCATTTCTATAGTTCGAGATATACTGTTGTTTATTTAGTTTTCAGCTTTACTTATTGTATTATATCAAAATAAATTTTAAACTTCTTACGATCGGTTACGATACACGTTAGCTTTTAGATTGGAAAGGTTTGAATTTATTAGTTTGCCCTTTCTATAACTTAGCTACCCTTTCTATAACTATCAATTTAAAATTAAAAAAAATGAAAACGGAAAAAATGAAATGGAAAGGCAAGATTCCCAGACTAGTTCGGCTGCATCAATCATTAGTTTGGCCAAGAAGGAAGTCTTAGGCTGACTAAATAATTTTTTAACGTGCGTCAGTTTTGACATAGTTTCCCTATCTTCATCTTTCAGTATTTTAGTATCTTATATATAATACTTTTGTATGTTCAATATCCACAGCTTACAGTGAAAAGCCTAAAGCTTTTGATATTTTTGTGAAATTTCTGTAGTAGTAGACTTATAGCATGTTCATACCGACTTCATTTAACGTGTTATTCGAAAAAAGCTTTTTTTTAACATCATCGTTCATACTGCCTTATAGCATGTTCAAACCGACTTCATTTAACACGTTATTCGAAAAAAAGCTTTTTTTAACATCATCGTTCATACTGCCTTAACTTGTTTCAAAATTTCAGTTTGTTTGTTTATATTTTGAAAGAAATAAAAACTTGTTTTTTGAAAAATATAAAAAAAATCACATAAATTCAAAAATTTGTCAAAGAATTAAGAAAAATTTGTCAAAGAATTTATTTGTTTACATTCAAAACATCAAAATAAAAAGCTCTTGTCAGATTTGGCTGCGTTTAAAAAGCAAAAAAAGCTTTTCTGACGGTAGAAAGAACACAAACCAGTGATTTAACGAGTTTCAAAACGTATTAAATCATTTAACACGTTAAATTTTCAACAACAATTGTACGCATTTAACTTCATTAGAACTTCATTTGAGAACTCGTTTTTCGATTTAACTTCATTAAATTGATTTAACATAATTAAATGCTCGGTTTGAACATGCTATTAACTAGTTTCAAAATGTCAGTTTATTTGTTTATATTTTGAAAGAAATAAAAAATTGTTTATTCAAAAACATGATACAATTATACATTATTAATTATACCATGATTCAAAAATATAAAAAAAAAATAAAAAAAAAATAAAAAATTCAAATAAATTCAAAAATTTCTCAAAGAATTTATTTGTTTACATTCAAAACATCAAAATAAAAAGCTCTTGTCAGATTTGGCTGCGTTCAAAAAGCAAAAAAGCTTTTCTGACGTTAGCAAGAAGCCAAACCAGTGATTTAACGAGTTTTGAAACGAGTTAAATCATTTAACACGTTAAATTTCCAACAACAATTGTACGCATTTAACTTCATCAAAACTTCATTTCAGAACTTGTTTTTCGATTTAACTTCATTAACACGATTTAACATAATTACCGGCTCGGTTTGAACATGATATTATAGTATGTTCAAACCGACTTCATTTAACGCATTATTCGAAAAAGCTTTTTTTTTTAACATCATCGTTCATACTGCCTTAACTTGTTTCAAAATGTCAGTTTATTTGTTTATTTTTTGAAAGAAATAAAAAATTGTTTTTTGAAAAATATAAAAAAAATAAAAAAAAATAAAAAAAAATAAAAAAAAAATAAAAAATTCAAATAAATTCAAAAATTTGTCAAAGAATTTATTTGTTTACATTCAAAACATCAAAATAAAAAGCTCTTGTCAGATTTGGCTGCGTTTAAAAAGCAAAAAAAGCTTTTCTGACGTTAGCAAGAACACAAACCAGTGATTTAACGAGTTTCGAAACGTGTTAAATCATATAACATGTTAAATTTCCAACAACAATTGTACGCATTTAACTTCATCAAAACTTCATTTCAGAGCTTGTTTTTCGACTTAACTTCATTAACTCGATTTAACATAATTAACTGCTCGGTTTGAACATGCTATTATAGTATGTTCAAACCGACTTCATTTAACGCATTATTCGAAAAAAGCTTTTTTTTTTAACATCATCGTTCATACTGCCTTAACTTGTTTCAAAATGTCAGTTTATTTGTTTATTTTTTGAAAGAAATAAAAAATTGTTTTTTGAAAAATATAAAAAAAATAAAAAAAAATAAAAAAAAATAAAAAAAAAATAAAAAATTCAAATAAATTCAAAAATTTGTCAAAGAATTTATTTGTTTACATTCAAAACATCAAAATAAAAAGCTCTTGTCAGATTTGGCTGCGTTTAAAAAGCAAAAAAAGCTTTTCTGACGTTAGCAAGAACACAAACCAGTGATTTAACGAGTTTCGAAACGTGTTAAATCATATAACATGTTAAATTTCCAACAACAATTGTACGCATTTAACTTCATCAAAACTTCATTTCAGAGCTTGTTTTTCGACTTAACTTCATTAACTCGATTTAACATAATTAACTGCTCGGTTTGAACATGCTATAATAGCATTATCATTGACTTAATGTATAATAAAATAGAAAATAAAATAGTTTCTTTGATTGCCGCTAAATAATTGATTACTTGATGCATCCTTTTGTGTTCTCTTTTTCATTTTGTTTTAGCTCTTACAAGGTTTATTTTGTCAAAGTGAGTCAAAACAATTACGTACCAAAAAAAAAACGTGGAAGCATGTCTCTAAATTTATTAAGCAGTTTTTATTTTACTAAAAAAAACAAGTTTTCCTCAAAACGCACTAATTTTCAAGACAAATTCTGTTAAACTAAAAGATGTTTGTGAAAGATGTGTTTGTGTTAATTAACAAAGGTACTTAAAATTAGTCTGTCTGTCCGTCTGTTATGGCGGTTATAGCTCTTACATTGAAGCGATCTTAATGAAATTCAAAATATGTAATTTCTTTATTACTTGAGTTTCTGTTTTTAAGTTCCTCAATGAATTACTATGTACAAAAAAACTAACATTATTCTTTTGAAGTCCAAAAATTTATTTTGATATTGTATTTATTTACATCAATTAAACAAAGTATTCAATAAATTAACTCAAAAAAATTTTAGGGGTTTTTTTTTATTTTTAGGGGAAAATTCAGCAAATTTTTTCAGATTTAGGGGAAAGAAGCTCAACCCATAGTTGAATAAATAAGGTTGTCTCGTGGCTGATCGTACTCTCTTTTCAGTACCCATAATTGTCAAAATCAATGAAACGCAACAACAACAACTTCAACGGCTTTTCATGTTATTAATTTTCGTTTTCAGATTTTGTATGAGATGTCAACTTCGATTTGACATTTATGGGAACTCGCTCTCACCCATGCGACAACCTTATTTATTCAACCATGGCTCAACCTATCTGGCAACACTGCGAGAACTGGACCTACTAGTTGTATGACGACTCCGACTAATGCGCATGTTCTCAAGAAGCTTTACATGACATTATTTACTCTCTGAAGGTTTGTCAGTCTGCAGAGAGGTGACGGCCGATCAGAAAAATTAATTTCAATTGAAAAAATTTCCTGTGTCTGGATGCTTTGTTTTTGGACAATTCAACTTGTCAATTTAAATTTTTGACAATTGAAATTATATAAAACTTGAATTGAATGGATGGTTTATTTACATGGAAAATTCAAAGAAGTTTCAAGAGAATTCTTCTCCAGGAATTTTTGGATCCATTTGCGTTATTTTACTCATTTTAACCTTATTTTTATTGGGGTATTTCCTACTACCATTAGTAAAATTATAAAAGAAAAGTTTTAAAAAAAAACTTTGAAGAAAATTGGGAAAAAACAACCAAAACTATTTATTTGAACAAAAACTTGAAATCAGTTACATAAAATTACCTGATTTAACTGCCTGTAACAAGGTCTGCGTTTGATCAGATTGCGAAGAAATCGAAATAGCATCAGATGTTCCTGTTATTGCAGTTGTGGTTGTTGTAGCTGGCAGCTCAAGTCCGCTAGGGCCAGTAAGAAGTTGAGAATTTGGTGGTGTTGCTGTAGATTCAGATGGAGCCAATGGTGCTGATGACATTGCTACACTTATGCCCATCAAACCAGCCTTTGAAGTGTCGAAAACATCATTCTGTTGATCCAACTCATTCAACCATGAATCATCATCATCCTGCTGCACATTGGCTGGAGAAGCGCCGCTTGATAGAGTACCAGCTGCACTTGAGCCCAACATCGATATGGTTGCCACATTAGGAGCAGTCAGGCTGTCACTCCCAGCCGATGATGTTTTAATGTAAATATTATTGCTATCAGGCGGTTTATTAGGTTTGGCACGCGAACGGGAAGACTCGGGTGGCGGCAAAAGATTGTAAGTCTAATATTATATAAGGGAATAGAAATAGTTCATTAAAATCTTAAACTGTAGATTGGATAATTTTACAGGAAAATTTGTAAATGAATCGCCGAATGGATCTTCGTCCATGCCTGTGGTTTTGCTGTTACTGCTGCAACCTAGCGTTGGTGTGGAGTCGTTTGGCGTAATGCGTTCCATTTGAGTGATACCACGTTGTATTGAGCTCAGCTCTTGCTCCAGATCGACAAGGTCAGCAACGGATTCTGGTGACATCTAGATTAGAAATGAAATTAAAATTATTTCTTTTGTTGCTATTGCTGCTCACCTCTTTTATATTGCTGCTCATGGTAGTTTTGGAATCATGTCCATAGCCCATTTTCATGGTATTTCCAGTGGCACCTGCGCTAAAACTACTAAGCATCGAGAGTGAGCTGGGTCCAGCACCGCCACTCAAGTCGTTGTGTCCCGACGCAGTTGTTTTCAACGAGGCCAACGAGGATAGCGTCTGATGGTCGTGTATGGACTTGGATTGAATTTGTTGACGTGCCAATTCAATTTCCTTCTTTTTCAGCTCGAATACAACTTGGAAGAGATCGCGCATAGCGAGTACAACCTATTCGGAAATAGAAAAAGTAATAATTTCTCCTTTATAAAACAGTAATTTCACTCACCTGGCTCGCTGCTTTATCAGTCTTTATACCAAAGAAACGATGTCCACTGTCCGGTGAACCAAATATATAGCCAAAGGCGCGCGAATCTGTCATATCCTGAGCAATAAAGGATATTTTGTGCACCGGATGATGATACAGCGAATCGCCAGTTTTTTCATCGCGCAGACGCAAGCCATCGATAGTCACATGAATGGTGATGCGTTGCTTGTGCTCACCGGCAGCACGTATGGCCATCTTTAAGTCCTGCAAAGCCTCCTGGCACATGCGATCTCCACGTGCCTCCCCCACCTCCAGTATACCAATAAGTTTCGCCTTAAATTGCACTCCATCGCCAAAGAAACGTCCCGGATCATTGCGATCTGCGTTCAGGTTAAGGTCAAAAAAAAGAAAAATATTTTTGTTAAAATTTAAATAAAAAAAATGTTCAAAATCAAAATTTATAAATAGAACACATAACGAACGTTTTAAATAATTTGTTTCCTGCACCCCGGAACCACTACCATGCACACTAGCTGACACAGATGATAGCGTCGATGCAAGCGATAGATTCGACGATGCTGAAGATAGCTTCGACACAAGTGATTTAACCATTTTGATTGCTTGTTGCTTGGAATTAAAATAAACTACTGTAAATTTATTTTAAACGATAGTACAGGCAAACTAGTTAGGAACAAAAAAAACTAGTAGAGCTTCTCTGCAGCCTCTTGTTTGCGGTTTTTGTTTAATTTAACTCAAGTGCGACGTGAGGATGACGACAACCGAGACGTTTCACCCTGGCGTCTCTCCCTGCGAAAACAAATGGGTGCGACTCTATTACGGAGCAAGTTTTGTGTGCCTGATGTTTGTTCACCGTAGCTGTGTTGTTATTGCTTGCTTATCTTTTCAGCGCACATGCAGCAGCCGGAGCAACTAGTGTACAATAATAAATTAGAGCACCCTTTTTGCCCCCGGCATTTATTCTGATGGTCTTTTCAATTGTTTATACAATGATAATTGTTTATAATTTTTATTTAACTATAAGATAAATAAAGTTGTTAGTGTTTTATATCAGCCTGTACAACATTATTGAACGCAACACTGGCGCTCCTTTACTTTTCAATCATTTGCAATTAACTATTTAGTTTCTCTATATCGTTCACCGAATTTACTATGTTCTCCATGTTAAACATGTTTCGGATACAAATTTCCATGTATTTCACTAATATGCATATTTTGGGTTAATTGAAACACCTGCTCGTAAAATTCTTGGTGCGATCTCAACTTTAAATACTCATTTCAATAAAATTTTAATTTTTTCACATCAATGGATGCTGATCGCTAAAGTAAATGCACTAGTTAAAAATATATGTGAATACAAAAAACTACATACCATAAATGTCTAGAGAATCAGAGATAATGAGATGGGAAACTTCGTTTCTATTGTGAATTCTGTTGATTTTGACAGTTAAAAATGCTTCTTCTCCAATTTTTTATGCAATCACGTATTGTGTATGTGAGTTCACCTCATATTTGTCAAAAATAGGTCCTACACCCAAAAAAGACTTGCATATTTAAAAATAAATTGTTTTTAGCTGAGCAAGAATATTGTTAATAATAGTCGATAAAGAACTTTTGTTAATATAGAAATGTCAGTTTTGTCAATCTAATTTATGGAGTTGCTTTGATAATACACAAAAATATTTTTGATAGAAAAAAATTGAATATAAAATAAAAACACTTGTTCTATTTACAAGTGCTGTTGTTAACAGAAAAACGTAATTCAATTTCTTTCAAGAACATCTATATCTTTGTTTTAAAAAGTCTGTTCTAATTTTTAAATGCATGAATTTGTTTGAACAAACATTGTAAGCTAGTTTTTCCCTATGTGTACACTGGTGGTTAAGCTGTCGAAAGTGAGATATTCACCAGCGCTCATGTCCATCCAGAGGGGTGAATTCATTGAGAATCCATCGAGAGGGGTGAGTTTGTCATGAAATTTTACTCACACATTTATAATATTTGCATTAGTATTAACTGCATTTTAGCATACGGCTATCTCTTTTTTGCCGAAGTTTCCAATCTCTTTATCTCTGTAGAGAATGTATTTTTGGGCTTTTTTTGGATTTCCATAAAATTTATATGCAACTACCATACTTAGCTGTGTTAGAGCAGGAAAACACTATTTGATGGCAAGAATTGGCAAGAATGCAGTTAATAGTGCTGCCAAGTTCTGTTAAAACTACATTCGAACAGGGTTGCAAGTGAACACTGAATATATTTTTGTTAACCAGGGCTTCACACAAGATAGTAGTGTTTGGACAGGTGCAATTATTTAACAAAAACGTAATCGTATATCACTCATTTTTGCCACAGTATAATATGAGAGGAGATTACGATTTCCGTGGCCCCTCGATTTGAGTATGCAGTCTTGAAGTACGCTTTGAGAAAATAAGATTCGCCGAAGTATTTATCGATATTTTGATTAGTTATCGAGATATCGATTTTTCAAAAAAATGTTTACTCAACGAAACCAATATTTAAATTCGGTTATATTTTTGCTAATATTTGTTCGATCTGAATGATTCAGGTGTCATTCGAAAGATATGTAAAATTTTTTTAATATGAAATGAAAAAACAAAATATTTTTTTTTAATCGGCCACGCTACAGAATGTCTTTCTGTGTAATATGTGTTATTTTTTCATAAAACCGTTATTTTCTCTCAAAAATGCGTTATAAAGATTAAATAAAGATATAATTAATTGAAAGCTGAAATATTAAGCTTTTGTTTGGTATACAACATGCTATACTTTTTCTTTCATTTTGACCGATTTTTACTGTTATGTTATATTTTAGGTTGAACAGTATAATCATATAGCATAGGAAAATGTTTCATAATTGGGCTGAATATATTACATTTGCTTTATAAATTGTGCATTTATACTGTAAATGGTGCAAGTAAGATCTTCATAAAAGTTTCGATGTATTTTGAGTTATTGAATAATTTTTTTTAGTGGTTCTGCCTTTTAGATAATGCACTTTTCCTGTAAAATGAGCCAGATAGACATTTATCAAAGGTTGTTTGTTGTATTCTATATTTATTTATTTAAATCTACCGGGTTGGACCCTTACAGATTACATTTTAGACTTAGCCTAGTACTATACATATATTATACATTAAAATTCAATTTCTGTTTACAGAAATAGTAACAATTAATACATAGATTTAACAAAATTAAAAAGTTTCTTTGATGCAGTTAGCAATAGTTGTTCAAAAGCGAATTACAAGGAATGAATTGTATCTAACAGCTGTTTTTTGAACATATTGCGTTCGGTAGAGAAATCTAATTGATTTGCCACGGTGTTACACTATGATAAGCATCTGGAGATAGTTCCATTAAGCCCATAGTTTGTTCTGTGATATTCTGTCTGAAATACGTTAGAATTTCTAAGTGTTCGGCTGGGTATATTAAATGGAATGACCGCCAGTAATTCAGATGAATTTATTCTGCCATCAATTATATCCTTTATGAAAATAACATTAGATGCAACCCGTCTTTGCGCTAAACTTTGAAGACTAAGTCATCGACAACGTACCCAGTATGCTGGCATGTTTTCCCAGGAGTAAAAAAAATATCAAAATTCTGAAGTACATATTGATATTTTTCCTAGCTTTTTTTTTGAGTTATTGAATAATTTTTTTTAGTGGTTCTGCCTTTTACAAAGTGTAATTTTTCTGTAAAAGAAGCCGGATAGAATTTCATCAAAGGTTGTTTGTTGCATTCTGAAGTACATATTGATATTTTTCCTAATTTTTATAAAAAAGTGCCTTTTACAAATTGCACAATTATTGTTGTTTTCTTTTCTTTTTTTTTTTGTGAAATAAAATAAGAATCCGTATCTCTTATTAATAATATGATTCGAATATTCTTTTTTATTTTACATAGGTGTGCGATGTGCTTGCGATTCTTCTGTGCTTCGTGATGAAGATGAAAGTTGTTGATGTTTATCAACACCTTTTAAACTTTCGCCATCATTGTGGAACTCAATAACTAAGTCGTTCAACTATTGTTGACTACTATTGGCGTCACTGATTGTTCTGTTTAATCTAGTAGCAATATAAAAATGAGAATAATGGTAGAAATAGGGGAAAAAAGTGTAACATATTATACAGCAAACGAAAGGTTAATGTTTCAGCTATTACCATATGTTATATTCTACTTACTTTTATTACGTATTTTTTTAAGAAAATAACGGTTTTATGAAATTATATATTATGAATATAATTTATGAAATTATTATATATCATGCAGAAAAACCATCTGTAGTGTAATTAGATTAAGTACAAATTTTTTTCTTTATATCTTATTTTGAAGATATTTAAATTTTTTATCGAAGTTATCCCGATCGGTCAATTATTAGCATAGATATACTCGAATTTACATTAAGACTTGTTAGTAAATTTTTTTAAAAATCGATAACTCGATAAAAAAATCGATATATCGATAAATTCTTCGGTGAATCTTATTTTCTAAATGAGTTCTTCAAAACTGCATATTCAGATCTTGGGGCCACGGAAATCTTAATCGTGCCTAATCTGAACTTTTTTGGTAGACAGTTCACGGGACAGTAGCTGGGACAGTATGTAGACAAGCAAGTGCCAAATAAATCAAAAATTCCTAGAATTTGTGATGATTTCTTTGAACGCTTTGACGAGTGTCACGCCAGTTGTCTAGACGCCTGCATCACACATCTTATATTTTGGTAGCCAATTCGTGTTATATATACTCTTAATAGTAGTATCTAGCAGGGACCGAAAATAACTGTTATTTTCGAAATTTCAATTCAAAAACTCAGTCGAAAAAAATTGTCTTTTCGATCTTTGAATAAAGCAGTGCGATGCTTGGTAACTAAGGAATAATAATCTTAAAATATTTTTATTCATTTGACTTTTTTAAAAAAAGTTAAAAATTATAGTTATTTATTGACCGATTTTTTTTTGGTCAAAAATAAAAGTTGAAATTTGACTTTAATTTTTGCGGTCAAAAATAACAGTTAAAATTTTAATTTTATTTTTTCGGTCAAAAATAAAAGTCAAAATTTGACTTTTACTTTTTCGGTCAAAAATAACAGTTAAAAATGGACTTTTATTTTTTCGGTTAAAAGTATAATTCATAACAAAAGTATGAATTCTATTCATTCTACTCTTCTCTACCTTTGTTTTGCTTATAACTACACATTGCGTTCCCTGTCACTGTTGTTTGTCGAATCACTACACATCAGAGAACTGCAATGAGTATCCGACAGAAATCGGATACTCAAATCATACCCGAGTTACTTATTGTTCTCTACCCTATCCATACTCAATAAAATATGTAAAATACTTATACTCATTTGGTTCATTAGCATATTTTTGGGTGAAAAACTAAGTGTGCCGGGATAGCTAGTAATTAATATAGGATATCACTGTTAAATTTTTAACTGTTATTTTTAATAAAAAAAATAAAACTAAAATTTTTTAATAGAAAAAATAAAACTCAAAAATGAAAGTCAAATTTTAACTTTGACCGGAAAAATAAAAGTCATATTTTAACTTTTATTTTTGACCGAAAAAATAAAAGTCATATTTTAACTTTTATTTTTGACCAAAAAAAAGTCGAATTTTAACTGGTATTTTTGACCGAACAAATTAAAGTCAAATTTTAACTTTTATTTCTGACCAAAAAAATAAAAGTCAAATTTTAACTTTTATTTTTGACCAAAAAACAATCGGCAAAAAAATAACTATTATTCATTGACTTTTTTGAAAAAAGTCATAACAGTTACGGTCCCTGGTGTCTAGCCATTATACAAGTCTGAGAGGATTTATATTCGCTAGAGATTTTCTTGAATTCTGTTTTAAAGTTTTATCTTCAAATAACATAATGAAGCTCACGCGATTGTGTGAAATATAATTTATATTTTTACTATATTAACAATGAATAACATTACAATTATTTTTATTATTTTTTTAACTCTTATTAATTTTTGTAGAAGTTTTAAAAAATGAGCTGTTGAATTCAAAATTTTATAAAACTTTAAATGTCAATTGAATGCGATTTCAGTTTTTTTTTTTGCCCGAAAATCTTCAAAATATTCATTATGCTTATTTTTGATTAAATTTTAAGCAAAATATTTTCCATGTACATACTTAACTTTAAAATAAAATCAACAATTTCTTATGAATCAAAAACTTATAAAAAGCAATAAATATTGTCAGTTTTCGTGTACGTCTTGGGCGCAACAATTTGAGCGAATTTTTGGGCAACCTTTAAAGCACACTTCTGTTTCTTCTCCGCCCTAACTGCCTGCTCGTTCTTAAGCCTTACGTTCAAGGGTTTCTTATTAAGCATATGCATGATTTCAGCCTATGAAGCATTAACGGTGGATACGTTTTTTTCTGGAGCTCCATCTCGATGCCCTTAAGATGTTTGCGCCTATACAAGACGATCCAGGTAACCATGCGAGGATTCCGCTTTCATGGTTTTGGCGGGATCTGAATGTACACAAGCCGATCTTCATCTAATGCTTATTTTCATCGAAATATATGTCCATGTGCTTGTTTCAATGGATCGCGAACCACGAGGCTATGCCTTATAATTATAATACTATTGGGTTGCCTCCTAAAGGTATGAAGAAAAAGTAGATAAGAACTCTAGTTGCTAATAAAAAGATTGTTTCTCGGAAAATTGACAGAATAAGTTAAACTTAAGTAGCTGAGTGAATCACAGAGCAAATCATGCAAGACTACTAATGAGTTTGTGTAGACACAGGACGTTGAATTCGGTATAAAAACTCCAAATATGTTCTTGAAACCTATGCTGAAATATGCGAATGTGAAAAAAATTCTGTTGTAATTAAAACTGAAGTGAGGATTTGCATTTAATACCTTCAGAAGTTGACTTTTTCATTTCTCAATGAAGAAAAAGAATTGGGTATTAAAAGAAACATTTCTATGTTTTTTAATTAAGTTTGTTTTTTCTTCTAGCAAAGTTATACGAGCGATTGAGTAATAATTTTCTAATTAACTGATAAATAAATGAAAGATTGGTGAAGTGTTTTTCAAGTTTTATTTGATCTGAGTTTTGACTATGTTTTTCATCATCAGTACAATCAGTATAAAAATTTTATTTTTTTTTTTATAGAATATACCAACATAACATAAGTGGCGTCCGTGGCGTAGTTGGTTAAAGTGCGTGGCCGCTATGTCAACGAACTTTGGAGACCCAGGTTCGAACCCCAGCACCGACAGAAAATTATTTGAATTAAAATAATTTTTCTGTACGGCCGCCAGCTCTCTGCAGACAATGGCAAACCTCAGAGAGTAATCAAAATGCCATGTAAAGCTTCTTGAGAATAAGAACATTCCGTTCATCGCCGTTCGGAGTCGGCGTTAAGCCTGTAGGTCCATTTCTCGGTCAATTGTGTACAAACTTAATAACACGCACAGCACGATTGATCATAAGAAGCTAGGTCAAAGTCCTTTCAAGGGCTGAAATGGCCAGTTATTTATTTTTTTTTTTTTTTTATACTAACATAACAAGTCGATGTGTTGGTCAAAACAGTAATAACAGGAATAGTCAACTCATTTCCAGCCAAATACTTTTGGTCCTATAATAAGCTGTTCATAAATTAAATGGCAGTCTGCATTTTCTTATACACATTAGAATTTGAGAATGCCTTGATGAAGATTTGCGTAAAAGTTATCAGCAAAGGCTTCTAATTGACTGAAGTATCCCAAGTGCCAAGAAAATATGCTTGTTGATCTTTGCACTCTTCGTACGTGGAATAGCGTTTTACCATACTGTTGAACTGGATAAACCAAAATTTCAAGTATTTCCTAGATTTATGTGATATCGCTTTATAGAATGATTTTTTAAAACTCAGGCGTCAAGAATTTGCCGACCTACAAGTTCAACAGAATGTTCTTGATCACACCTGTTTTTGTAGTGAAAAAAAGTAGTGATTGAGAAGCCACCAATCACCTTCCTATAGTGTTTTAGAACTTATGTATAAGGCAGCATGTAAAAAGAAAATATATAAGAAAACAATATTCACCCATTCAATTTTGGTTCTTCTTTGAGGTTAGTCTTGTATCATTCAAATATTTTTTGAATATTTGATCTAAATAAGGTAATTTTCATATCAACTTTTAAAAAAATATCAAACAATATCGATAGTTCTTGGGCGCTTGAAGGCATTGCTACATTAAAAAGCCTTATGATAATAATAAACTGGCCATTTCAGCCCTTGAAAGGACTTTGACCGAAATTTTTATGATCAAATTCTGCGTGTTATTAAATGTTTGAACACAATTGATGGAGAACTGGACCTACTAGTTTTATGCCGACTCCGAAGGGCTAATGTGCATGTTCTCAAGAAGCTTTACATGGCATTGTTTACTCTCTGAGGTTTGTCATTGTCTACAGAGAGCTGACGGCCAAACAGAAAAATTAATTTAATTGAAAAAACTTTCTGTGGTCTGTGTGTAGATGGAAATTGAACCAGGGTTCTCTAGCGTATCTAACCACTGCGCCACACCTTAAACACACATTAAAAAGCCTTAATCTGCAATATATCGGGTTTGGGAAAACGTATTCGGCTTTTTTCTGTTCGCTTGACTTGACTGCTGGGTATACACGATCAAGATTTTGCTTTTAAGCTTATTCATTCGAATATATATGAATATATATGATAGAAATCGTTATTATTTAAATTGTTATATTATTATTTAATCTTTATTTAAATTATTATTTAATAATTTTTTATATTCTTAAAAGCTGCCACACGGCTAAAAGCAAAATATGAAACCAAGCTGGTGGTCAAGTTTGAATGTGTAAGTGTGTTAGTAAAAAAATGCGAGTGTACTGTAACTTGAAAGGAAAAAATTGATCGTGTAACCCCCTTGTAAAGTGTTCTCTCTTTTTTTTTTTGTTTGTTTAGTAGGAGGCAAATCAGCTGATAATTTGTGAAAATTTTATTGAGATTGGTGTTTCGTGTTATGGCAAAGTAATATTTAGGGAAACTTCAGAAAAAATACCCCCTATTTTACAGTTTTACTACGACAAAGAGAAGAATACATCAAAGGCGTGTGAAAAAATTTGTGCTTTTTATGGTGAAAGTACTATATCCAAGTCAACTGTAAGGAAATGGTTCGCCCGCTTTCTTTCTAGAAATTTTTAAGTAAAATATGCTCCTCGCTCTTGTCAACATATCACCAAAAAAGTCGGTGAAATTATGGATAAGGTTCCAAAAAACCGTTTTGTGAGCAATCAAGATATCACTTAGGAACTGAAGATCGATCACAAAACAATTTTAAACCATTTGCATAAAATTAGTTTCTAAAAGAAACTTGATGTCTGGGTGCCTCATGAACTAAGTACGAAAAAATTATTGGACTGAATTTCCATTCACTGCGATTCACTGTTGAAACGAAACGAAACTAAGCCATTTTTGAAACGTTTGCTTATAGGTGATAAAAAGTGGTTCACATGTGATAATTTTGTTCGAAAACGATCTTGGTCGAAAAAAGATAAAGTTTTATTAACGGTGTCAAAGCAAGGGTTGACATCAGGGAAGATAATGCTGTGTGTTTGGTGGGTATCCACTACTAGGGTATCATGCATTATGAGCAGCTATGCATGTCCATATGCATGATATCATGGCAAGCTTCGGAGCAAGTTGTGTAGCAAGCTAGAGAGCATTGAGAGCAAAAGCTTATTGTGGCAACACAAAACTCAACAACAAAGCAAAGACAAACACAGAAACAACACAAAAGCTTTAAATGTAGTACCCATACGCAATTATGAGCTTTAACCGCGTGGTCAAACGATTGATTCGAATCTCTACTGTCAGCAATTATTGAGAGAAGCAAGAAATTGACAAATGACAAATTTCTTGACACATTGACAAATTTCTTGACACATTGAAGCAAGAAATTGAAAAAAAGTGACCAGAATTGATAAACAGGAAAGGTGTTGCATTTTATTGTGAAAACGCTAGGCCACACGCAACTTTGTTGATCTTGTAAAAACTAAGAGACTTTGGTAGAGAAGTTTTGATAAGTTCACGGTATAGTTCTGTCATTTTACCGTTAGATTATCATTTGTTTAAAGACGACTGCGAAAAGCACCTCCGTCAGTTATTCAAAGATAAAATCCTGGAAATCTTTCAAAAGAATGTCGAATACTTTTCACCCAATTCAATATTCAAACCCGCACAGAAAAATTGCTTCTTTACTTAAGAACATAAAATAAGCATTATGTTGGGGCACTTTACATTTACTCCAGTACCAGTGAAATATTTATTTATTTAAAGTTTTAAAAAAAAAAACCAGTTATTTCTTGTCCCTTATTTGAAAAAATTTGCTCCCGTTGTTGTAGAAATTCATTAAAAATTTTAATTTAAATCAAAATAATTTTTGTGTATAGCTGGTGTATAGAATATATTTCAAAGTTAGTTTTTATTTTTTTTAAGTTCTTTCATTAAAAATAATAAAATAGAATTTTTTCAAAAAGTTTATTTTCAACAAATATTTTACCGAAAATCCACTTGTAGACGAAAATCAATGATTCACACTAATTATATTAGATACGAGTATTAAAATTTCTTACTTACATTTGCAAGGGCTTGTTTTCTTCCTTAGAGTTTGCATGTTTTTAGTGTATTTGAAATAGTCGTTTCTTTTTTAAATTCATGTGATTTTCCACTTATTTTATTTGAAAACAATTTCCTAGATTTGGAATGAGTTATGATTGTTTAATTATATCACAGCGAACAAACTTTAGGGTAAGAGGCTTAAAACTAGCGTGGAGAAATTGCACGTTTCCATGGATTATATTTTTTTTATTCAAATTAAAATTAAACTGTGTTGAGCATTTCTGTTTTTTCAATTGTTTACATTTTCAAAACTCACGTAAGAAAAGTTATGCATTACATACACGAAGGACACACACGGTTGTGTTTGTTGTTGTTATTGTTGGCTCTCTTTGCGGTTTTTTGTGTTTTTGTTATTTTTGCTATTTTGTGTGCGAATATTCGTACAAAGAAAACAAATACAAGCAACTTTGGTATTTCTGTATTTGGCCTGTATGTATGTCTATGCATTCGGTGTTTTTTAGATCGATATGATTTTTCAACACCGGTATTCAGCATACAGGCACATTTATTGATTTTTCACACAATTCCACCCTTGTGGGTTTGAACCGTAAAATCGTAGACTAGTAGACCATTTTTGGATTTCGTCTTTTTTTTTTCTTTTCTTGTTAAAATATTGTATTTAAACGTTAATATATTTTAATTCGATGTCAAACAAGTTGTGAGATTACATATATTGCTTCAGCGTACATTTGAGGTTTAAGAAATCGTGAGATATTTTCATTTATATATATTGTATATTATTTTACATATTGAAGTTGAATACGTTTTCTTCATAATTAAGGTTTATTTCTCAAGGTATACTTTGGGTTTCTTCCAAATGAGAACTTGATCATTTATTTTAATTGTCTGTGGAAAGATATTGATTGATTTTTAAGAGACATGATTCTTAGTCAATATTTCTCAACAAACTTATTGTTTTCACGCTTAAATTCCCTTTTTACGATAAACTTTTAATGTTGATAGTTAAGTTAACGTTATAAGAAGGAGAAATTTTAAAACTTATTGCACTGTATTAAACAAATTTTTGTTTTTTTTGTCTGACGCCCTAACGTTGCCGAATGTTTAACTACGAATAACCTGCAACATCTTTGAAAATTCGATGACGAAAGAGGATATGCTAAGGATACAAAGGATACGCGTAAATGTGTTTGTAAGTGTGAGCCGAACTTGCGTATTATTTAAAAACTTGTATTTGACAGCTGCATCTGACAATTCAGGGGATGTTTTGATACAATCACATGTATGAATGAATGGGAGAGAAGACGAGTATTGTATGAATGAAGTTTGTGCTGTGAACTATGGTGAACAGAAAGTTAAAGCTACTGTGAATGTTGGTAAGGTGCGTTTAATGTGGAATAACATTCGCCGACAAGACGTGAATCAGGGTCTGAAAATCAAAATAATGAAAAGTACAGCGGAAGTGTTTTTTAAGAATTATAAAATTAAATAAACATACTAAAATGCCACAACTTAATAACTCATGTAAACTGGTGCGAGCACGACCTACGAAAACATGATGAAATATTATATGTTTGCGCATATAATAAACATCTGCTTTCAAAAAACCTTCTTCACGCCTTCTATGGTTTAATACCAACAAAATGTTGGAACCTAGATGGACACGTGATAAAGAAGTAAACAAAAAGCGCAACAACAAAATCTTTGCAGAATCAATGCAGTCAACTTTTTGAAATTTGAAGAGTAGAAAAACACTGCTTTGATAAAGTAAATAGTGCTTCTATAATTCCGCTTTGGTTTTATTGCTGTTGCGCTTATTAGCTTTTTAAAGTTAGTGGACTGCTAAAACCACAGAGACTACTGATGAGTCGGAGTAGCGTCCAACGAAACCATGGTCTAGTCTGTTCGGTTTGCTCTGCAAAGAACTTTTTTTGTTGTAGCAACCTGCATAAAGCTCAAAATATAATTCTAAAAAAATATGTTTAGGCCAAGCATGTTGACAGCAAGACAACATGAAGACAAAGAAGGCAACAACCAACAACAACAACAACAATGTTGTTTTTATGCAACCTTAGCCTTAGCTTTTTATGCAACCTTAGCCCTGTGGCGTCCGTGGCGTAGTTGGTTAAAGTGCGTGGCCGCTACGTCAACGAACTTTGGAAACCCAGGTTCGAATCCCAGCAGCGACAGAAAATTATTTGAATTTTTCTGTACGGCCGCCACCTCTCTGCAGACAATGGCAAACCTCAGAGAGTAATCAAAATGCCATGTAAAGCTTCTTGAGAATAAGAACATTTCGTTCATCGCCGTTCGGAGTCGTCTCTGTCAATAGTTCCTGGATATATAGTTCCTATATATATATTCCTATAAAATAAATTAAAGGGTGATCCGTTTCGAAGCTCCCTACCTTTTTAAGAAAAAAACACGGAAAATTCAATTTTAATGAGGAATATGTATTATCATTTGAAAGAACATTTTTTGGCATTTATTTTTTCAAGACAATGTTTATCAAATGTTGGCCGTGGCTACGTCTCAGATGGAAGCGGGATTGTCCGCATAAACTTTAGACTATTGAAAAAAGTCTCTCACGCAATGCTGCCAAGTTTTTAAGAAAAAAGTTAAGCGAAATATTAAGCGCCGATGACCCTTTTTTGGACAAGCGTATATAGCGATGCCAAAAAAACACACCTAATAATAAATCTTAAAGTTGTTCATCAAACCAGTGACTACTTTTCTAGCTTTTATTTATGACATGTCAGTTATCTGGTAAAATAATAGCAGCAAATTATATGCAATAACAATTGAGTTCAGCTTCTATTTATTTTTCGCACATTCCCATCACTAACCAATTTTTTTTTTTTAAAGCCACAAACTATAGGTGCGTTTTTTTGGCATCGCTATATGCGCTTAACAATATTTTTCATACAAAAAATTGCTTAGCTAAGACAGGATAATTATAGCCGCTTAGCTCATAGTCGCCGATAGAAACACTATTGCCAGATCAATAAAATGATAGTCTACGTAATTTATTGGCATCACTTTTTGAAAAAAAACCATGTTTATGTCACAAAAAATAAAAAAAATCACAATCAAAAGTAAACAGAGCAATAAGTGATAAAATATGTTATATTTGCACAGAATGGCCAACAATCGAGATTTATTTGGATAACGCAAAAGGAAAGACATTTCCATAAGATCATATTTAGAAGATTATTTATAAAATTAAATTAGAAAAAAATGTACAAATTCAAAAACTCCGTGTTTTGCTCAATAAAGTCAAATGCTGCTGGCTATGTTCGGTACTTTAATCTCCATGTCAGCGATGGAATTTTGATGCTGACCAACAGACAATTGGGCGACACCCTCATCCCAGCCGCGAATTACCTCGCCTTTGCCAATGGTGAACTTGAAAGGCCTTTAGCGATCACGCGATGAATTAAATTTCTTTCCATCAGCCAGAGTTCCGGTATAGTGCACAAAGACCACTTGTCCATTCTTGGGAAACGTGCCGCGTCTCCTTCAAGCATTCAATTCAAGCATGCCAGAAAGAAAATCAATGTGGACATTGACTTGGAAGTGGAGTACCTCTTTGAGTCAATCAATGTGCCAGAGTCACCAGAACTGGATCCTGAGATTCCTTCTACATCCGCTGCTGCTAGAAGCATAAAAAGGAAGAGTTCTTGAGACCTGTATTATGCAGAGACGAATTTGTTAGTATTATTACTTGAGTTTCCTCAGACTGGTTCATTTTGAGCAGAAAATGTGTTACAGTTTGATAAGAATAAACTTTGTAAATTTGTGCTTATAAATAATAATGTTTAATATTTGACAGTAACACGCAATGCTGCCAAGTTTTGAAGAAAAAAGTTAAGCGAAATATAAAGCGCCGATGAGCGTCTTTTTGGACAAGCGTATATAGCGATGCCAAAAAACACACTTTATATATCTTTAATATGTTTAACTAGTTCGAAAAAAACAGTCCTTAAAATTAGCATTAATTTTGCACGATATGAACCTGAAAAGCATAATATCTTACCATAACCCAAATAATTGTTAATTTTGTTTTTAATTCACCGATTCAAAATCGATTCGTTTGATAAAGAAAAAGTGAAAGTTTTAATTTACAATTCATAGCTTCTTCATAAGATGCACTTCAATCAGGTACCTGCAACCTACGATTGGCACACAGCCTTCTTCCTACTTCCGACTATTGTGAATGCGCTTCAACTGCAATATTTGGATTATATAGCTTGCTCTTTCGTACACCAGCAATTTTGTACATTATCCAAAGCTGTCAAATGAAGGCTCCAAAAAATGCACTTTGCAGCCGCAACACTTGCTCCAGCAGCGCCAACAGCTCCAACAGTCTCTCGTGGCGCTCTATTTTCATTCGCTGTTCCTTGGTAGTGCGGAAAAGTCATATTAATTTTGTGTGTGACTCAGTGGAAAAAATATATAAATAAAAACAAAAGAAGCAAGTCGTTCGCGCAGTGTCTTCATGTTGTTGTAATTCTACAGCTTCTCAATTCGCGTTGATCGTGTTACAAATACAAGAAAGCAACAACATCGTAAGAAAATTGAATCAACACCAGCAACAACAACAACAAAAACAACAACTTTTAAAACGAAGCTAAAACGTAGGAATAATAAAAAATATATTCTTCGTTGGAATAGCTACCAACTGGAATTTTTTCCTATTGAAATCTGTTGTGCGTTTGCAAGTTTTTTTTTCACGTTTTGTACACCGACAAAATTGAAATAAATTTCTATTGTGCTGTGAAAAAACAATTTGTATTGAAAAATTAATCAAAATTTGAAGTTGAAACAAATAATAGAAAAATTTAAACTTTGGAAAATTAATCGGCCAAAATAAAAAATAAAATAAAAGAAACGAAACGAATAAATATATATAATAAAAAAAGGCAAACGAAAAGTGAAATAGTGGAAAAAAATTGTAAAATTCTTCAAGGATAGCTCCAAAGCGGCCAACTTCTACAATTATGAATAAAACTTGCGCGCGTTGCCAAAAGATCGTCTATCCGATCGAGGAGTTAAAGTGTCTGGATAAAGTGAGTTGATTTCAATAGCATTTATTAATTTTGGAAACAATTATAGAAATTTTATTTAAACCTAAAAGAGCCCCAGCATAAAGAAAATTCCTTCATCTCCTTTCGTTGTTTTGTGGTTTTGCTGCTATCATCTTAACATCTTGTTAATAGTTGCTGCTGTAAAGTAGTAGTTTTGTGTAGGGCCTTAAGCGCCATTTGCCAGAAAGAGATGACTAAGTACTATTTAGCTGTGTTTCTTATTTTTAACAGGATCTTTGCAGTGGGTCCACTGTTGATTTAACATATGTTGTTTCTTTATTGTTTTTTAAGTGATGCGATGTTCTACGCCTGCGCGCAGCGTTTTTGAGGGTTAACATTGCATGCAAATTGCAGTAGTTCTTTTTATTTAAAAATAAAAGGTAGTTTTTTTTCGTAGGAATATTTGTTTTTTTTTATTATACTGTAGAATTAAGATGAAAGGCACAAAATGTGTTAAAATTTCGTAAAATTTTTAAAAAAGTCGTCATTGTGCGATTGATTAAAAAAATAAATGACTAGTTCTCTTAATGTGGCAAATTAAGTTCAAATTTTGAAACTTATGTCATAAAAATTTGCATATCATGGCATCGTTTTATATGACAGCGTTTTATTTATAAATAAAAAAAGTCGCTCTTAATCGAGAGCAACAGGTTCAACTTGAACGTGATGGGCTGCTATTGTTACTAAACCGGGCAGATGTCCATCTTCATTCACAAACAACACTTTAATTTGAACGGCGGAAATTAAAATTAAGTCTTTTTGAAATTGCAAAAACTTGTTCTTTCTTCCTTTTGGCGAATTGCGAAAAAGAAATCGAAAGAAGGGCTGAATGTGTGTGTTTCTTGTTTGAACAGCCACCCCCTCTCCCCTTTTAATACCTTAAACAAATTCCGTTGACCGACCTTGAAAGCATATTTAGCTGTTTGCTTGTTGCTGTCTTGGCGATTTTGTTTTGTTACTGTTATTCTTTGACGCATGCATAAATTAATTAAGACTCGTTTGAATGCGTGGAATTTTCAAGCCGGTTCTGCAAAAAAAAAAAAACAAAAAATGTTGCAAATAAAGAGATTGTAACTAATAACTAGTTATTCGCTAAAGAGTAGTTTACGTGTTTGTCAGTTTGCACCCATGCTACTACAGCTACGATTAGTAGCAGAAGGAGTAGCTCAAAATATATTTGGCATTTTGCAACTTTAACCTTTGAAATATAACTAAAGTGATTGTTTTTTTTATTCTGTTTTTAAACTAACTCTACAATAATCTATCTCATCTAATATTCATCAAAAATTTGCTCACTTGTATTCTTTGTATTTCGCTGCCTTTTAGCTTGACAACGTCGCCATGTAACCCTGTTTGATATTTATATTTATCATCGCCGTTTTAGGACGGTTTTATGTTTTTTCCCCTTTTTTTTTTTTATTTAAACTCTGTCCCTTTAAATGTAATTGTAATCACTCATCATTACATCAGACAGGCAACAACGTCAGAATAAATATAGAAATAAGCACAACAACAATCACAACAACAATCACAACAACAATCACAACAACAATCACAACAACAATGGTGACGACAGATAAACATTAACTAGTGATGCGTCGTCTCTAGTTTAATTGAAAAAAAAAAGTACAAAACGCACAATCAGACAATTGATATTATTGCTGGTCTACTTATTAACATAGTTACAGTACCTCAAAAAAGTTGGCGAACAAATTTAAAATTATTTTTGTTTTCTATTTTATTTCGTTCGATTTTGTTAGTGGGGACGGGGAAAGGTGTGTTTTTATGTGTTAAAAGAATTTAGGAGTAGAAACTGAATAATTGCTCATCTGGATACAATCAATTTTTTTAATATTCCGAATTTACACAAATTTTTATCCGCTGAAAAAAAAGGAAAATGGCGGCCATTTGAAAAAAAAAATCGATTTTCGAGGTTACAAAATCTGACCCATATTGTTTTTTTTTGTTTGGCGGATAAAAATTATCCTAGTTCAGGCGGTGGCCACTTAAACAAGAATTAATTTCTTTTTTTTATTTTTTACTCAGATGTTCTAGACTGGTGGTATCCTGCACACCATCAATTTTTTGGCATTTTTTTTTAAAAAATCATATAACGTCAAAAACCACTTCAAAAATTTTGAAAAAAAATTTTTATATTCCTTAAATGTTAGTAAATATATGTACAAAATTTGAAAACGATATCTTTTTCCTTCTATAAAAAGAAATTCCCGAAAAGTTTTTTAAAATTTGTAACCCTAAATTTCACTATTGTCATTAAAAAAGTTAATAATTCATAAAAATTGACAGGCCCAAAAACAAACGGGTTAAATTTTGTGAGTCTCTAATGTATTATAATAGGATGAAATCTTATAGTAAAAACAAATTTCAAAAACAATATTATTGAAAAAATTAAAATATAAAAAAATTACGTATCAAAATTAAAAAAAATTAAATTAAATACATACATTAAATTATGTATCAAAAATATTAAAATAATAAAAACACAAATATAAAAATATCAAATTTTGCAATTAAAACGAAAATAAGAAACTATAGAATTTAAAAATAAAGAAAAAAAAATAAAAAATATTAAAAATAAAAAATATTAAAAATAAAAAATATATCGGCATTCCATGGTCGAGCACGCGACATTCGTACGCCTTTGAGGAGCAAAAAAATGAAGAAAATTAAAAATACAATTTTGTTTTTTTTTTTTTTTTTTTAGACTAAAGCAACGCTCAGGGGATGCCCCCTATGAATGCGAAAGCATTGTGTTGATTCAGAAGACGGGTGATAGTTAGTTGGAGGGTGGAAAGATAAATTTTTTTTTAGTTTTCGATAGCATTTTAGTAGCAATATGTTTAGTAAAAAATATAGATTCGGTAGAATTTATGTTTCCAATATATTAGCAATTAACAGGGGATCTAGCACGCGACAAAAAATGGAACTCGTTTTCGACTGCATATAGAAAAATGCAGAAATCTGCGAAACGCAACAAAAAATTTTAAAACGAATAATTTTAAACTTAAATGGATTAATGTGGCCTTCTAATGATATTTGTCATGTTGACATACTTCCATTTGTTTTTTTTTTATTAATGTTTAGTGTAATGTAGCACGTAACATCTAGCACGTGACATATTTTTACATCGCGTTTGTAATAAGTATAAGTTCAAAAAATTCCAACTCAAAATTTCATTAACAACAAAAACAGTCATGTATATTATTTGTGTTGTTTTATATTAGTAATATTAATAAAAAAATAATTTAAAATAAATATGAGGCAAAAGAAAAAATCATGAAATATTAGTTTTTGAATGAATATGCCGTTTGAGCTAACATTAATTTCAAATGTTCCTTATAGGAGATCGAATGCAGTTCCCGGATACCTGGAATATCTGTTATGTCCTTCCATTTCTCTATCAAATTGGACAAAATCTCTTTAATTGTGTCAGCAACAATATACATGATGTGAATGCCAGTTATGTGCTCTTGTGCACATTTAAAGAGAGAAAATTCATCATTTAAAAGCGTTGCATAATGCATTATGCACGTGTTTTACCCATCTGTATTATAATATATTTTATTTATATGCAAGTTAAAATAAAATAAAATTTTTCTTTCGAACGATAGCGAACGCGACACACTTTATAAATCAAAATTAAATTTTCGGTATAATAATTTTATGAAGTAACTTTTTTTTTAAGATGAGGCCACCAAATTTGGTTTGAATTACAATTTTTAGACACTTGCCTAGAACGATCGCGAAGTACTGATAACAAATGGTACTTCAGGTACAAGAACGCGACATTATAATATCAATGAAAGCAAAATAAAAATTTACCGTTAATCGAGCTTTATTTGGTCTTTTTTCATTTTTTTAGTATTTTTTTTCTTTTGTAGAAAAATTTCATAAGATGAGAGGAACCATAAAATAAATATATAAACAAAAAATACTAATGAGAAAAAGGCATTCAAAGTAGCAAAGATCAAAAAAATATATTATTAGTTTTCAGGCAAATTTTCTCAAAATAACAACTGAGATAAGCTGTAAATGCATTATATTATAAAAATTTATGCATTTTTTAATATAATATTAGAAAAAAATTATTTGTTTATTAACATTTTAATTTTCGATCTCGGTAGACCATACTGTGGAAATGCCCATATGTAAATGAAAAAATTTAAATTAATAATGGAATATTTAGAAATTAACAAAAAATTCATAGTTTTCAAAATGTATAACTGGAAAAATAAATAAAAAAAAATTAAAAATAAAAAAAAAATAAAAAAAAAAATAAAAAAATAAAAATAAAAAACAAAATAAAAAAAATAAGTACAAATTAAAAAAAAAGTTAAGAATAAAAAACAAAAAAATTATTTGTTTTTAAAAAAACCATTTGTTTTGAAAACACAAAATTTTTTAAGAAATTTAATGTATATGTGTTAAGTTTGAAACAAATTTTTAGTTATTTTGCAAAATGTAACAAAACAATAAATTGATCAAAAATAAATTCTATTGTCACTGAATTTTTATTATTTATTTCTTGGTAAGCTTTTATTAAAAAGTAAAACTCAACATTTAAAAACACAAGAAACAAAATAAAAAAAAAAAAAAATTAAAATAAAAATAAAAAACAAAAAAAAAAAACAAAGTTCAAAGTCATCTAAACTAAAACGAAAATAAAAAAAAACAAAAGCAACAAAGGCGCCAAAAATCAAACAAAGAAATAAAAAGTAAACCAAAAACAAAAATAAAACGAAACAAAAATAAAAAAGCCAAACAAAAAAAAATAACATAAAAATAAAAAAAAAAATTACAAAAAAATACAAAAAATTAAACTAAAAATAAAAAAGCAAAAAAAAAAACCGAAACTAAAAAGTACCAAAACAAAAAATACATGAAAAATTCAACAAAATTACAGAGGTAAAACAAAAATATAAATAAAAACAAAAAACTAAAAAAACCAAAAAACTAAAAAAACCAAAAAACTAAAAAAAAAAAACCAAAATAAAATATATAAAAATAAATAAATAAATACAAAAATAACCACAAAAAAAAATACAAAATGCAGAAAACAAAAAAGAAAAAAAAAACCAAAATGAAACGGAAAATAAGAAAGTAATCATATATTAACATATTCCATGAATAAACTATAAAAAATTAAAAACAAATAAGAAAAATTAAAAATTAAAAAAAAATTAGAAAAAAATGAAATTAAAGTTTTAAAAAATTGAAAAAATAAATTAAAAAAATTAAACAAAATTTAATAATAATCAAAAATATAGAAAACTAAGGAAATTAAAGACATAAATTGTGACTAGAGAATTTTGTATATATTCCATTAGCGGGTATTGGAAAGTGCAGCCCTGGCATTTGGCAGCTGTCAAATGTTCATGTCATTCAAAGTGTTTTTTGTGTTGTTAAAAGCTCGCCATTTTACAATACAGCTGATTTTTCTTAGTAAATTTTCTCCAGCGATGAGTTCCATTTCGCTCTAGATGAATATGTGAATATACAAAATTGTATAAGGGGCTCTAAAAAACCCCAAGCGATTGTGGAGAAGCCATTTCATCCGAAAAAAGTGACTGTCTGGTGTGCATCATGGTTTGGTGGTGTCATTGATTCATATTTTTTTGAAAACTCTCAGGGAGCAACCGCTTCAGTCAATTCTGAGCGCTATGGCCGTATATTAAACGATTTTTTCGGTCTGAAATTGAAAATATGTATCTAGAAGGTATGTGGTTTCAACAAAATAGGTCCACAAGCCACACAATAGTACCAATTAAAACTTTGTTGCAAGAGAAATTTCCAGGACCACTTATTTCGAGATTTGGGGATGTCAATTGGCCTCTGAAATTGTGCGATCTGACGCCTATTGACTTTTTTTTTTTTTTAACCAATTAAAAACCAACATTCGTCAAATCATGGCTGTCAAAAAATTTCATGCATTTGAAGAGTGGTGGTGCCATCACTTGGAGACTGGCAGTATCTTGAACGCCGTAGTAAATATTATGGATATCTTAAAAACATCTCAAAGCGTTAGAAAATTTGTAAGCACTTAAAATATTGCTGCTCTGTATTATCGACGTAATTTCCACACATTTGAAAAAAAACTATTTATATCTATGCTTTTTAGTACTAAACATCGTTTTTTACGCTCAATTTTGCGTGAGGAATGTTTTAAATTATTTTTTTTTGTTCGCATAAGAGTAGTTTATTGGTGATATACTGGATCGCTTCCTAAGTATAAAGTTTCTAAAACTAGCTTTTTAAAAAGTTGTAAAACCTTGCAGTTTATTCCTAAGCGTGTTTTTTTTAACACAAGGATTTCAGGTGTCAAATTGACGTATTCAGCCAAGAGGCTTTGGTTCGAAATGGGGTTATAGATTAGGGGGATGAACGAGGCAATCAAGTTAAACATGTGTAGGATATTCTAAGCGGGTCGGAGGGCCTAAGAAAAATGTGAATTTGAATCTGAGGCAAGTGTTGTGCCTTTACCTCAGTCAATTCAAGTTGAAAGGCAATATCATCCAAAATAAATTCTCTACAACTAACTACAACTTCAAGTCGTAAATATTGATGATTTTTTTTTAATTTCAGTTGATTAGAATAGGAAATGCAGAAAGGTTAAAGCGTAGGACCATGGCCTGGCAGGGACTCGAATCCGGGACATCTGGGGTGGCAGTCAAGCACGCTACCTACTCGACTACGGAGACCACTAAAAACCAACACTGTTTATAATAATTGGCTTTAATTTTGGTAAAAACCAAGTCAAAATTGTCTGTGAGCCAACAGCAGCTCAGTGAAGCAGCAAATTTCAGCAGCTGTTGCTACTTTTAACCTCTTTAAGATATTCATTTTACGCTAGACGTTTGTTTTTGGACGAACTTGAATATTTCTTTCTTTGCTTGTGTTAATATGCATAGAGCCAGAACCAGTGCCAGCAACAGAACCATTGCATCAGCAAAACGAATGCGCAAAATTGACGAAATTATAAATTCCATACCACTCGAGACGACTGTCAAAGCGACAGCAGACATGCAGACCGAACAAAGAAACAAACAAACAGACATAAAGAAATCCGGAAAGTTTTCTTTCGTCTGCGTACGAGTAAATGAAAAAAATCGTTGCTTTTGCGTAGGCCTTGTTTATATTTTAAAATTACCTCAACCTAACCTCTACTCAGCACTGTTTCTCAGGGTCCTCCTCGCTCAGTCGCTTATCAAAGTGATTCATCGCCAAGACATCAGAACTACAACAACAACAACAAGCAGAAGCACAAGCACTTCCCCAGTTAGAACCTAGTTTTTCTCTCTGAAGTAATGACAATCAGTTAAAACTTTGATGTGCCGGACGGAATAAGAACTAAAAAAAAGCAAGAAAAAATAAATAAAATAAAATGAAAAGCGAAATAAATGATATTAAAAAAAATTCAGGCGCTGCTTTTAGCTGCTTCATCTCCTTACCAATACCACCAAAAATTCGCTCACCTTTCTTGGCTTAAGTTTAAGTTTGCTTTTCGTTCGAAACCTGTTTCTTTTTCCCTTTTTTTTTCATTCATTCATTCATTCATTCATTGAACCAATTTTATTTGCTTGGATTTTAGGTTAGGTTTTAGATTTCCAGGAACAATTCATACCGTTATTCTGCTTATTCCATCACAACGATATTTAGCATAGTTCGCTTTAGTTGCCAAGAAACTGAATCTCATTTAATTTTTTTTTTTTTTCTTACCAAATTTTAACTTTACAAATGTTACAGGTCTTGTTTTTTTTTTGCTAATATTTTTTCTCCGTCACAGTTTCCCTCTCAATGTTTAAACTCTGAAACTTTCTATCTCTGGCTCAAGCCTCTTCTTATTTTGTCTATTGTTATTAAAGTTGAAAGTTGCTTCTATGCTTTTGATTCTTCGGTTTAAATGTGTATGGGTTTGCACCGTTGGTATTTAAAATAACTGTTTTTGTAATAATTATTTTAAAAAGTACAAAAAACAAAAATATTTCAATTCGTGAGGCTTTTGAATAGTGGAACATTTTCTCTCTCTCTCTCTCTCTCTTTTACTTTGTTCAAGCAATCTTCGCTCTGAAATCTTCTGAACTTTGTAAAAGTTTAAAGTTAAACTGTATTTTAATAGCTTTATCTAATTAGTTATTTTAAATAACTTTGGTTTGGAATATAAAAGACGTGAACATGTTGTCTTAACCCACGCTCTGTGATTATTCCAAGTTTGATAGCGAAAAAATATGAACATTTCCTAAAAGAAAGCTATAAACATTATTTAAGGTCGTGGAACTCAGCTTGAAAGGTCAATGTTTGCTTTACTAAATATAGGTCACTACTCTATACACTTTGATCGAAGTGACGAAAGATGAAAGTGACGTGTATGCTTTCTAGCGACATTAGGTTAATACTAGTATTTTTATACCCCCACGTTTAAAAACCGTAAGAGGGGTATATTAATTTTTTCACTTAGTTTAACGCCCACAAGGAGGCGTGGTAGGTATAAAAAAGTATATACATATATTCTTGATCAGCATCACCACCTGAGTCGATTTTGCTGAAGCAGTGAAATAACTCCCAATGAAATAACTCCTAAATGAAAAATTTAAATAACTCCCAATAAAATAACTCCCAAGAGAAACGAAATAAGTCCCATAAGGAAATAAGGCGCAATGAAATAACTCCTAATGAAATAACTTCTTAATGAAAAAAACTAAATAACTCCCAAGAGAAAAGAAATAAGTCCCAAATACAACAAAATGAAATAACTCTCAATTAAAATGAAATAACTCCCAAACCAAAAATAAAATAAGTCCCAATTAAACAACTCCCAATGAAATACTACCAATAAAAAAAAAAATCAAGAAAATAACTCCCAAGAGAAATGAAATAACTCCCAAGAAAAATGAAATAACTCCCAAGTTAAATGAAATAACTCCCAACTAAATATTTTGGGACTTATTTCATTCTCAATTATTTTGGGAGTTATTACATAATTGGGACTTATTTCTTTAAAAAAATGAAACAATACTCAATAAAATCGAAATAACTTCCAATTTTTTGGGATTTATTGAAAATGATCTTGTAACTTTTTTGTTTGAAGAGCGTCAGTGTAACCATCATAGCTTTTTTGTTTTAAGATCGATTTCAAAAATTATTGGAACAAAAACAATTAGAATTAAATGATCTTTAATATGACAGTAACAATGAAAATTTTGTTTACTTATGGTGTTTTCGTTTCTACAAAAAATGTTGCCCTACCACAGTGCAACATTCTTCAAGTGTTTCAGTCCTAATTAGACCGTGCTCGCATTCGGACCGTGATTTTCTCCTGTTGTCGCATTTATTATGTCTAATTCGATGACAGTTTGCTTCTCTTGTAATCTAGGCAGTGAATCTGACCTAATGATAACATGTCATTTTTGCGCTAATAGCTTTCATAAAGATTGCAGTGAAATAAATAATATAATCATTTTTGACTATCTTTTAAAATCTAAAAACATTGTGTTTAGGTGTTCTAATTGCCTTCAGGCAGATAATAATATTCTTGCTCTAATTTCTTCTCTTTCTTTTGATGTTAAAGAGCTCAAAGTCAAACTTTCTGAACTTTGTAATAACTCAAAGAAAAAAATTGAGAATGTGTCGAACGCTAATAAAACAAATAAAAAATCAAAACCGGTTTCTGACAACTCGTGCGTGTCCCCCGCCTCTTTAGAAGTTGTGGAAAATGTAAGATTTACTCGTGCTCGGGCACGCGCACTCGCTCCCGCAAATGCTGTTTCCGCAAACTCTCTTTCGACGCTTTCTTCGAATGCTACTGCAACTCTCTTGAGTGAGTCTTCTGCGCCCGCTCTGTCGACCTGTCCTGCTGTTGTTGTTGCTGATGCTGTGAATGTTGAAGAAAATTTCATTGTCTCTGATTCTGCTTCACAAGCTGCTGGCGCCTCTGCACGCAGTCATCGTGCCTCTCCAGCTATTGTGGATGCTTTAAATGTAGATGATGTTGTTGTTGTTGCTGCGCCGGAATATTCAAATCAAGCCCAAAATTCAGGTTGGACTTTAGTCGAAAATAAGAGAACTTCTCGTAACATAGTGGAAAATAAACGAACAGTGGTGGGCTCGAATATTAATTCTGGTCTCCAAGTCGTTGTGCCTCTAAAATGGTTGCATTTATCTTCGTTTGCTCCAACTGTGACCGAAGCCAATATAATTGATTATGTTGCGAATGCTGCTCCTATAGATAAAAATCAAATTCAATGTCGTAGGCTCATCAAAAAGGGAACACCTTTGAACTCTATCAGAAAAGTTAACTTCAAGTTGGGAATCCCTTCTTCATCTTACGGCACACTACAAAATCCAACTTTATGGCCGGCAGGTGTAAATGTGACGCCTTTTCAGTTTTTTCCGCGAACATTGGAGCAGAAAAAAATCTCTTAGAAAATAATGCTATTAATGCTAATACTAAAACTTTAAATCTAAATCAATCTTTAAAATTGTTCTACCAAAACGTGTCCGGACTGCGAACTAAAGCTCAATCAATTCGCACATTGAGTTCCCAATGTGATTATGATATCATCATCCTTGTGGAAACTTGGCTGAATGCTGACTTTTTCGATGAGGAATTCTTCGACTCTAATATCTTCTATGTCTTTAGAAAAGATAGGGATGTTCTTAAAACTGGTCATTCAAGAGGAGGAGGTGTTTTGATTGCAGTACAGCGGAAAATAAAGGCCTCTCAGATAGTTCTTGATAACTCTGACACACTTTTGGACCAGCTCTGTGTCCATGTTCAGTACCAAAGTGACAAGATTTTTATCTGTGCTTCCTATCTTCCACCAAATAGCTCATTCGATTTATATAAGGCACATGTAGACAATGTAGCTAATCTAGTTCATAAAAAGCTTGGTAATGACCACCTCTGCGTTCTTGGTGACTTTAATTTATGCAAAATTGCCTGGAATAATGTTTTTGATAAAAATGTATTAATACCATCTAATGTAAATAGTGAAACTGAAATTTATGTTATCGATAACTTTCTCAGTCTAGATTTGCAACAAATTAACTCTTTTTATAATAAGCTAGAAAGAATTCTTGATTTAATTTTAATATCTAATAACTTGAACTATAGTATTAATGAATGTGCTTTTCCGTTTTCTGCAGCGAATATGCACCACATACCGCTTATTGTTAACTTTAAATTTTACAATTTTAATCCAATAGTTTCATTAGACATTAATACTTCGCATATTGCCTTTAATTATAAGGTTTGTGATTTTGATCTTTTAAATTATCTTATATCTTGCATTGACTGGGATTCTTTGTTCACTGGTTTAAGCCTTTCTGAGTGTTTTAAAATTTTCAAATCTCAATTATCTGTAATATGTGTAAATAATATCCCACAGCTCCAAAAAATTGTTTATAAAATTCCTTGGTACACAAAGGGCTTAAAAAAGCTTAAGAATTTGAGGAATAAATTTTTCAAAAAATATAAGGCCACAAACAATTCTGCATATAAGTTGAAATATTTACATTTTATGAGAGAGTTTAATTTTCTTGAAAAATATCTATATAAAAAATACATTCGCAATTACGAATCAAATATTAAATCCAATCCCAATGCTTTCTGGCGTTTTATAAAAGCTAAAAAATGTTCTTCTAGCATACCTACATCTGTCTTTTTTAATGATCAATCTGCGAATTCTCCCTTGGAAGCTGCTAACCTGTTTGCTGACTTCTTTAAATCTAATTTTGTAAGTGACTCAGATCCGCATGATGACTTACGCCTTGACTCTAATACGTTGTCAATTCTTGGCTTTGGTTCCCTTGTTCTGTCAATTGATGACGTTTGGAATGGTATAATAAAACTTAAACAGTCGGCTCAAACTGATATTGATGGTATTTCTCCTCTTTTTATCAAGAATTGCGCTGCGTCCCTATTGTATCCGATCAAGTTGATCTTTAATAGGTCACTGGCCACTGGGGTTTTTCTAGATGACTGGAAAGTTGCAGCAATTGAACCTATTTTCAAAAGTGGTAACAAAAGCAATATTTCGAATTATAGGCCAATTTCTAAATTATCGTCAATTTCTAAACTATTCGAGGGAATTGTAAAAGAGAAAATGTACTTTGCCGTAAAAAATCTTATTTGTCCGCAACAGCATGGATTTGTTACAGGTCGCTCAACAGTGACAAATCTCATGATATTTACAGAAGATTGTGTCTCTGCTTTCCAAAGTGGAAATCAAGTTGATACAATTTACACAGACTTTTCAAAAGCGTTTGACAAAGTCTCTCACATCATCCTGCTTTCAAAATTAGCTCATATGGGTTTTCACTCAAATTTTTTAACCTGGATAAAGTCTTATTTATCCAATAGACTTTCGCATGTAGTGATAGATGACATTAAATCGATTGCTTTTACAGCAACATCTGGTGTGCCACAGGGCAGCATTCTAGGTCCACTGCTATTTTTGTTATTTATAAATGACATTAGCAGATGTTTCTCTTTTTCAAAATATCTTTTATACGCTGACGACTTAAAACTTTATGCTGTCATCCGCGACCATCAAGATGAATTAAATTTACAATCTGACATTAATAACCTTAGTGATTGGTGTTGTAGAAATAAACTTTTTCTAAATACTAATAAGTGCTTCTATGTTAAATTTTTTAAGACACTTAATGTGTCTTATAACTTATATAATATCAATGGTTCTGTTTTGAAAAAAATTGATGAAATCACAGATCTTGGCATAATTTTTGATTCAAAATTTACTTTCGTCAGCCATTTAAACTATATTATATCTAAAGCATATTCTCTTTTAGCATTTGTAATGCGCAATAGCTCGGATTTCTCAGACCCCTTTACTCTGAAATTGTTATACTACTCTTTTGTCCGTTCAAAGCTGGAGTATGCTATTATTATCTGGAGACCATACTATGCATCACATACAAATCGCCTTGAGCGCTTACAAAGAAAATTTACCAGATTTGCAGTTCGTTCTCTAAATCTATGTAATGAAAATCCCTCGTACATTGATCGATGTAAGCTTTTAAATCTAAAAACGCTACAATGCAGAGGTACGATATTAGCCTTGCTTTTCATATATGATATTGTTTGTGGTTCAATAGATTGTCCTACTCTTTTGAAATTAATTCATTTTAATGTTCCTGCCAGGAGCTTAAGAAATTTTGAAATTTTTCACATAAGTATCAAAAAAACCAATTATGCTTTATATGCTCCCATTTCGAGAGCTCTTACTGAAATAAACTTAATTCCAAATTCTTTTGCTTTGGATTTTTCTTTTCCTAAATATATTATTAAAAATTTACTTAACAATATTTACTATTAGATTTAGTATATTTTTAAGTTATATATTGATTGTCAGTATGGAATTAATTATTCTTTGACTAAATAAAATAAATAAAAAAAAAAAAAAAAAAAAAATAAAAAAAATAAAAAAAAAAAAAGTGTTGCACTCAACCCTGAAAAAGTGCAGGTTTTGAACACAAAACACTGCCTTGCTTACTCAGTCAGCGCCAAAAATAAATAATTTGTGAGCGCCAAAAATAAAAAATTTGCTATATTAAAAAAATTATAGTGTCAAATTTTGAATGCATATATTTATCCTTGTCTAACACACGCATTTCATAATATTTTCGTTTAAAGCAATCAGCTGATTTTCAGGGCAACATTCTCCCCACGTAAAGTTTCGTAGGGCAAGAAATGTGCTTTATGTGCCCTATATAAATGCAACATTTTAAGAAACGAACACAGATTTTTTTCACCCATTTGCACTTATTTTACAATCGAAAACGAAAAAAAGAAGAGGGCAATGAAACGGCAAAATTTTTTGGTAGAAACGAAAATACCATTCATACAAATTAAAGTGGAAAAAATGAAAAATAATTATTCTTTTTTTTTCGGTTTTTACCAGTTTTCTATACCAAGGTCACGTGTAAGGTCATCAAAATGTATAAATAAAATGTTGGTTCTACAAGCAAAAGTAGGGGCAAAAGTAGTCACACTATTGCAACACCCTATAACTTTTGCAAATGGCGCCATATGTCAATTCGTTTTTGACATTTGTAAAGTAAGCAAATGCAGAATACAAATCGAATAGTCATGAATCGGCTTACTCCGCAAGAACGCGCAATAATTGTTTCCATTTTTTTGCGCAACAATTTGTCGGTTGTGTTGGCGCAGCGTGAATTTCGTCGCAGATTTCTTGGCCGTCCGACACCAACTGGACAAACATTGCTGCGTTTGGCCACTCGCTGGACTGGGACAACACGAGATCTTCCTAAGGTTGGCCGGCCCCTGAGCGCTTCTGCTAAGAATATCGCTGCTGTTAGCCAAGATGTCGAAGAAGAGCCCGAAACATCGACCAGACGACGTGCCACGCAATTGGGCATTAGCCTGCGGTTCCTACGCAGAATTTTCGTGAAAGATTTAAAGATGTTCCCTTACAAAGTGCAAACAATGCATCAGCTGTTAACTGCTTACCGCCAACCGCGTGTAACCTACGCTCAAGCCATCCTGAATCTCAATGAAGAAGTAGACGATTTTTCATCGAAAATTATTATGACCGATGAGGCTCATTTCCATCTTTGCGGTTACGTGAATAAACAAAACAATCGTTTTTGGGGCACCGAAAATCCGTGTATCACCCACGAAGAACCATTACACCCGCGCAAAGTTACTGCGTGGTGTGCTGTTTACGCTGGAGGAGTCATCGGGCAATTTTTTTTTTGTTTTTGAGAACGCCGCGAGCCAAACGACGACAGTGGACGGCGCGCGCTACAGAGCCATGATTACCGAATTTTTTCTTCCTCAATTCAATGAATTGGGACTGGAGAACATGTGGTTCCAACAGGACGATACAAGGATATATAAGAATATTCTCAAGGAAGCACTTCCGAGTCGCTTAATCTTTCGTTTTGGTGATTTGCACTGGCTGGCCAGATCACCAGATTTAACCGCTCCAGACATCTTTTTATGGGGTTTTTTTAAGTCGCGGTTGTACGTTAACAAACCTCAGACTCTTCAAGCTCTTAAAGAGAATATTCGCCAAGATTGCGAGAACCTGTCGCCCGAAGTTCTGGCAAGAGTGATGGAAAATGCCATAAAACGAGCTCGTATGGTCATCAACTCTGGCGGCGGCGACTTGGCCGATATCATTTTCTCAACTTGATGGAATAAATTCTAATGGATTAAATAAACAAATTTCACAAGCAAAATCAAAGTTTTTCATAAAAAAAAAAAATGACAGCAAAAGACCAATGGGTGATTACTTTTGCCCCACCTTGTAATAAAACAAACAATTTTGCAAATATCTTAAACGGTATGAAAGTTATAGGCGATAGAGTACCTCATAATGATAAGATATATGCACAAAAATTGGGAGTGCAAGAAAACATATAAAAACACCACCTTCAATTTTTTTTAATAAAGGTAACATTCTTCAAATTAAAAAAAAAAAAAAAAAAATGATGCTTTTTTTGAGAAATTAGCACATACATTTTTTTTGAAATATGTTGGCAACCCTGAAATCCAAAATCCAAAAATATTATATTTTTCCCAGAAACTAGTTACCAATACCTTTCCAACGGTACCTCATTTATAAAAATCGGATAAAAAATGACGTAGACACAATTTATTGGAAATAACTCAATTCTGACGTTTTCAGAGGATGGCCAGAATTGAAAGGTCCATAACTTTTCAACGAATGGTGATAAAAAAAAAAAAAAAAAATTGGTGTTCTTAGAAGTTAAATAGGAACCTAGAGCCAAAAATAAAGCCAAACAAAAGGCATAAGACGGACCCGTTTTGCTTTATGCGTGGAATAGGCGTCTGCCAAAATTTCAAGGCGAAGAAATTTTATTTTGTACAAACATACATTTATATTTTTATTTATATAAATTTTGTATTTTAAATTTTGAATTTTGAGTTTTGAATTTTGAATTTTGAATTTTGTATTTTGTATTTTGAATTTTGATTATTAAATTTTGAATTTTAAGTTTGGAGTTTTGATTTTTGAATGCTGAATCTTGAATTTTGAATTTCGAATTTTGAATTTTGTATTTTGTATTTTGAATTTTGAATTTGGAATTTTGAATGTTGAATTTTAAACTTTGAATCTTGAATTTTGAATTTCGAATTTTGAATTTTGAGTTTTGAATTTTGAATTTTGTATTTTGAATTTTGAATTTTGAATTTTGAATTTTGTATTTTGAATTTTGAATTTTGAATTTTGAATTTTGAATTTTGAATTTTGAATTTGAAAGTTTTGAATTTTGTATTCTGAATTTTGAATTTGGAATTTTGAATTTTTTATTTTGAATTTTGAATTTTGAATTTTGTATTTTGAATTTTGATTTTTAAATTTTGAATTTTAAGTTTGGAATTTTGATTATTGAATGCTGAATCTTGAATTTTGAATTTTGTATTTTTAATTTTGAATTTGGAATTTTGCATTTTGAAATTTGTATTTTGATTTTTAAATTGTGAATTTTAAGTTTGGAATTTTGATTTTTGAATGCTGAATCTTGAATTTTGAATTTCGAATTTTGAATTATGAATTTTGTATTTTGAATTTGGAATTTTGAATTTGGAATTTTGAAGTTTCAATTTTGATTTTTGAATTTTAAGTTTTTAATGTTGAATTTCGAATTTTGAATTTTGAATCTGTAATTTTGATTTTTGAATTTTGAATTTTGAGATTTGAATTTGGAATTTTGAATTTGAAATTTTGACTTTAGAATTTTGAATTTTGAATTTTGAATTTTGTATTCTGAATTTTGAATTTTAAATTCACAGTTTACAATTTAATTTTAGAAGAAAGAAAAATGAATATCTCATAAAATCTATGTTTTATGTTAATAATACAAAAATATATATATATTTTTTTTTGACCACGTCCGGATTTGAACCTAGAACGGTTAAGGCTAAAAAGTAGTGAGCAGTTAGTATGCTCGGCTACTGACTGACCCATATGCCTTATAATACCACGTCTAGAATTAGTTGGTGTCATTCATTAATTAATTTAATTTATTTGCAAAAAGCAAAACATAAAATAACTAGTTTTTTAACTGATGATGGACTTAATTCCTACGTTCTCTCGTTTTTTGACACTTGTAATATCTACCTTCTCTGCGCTTTTTGTCAAAGATTATCTTAATCATAATTGTAACAATTATTTTACACGCTGTACACTTTACAATTAACAAAAGAAGATCAAAGACTTCTAAAAATGAACTTACTACAGCACAGAGAATACATCTTCGATTAAAGCTGTCTATTCTTCATGGTAGATTATTAAATGAAGCATATCAAGAGAGCGAGAAGAGGCACTTCTAGTCATCAGCAGCAGCAGCGATACCATGCAACAGATGAACTATATAAATATAACCAGCATCAGAAACCATCAAACATCAAGCATAGGTACAACTCAATAGAGGGGGGGAGGGGGGACATAAAAGATCAACAAGCTAAACAACAAGATCAGATAAATATCAGAAAAATGTGGAAAAAAGCTATTAAAAATACAAAGGGGGAATGGAACAATAATAAGAACAATAACAACAACAATAACAACAACAATAAAAAAGCGCACTTATGCAAAACAAGTGCAGAACTCAGATCGAGGCACCGAACAACCGACCGACCACTTGAGAGCTAATAAAGTTCAATTGAATTTAAACAAAGCGCACAAAAAGGTCAAGTAACTTTAAAGTAAAGAAGAACAAGATGATGGAAAAACTCAAAAAGAAATTGCATTAAATTTAAAATTCTTAATTGAGGAAAAAGAAACAAATTATAGTGTCATCAGCTCGTAACATCGTTACAAACAGTCAAAAAGTCAAGTAAAAAAAAAAAAAAATAAAAAAATACAAAAACAAAAAAAAAACATAAAAGTAAAATACCGCCAAGTGACACCAAAGCGGAAACACTCATGATTATGCTAGAGTAATGAATACACCACACAAACATTGATATATGAGGGGAAATGTTTAAAAAAATTATGATCAAATTTAGGAGGGAGATTTCTTGACCTATATGTCAATAGATAGAGTAAGGAGGATAGTAGTGGGGAAGATTGTTGCCAATGAGTGAAAGATTTCCAAGCAGGTGAAATCTATAGAAGCTATTGCACAGGAAATTAAAGCAAAAAGCAAAAACTAAAGTTTAATCTATAGCTTCATCTGTTTATTGTTAAGTGGAGTCAAACAGAAGTTTTTCTCAGGTTAATGAGAATTTTTTATTTTTTCTTTCTTTTCTCTCATCATTTCATCTCATTTCCGTTACTTTAAATTCTGCAAATGTCACAGTTTTAAGTAAATCTCTATCTGACAACTAGATCTTGGTAGTGAAGGAAGTATAAATGTTACTCTAAAACTTTTTTTTGACATAATTATGGAAATTTCTTAAAATATAATAAAAAAAACTAGTATGAAATTATCTCCGAACCCAAGTATTTTCAAAGTCTTAAGCAGTCAATAAAATGTTTATTTAGCAGAAAATATTCGCTTTTGTTTTATGATAGTCACTTTGTATGGGAGGTAGGTGTGGTTTTCACCCGATTTGTTTGAATTTCATACTCGGAGTGTATATTAATCATCAAGGCATAACATTTCAATGTCATATATTAATTTTTGTGGAATTCTAAGAGATTTAACCGTTTTGATAAAGTCACTTTGTGTGGGAGGCAGGCGTGGTTATGATCTGATTTGATTCTTTTTCGAACTTGACCTTTATTTTTTTAGATACAAGCTTAAAAACCGAATTTCATGATGATAGCTTGAAAATTATGGCTGTAATCTTGATCACAGACGGACAGACAGACGTACATGGCTAAATCGACTCGGGTGGTGATGCTGATCAAGAATATATATACTTTGCTATACCTACCACGCCTCCTTATGAGCGTTACAAACGGAGTGACAAAATTAATATACCCCGTTTACGTTTTTTAAACGTAGGGGTATAAATATACATATATATATATATATGTATACAAAAATATAAAAGGCCTTTGACCAAGCGTAACTCAATTGATTGAGCTATAAACAGATGGCTCTAAGCTCGAGGGACTAGTAGAAAGGGGAGTCTAATCTTCCCAATCATTGACCGATGTTTTTGATTTCCCAATCATTGTAGTGTGTATCATGCGGAAGTCCTATCCAAGCCATCCAAGAAGCGGCTCTGCACCTTAACCACGCACAAAGCTGTCTACATCTTTGCAGATAGTCAAGCAGCTCTAAAGGTGCTATGGTTCTACACTTACTGCTCTAAATCCATCGCTGTATGCCGCAGATCTTTCAACGAGATGTCTGAACATTTCAGGATATACCTCATCTGGGTGCCTGAATACTGTGATATTGAAGGCAACTACAAAGCTGATGAATTGGCTAGGAAGAATACGACCTCCACTATCCTTCCGGGATCCTTCCTTAAAAGTACCTTTCTTATGGTATCCGAGGTCTACCTTAAGGGTAGATATACTCTTAGTCACCTTTAAACTCCAATGCAGGTGAAACATACTTCGCCAGATCAAGGAGCGTTGAAACCATCTCGCCACCTGCAACACGACTATAATAACTTGGCCTTTATATAATTTCAAATTTCATCTCTTCTCTATTACACCAAATTATATTCCATTTTTTAAAGTCAACAATTAAGAAAATAAAAACAATATTTCTATTCGTCAAATTGAGAATAAAAAGATATACTTATGCTCTAGAAAAATATGTCACAAAGTAAGTCACCATATATTAACTTTTGAATGGTTATCAGACAAAAAACACGCTTAATTTATAATGTGTTTGCTTATTTAAATTCATTTATTTCTAAATTTCAAAATGTCGCAGACTCGTGCGACAAGCAGCGCTTTATGTGCTTTAAAATATTCAACAGGTAATACATAATTTTGTTTCTTCTAAAAGTTTTCTCAAATGTTGATTCCTGTTTGTCAATGTTAAGTGCTTTAAAATAAGTGTCGCATAGATGTGCGACAAGTTGCGTTGGTCAAATTTGTTAATTATAAAAGTGATTAACATTTTTTGTACGTATTATAAATTGTTCAAAATCAGCTTTCGTTATTTTACTAAAATTATTTATTAATGATTATTCATGTTTTTCGATTTTAAGTGCGGTAAGCCATGTGTCGCAAGCATGTGAAATGTCGCGTTGCATAAATTTGTGAATATTAAAAATGCACATAATTATTTTTTGTATTAGAAATTGGGTTAAAATCATTTTTCATGTTTGCGCATAATTATGTATCAAAATAACTGCGATATGTGGGCAAAGTAATAGTAATAGTAAAAGTCGCAATATATGAATCATTTAACACTTTACAGGTAATGCATTTCAAGTCATTTAATTTCTTTACTTTACTTATTTCGTTTTAATATTCTTAGATTTTGTGGTCCCAAAGTGTCGCAAGATCGTGCGACAAATAGCGTGATATTAACCCATGCATGCAAAACAGGCACTTCTTCTAAAATTGCTTCAATTGCTTGTCGATTTCCTGCTTGTCGATTCAAAATACATCAAACTGGCGTCACAACAACGTGCGATAAGTCATGCATTTGCGTGAGTTTGCATTTTTTGAAATTTGTGAAGAAATTAATAAAATTTTCAAGATCTTTATTTATATTCGCTAACTGTATAATACTAAATATATTAGTCCCAAAGTGTTGGCTGCGACAATTCGCAGTGTTTGCACCTTTTAATGCTTGATAGACTAAGTTTATTTGCTACGAATTAAAAAAATCGTAATCATATTCGCCGATTCTAAGTACCCCAAATGTCGCAAGGTTGTGCGACAAAAAATGCTATTAGAACAAATAAACCTTTTTTCACTAAAAATTCAAAGCAAAAATTTTAGAAATTTAAAAATGTTTTAAGTTCTGTATATATATTCGCTAACTCTATGATATCAAATATATTTGTCGCAAAGTACTGGCTGCGACAATTTACGATGTTTGCACCTTTTAATTTATTGTCTCCACAGATAATCTACTGTACAAAACTAATTATGTATTTATTTAAAAATCTTATTCATATTTGTCGATTCAAATGTCCCAAATGTCGCAAGGTTGTGCGACAAAAAGTGGGATATGACCCGTGGATCTTTCTCGGGCAATACATTTGTACTTCTGAAATTTTTTCAACTGCTAATTCATGCTTAGCAATTTTAATACAATTTTTACAAAATGTTTTAATACATTTTAAACAAAATATCGCAAGGACTCGCAACAAGTTGCGGGGTATAAATCTTTCAAAGCTAAAAATTCGCAACAAAAATTTAAAAAATTCAAGAAATTTTCCAGGTTCTTCATTTATATTCGTTTTTTCTAAGATATTAAATAAATATGTCGCAGGGTATTAAATGCGATTTATTTAGCTATACATTTGATCCATTCAGAGATCCATATGGCAAACCATTTAATTTCCTTTTAAATTGAAAAATTTTTATAGAGATCTTTTGGCTTTAAAGTCCCAACACAAAAAAATTCGCAATATAAGTCGCTTTAAATTAATCTTTAATTTCTTAGGCGGTAACAATTATTATTTTTATTAACAAACCTTTTTCAATTTTTTTTTATTCTTAGGTACCAAAAACACATGTCGAAGCGGCCGTGAGACAAAACTAATTTCATAATTTTAATTACTTACAAAATTTTTCCAAAATTCGAATTTATTTTCTTTGATTTAAGATCCCAAAATGTGTGTCGCAGAGCCATGAGTCCAATTAAAATAAAATTTTATTAAGTCATTTTTAAATTTTTCAAATTTCTATTTGAGATACCAAAATATGTGTCGCAGAGCAATGAATTTTAGTTGATTAATAATCTTAAATACCAATAATTTTTTCAATTTTGTTGTAATTAACATTTGAGTAGAAAAAGCGCTCCAAGTTATTTATTTTTTCTACTTTCGAACAGTGCAATAATATAATATTTCCTTGAGTATCCCACATACTGTTGTGCTTTCTTAATAAATTTAGAAGTATTGACACGTTGTAAACCTGAAAATTAGAGGATATCGCCCTCTGCGACAAAATCTAAATCTTGTAAATAACCACAAAGACTTATCTAGCCCTGCGACTTGAGACGTTTTGACATGCATAAATTTAGAAGTTTTGACTCATTGTAAACTTGAAAATTAGAGGGCGATATGCTGCGACAAAATCTAAATCTTGTCAATAGTACCACAAAGACTTATCTTGCCCTACGACTTTAGAAGTTTTTACATGAAGGAATTTAGAATTTTTGACACGTTGTAAACTTGAAAAAAAGAATGCGATATGCTGCAACAAAATCTAACTCTTGTTAATAGTACTACAAAGACTTGTCTAGCCCTGCGACTTTAGAAGTTTTCATACGAAGGAATTAATAAGTTTTGACACGTTGTAAACTTGAAAATAAGAACGCGATATGCTGCGACAAAATCTAACTCTTGTAAATAGTACCACAAAGACTTGTCTAGCCTTGCGGCTTTAACAAAACTAGCGACTGAGGATAGTAATAGTAAGTAAAATGTTTGCAAGTAAAAGTAATGAGACTAAAATTTATGCGAATGCGACCAAAAAGCGTCAATTCAAACCCTAGCGACTAAAAATCATGCGACTGAAACTTATGCGACTAAAATCGATTGTGCGACTGAAAAGTATGCGATTTTTCGCACAAAGTCATAGATTGCAAACAACTGCATAGAAATCAAGGGGAATTTCTTTGCGACACATTAACGGCCTGCCCCGATATGACAAGAAATTGTTCTAAAATTGTTAACAATATGTATGTTGCTTGCGACAAAAACTTTTATCGCTGAATAAAAGAAAAATGTGACGCTTGTGTAAAACTTAAATATAAGGAAATGCACTGCGACTTTATATAAAACCCTTGCGACAACTTTAAGCTTTACCGTCTTATATTCCGAAATGGAATAGAAAATTTAAGAAAATTATTTATGTATTTGTCTTTTCAAAATATTTGTCCATTCAAATTCTCCTCAAAAATACCATTAAAAAATCGTCACAAAAGCTTTGAATAATAGAACCAAATTAAAGCTACAATGAAAAGCTTCAAACCTACTTTTCCAGTTTTCAGTAGCAATAAATAACATATTAAATTCAACTCTATTGATCTATAAACGCATACGCGGCTAGCTGCTCCACTTTATTTGTCTTCCTGCATATTTCTTGGTCTTTCCATTCATCTATTTCCTCCAAATTGCTGCTGTTGCTGCTACGGCTGCTGTGAAGTGGTTTTCCAGTGAAGCGGTTATTGTCATGATTGCCAAGATTTTGCTGCTGTACAAATGAAAACCGGGAAAATAATAATCTTTAGTACGTATTGACAGCAACAACAACTTTCTGCAAGCGAGCCTGCCGATAGATAGACGGAGAAAACTCGAAAGAAAAACTGAATGAATTTATTATGCAAGCGTTTCAAATTATGAAACATACTTAATTGAGATTTTATGCTGCATGCCAATCACTTACTTTTTCCCCAAACGTGCTTAACTCGGAATGCCAATGCATTAGCATAACCTAGTTAGTAGCTATGATGGTATTTAGTTGAAGTGGTAGATTTGAATGTGGAATTTACTTAAAAGTTTATTACAATTATAGCTTGTTGCTGAGCATAATTGAACAATTATGTGTGTTTTTTTAACTTTAGTTGCAACTCTTGTTTGCGAGCAACTTTTGTCAAAAAGATTCACTCAATTAGCAACTCAAATCATTGACTATTTGTCCATGCAAGACTGTCAATATAAACCTTCTTGTTGACATAACTAATTAAATCCATTTTCGCAAAATGTATAAAACAAAAATTAAAATCAAACTAGCAAAATACAACAACATCGCCAAGTTTGTTTAAGAGCGAACTTTAAGTCCGGACGAATAATTGAATAATTGGTTGAGTTATCAATTTCCTAAAGCAAAGTTTAAAGTACAAATGTGCTGTAAACACCGTAGTGCAAAGCTAAACTAATGATGAGTTTAAGTGCAATAAAAAGCCAGAAACAGAAAGTATTAACAAAATTGTCGCTTTTGGGATTCGAAAACCCGCGAATCAAGCAAATTGTTGACTTGAATCAAGCAAATTTTTCTCACCTTCATTACATTGGCATGCTTATAATTCACAACATGTTTACATGACAACATGTTTAAGATGGTGCGAATTGGCAAACTAAGGCATGGTTGGAAGGTGCAATGTCTTTCTTATCTGTAACTTTACTTTGAAAAATGTAAGCGTCTACAAGATATATTTAGGATATTCGAGAAGTTTTTTTATGTTAGGCATCACATCTTTGCTGAAGCATTTTCATTATAATAAGAAATTTATTTCTGTTCGGCCATCACCGCTCTGCAGACAATGGCAAACCTCAGAGAGTAAATAATGCCATGTAAAGCTTCTTGTGAACATGCACATTAGCATTAGTTTGGAGTCGGCATAAAACTAGAAGGTCCAGTTCTCAATTAATTGTGTACATACAGTTAATAACCCGCACAACACAATTTCATCATAAAAAGTTCGGTCAAAGTCCTTTCGAGGGCTGAAATGGCCACTTTATAAAGGGTTTTCCATTAAGGACTTGACAACTTTTTTTTTTAAAGCGGCCTGAAGTACAATCAAAACATTTATGAATGGAACTCGACTTCGTTCATATGGCCACAGCGGGCACGTATGCAGCGGTCGATTCGTTGGACCCAATTTTCGATGACTCGGCCACATATTTCGGCCGAAACAGCCGCTCTTTCGCGTTCAATGTTGGCTCTGAGCTTTTCCAACGTCGTCGGCTTGTTGGCATAGACCAATGACTTGACGTAGGCCCAAATAAAATAGTCTAGAGGCGTTATTTCGCACGAACGAGGCGGTCAATCGACTGGCCCATTTCTTGAGATAACACGTTCATCAAACTTACTCTTCAATAAATCGATTGTAACGTGTGCTGTGTGGCTTGTGGTACCCTCCTGTTGAAACCACATGTCGTCCAAGTCCATATCTTCCAATTCGGGCCAAAAATATTCAGCAATCATGGCGCAATAACGATGGCCATTCACAGTAACGTTACGATGGTTATCGTCGATGAAAAAATATGGTCCAATGACGCCGCCGGCATGCAAACCGCACCAAAGAATTATTTTTTGTGGATGAAGTGGTGATTCATGAAGCACATGTGGATTTTTACCCGGCCAATAAAGCATATTTTGCTTATTGACGAACCCATTGAGCCAAAAATGAGCTTCGTCACTGAAGCTCATTTTTGCATCTTTCCCAGAGCCCAATCGGAAAACGTACGTCGCTTCAAATGGTTCATCGGCTTCAATTCTTGAGTCAGCTTGATCTTGTATGGGTGTAAATCAAGATCCTTACACAAAATTCGCCATAAAGTGGTCTGGGCGATGCCCAATTCTTGAGAACGCCGTGGAATTGACTGTTTTGTAGCGTTTGCTATGGACGCCTGAACAGCAGCGATATTTTCGACACTTCGACCAACCCGTTGTCTCACTGGTACGGCAACATCACACAACGAATATGTAGACTCAAAATTTTGCACTAAACTTGTTATTGTCTGTCTACTTGGGCGAGAATTACGACCGAAAATTGCAGTTAACGCTCTTAAAGTTGCGATCACCGACTCCGAATTTCGGTAGTAAATTTTTATAATTTGCAGACGTTGTTCATTCGTGTACTTTACCATGATGAAAATGTTGAGTTTACTGATTAAATTGACAGTGACAGTTCTATGATTAATAAAAGGGTGCGTTCAGAAATTGCATTCAAAGTTGTCAAGTCCCTATTGGAAAACCCTGTATTTATTAATATCAAGCAAAAAATTTAAGTATTAAGAAAATTGTTGTTGTTGTAGCAACCTGTTGCTTCATGAATTATTTGACATAAAGCTCTTTATATAATTCTTAAAAAATATGTTTTATAAGAATTATAAAATTAAATATTAAGAAAATTGTTTATTATTCCAAATTATTCTTGTTTTCAGTAAATTCTTTACTTGAATCAAGCAAATTGTTCTCAACTCAAGGAAAATCAATTTCTTTAATCAAGCAAAATATAGTTTTCAGCAAATTGTTACTTGAATCAAACAAATTTTTCTTAATTTAAGCAAATGTTAGTCTTGAATATACAAAAAATATTCTTGAGTTTTAAGCAAATGTTTCTTGAATTAAAAATTTTTTTCTTAATATCATGTGTCTTAAATTTGGTCAATTCAAGCATTATTTTGTTTGAGAAATTTACGCTTGAGTGTCAACTATAGCCTATTTGCTTGATTCAAGCATAGAATGCTTGATTTTTTCTCTGAAGAGCCGTTAAAAGAGCCGTTAGAGTCAATGGAGTGCTCTACAGTGATATTATACACAATTTTCTGTGATCGGAGGTGATGTGTACGGAAACAGAACACCTCTACTTTATACAGGATGGTGCCAGTAATTGCGCAAGCTCCCTGGTCGCGTAATTTCGTGTTTTGGAGACACCAATGTCAAAGATCATGCAATTTAACACCGTGAGACTTCTTATTTTGGAGTTATATTGAGAGTAAGGTCTACGCCACCCATTCACAAATAATTTCTACTCTCAAAGCCATCGCCAAAACGCTTCAAACTGAAGTCGCTATCGCCGAAATAGAGGACCTATTATGCGGAAGGGTGATTAAAAATTTCGAATTATAAAGTTTTCGAATTATTTCGAAAATATAGAGGTCTGCAAAGCAAAGCGGAGGTGATCGTTTGAAAGATATTGCATTCCATACAAAATCTCTATGGGCCAGTTTTTCAGTGTGGGTTTAAACTCTAGTCAAATTAAACTGAGCTTAACTCACCAAAAAGGTACGTTAAAAGTCGGTTTAACTAAATATTGTAGCATTCGTTTAAGTTGAATTGACTTAAATTATCATATGATGTGCTTTTTTTTTGCTTAAACCGAGTTTAAACGTCCAATTTTGGTGAGTTAACTTCGGTTTAATTTGACTAGAGTTTAAACCCGCACTGAAAAACTGGCCCTATGTGTCTACTTTTTAATCCAATAAAAATTTAAGAGACTTTCCGACAATTGTTTGTTTTATTGAAAAAATAAACCCTGCACTTTTTGATGCACTAAAAAGTGCATCAACTTTTAGAAGAAATTACAGTGCTTATTAAATGTCAAAATTAAATAAAGTATGTCCCAAAAGTCACTGACATTTGAATTTCTTAAGGGAAGGGTTCCCTGATTATGGACAAAAATAAGGCAAAGTTTGTATTTTTGTTGTAGGACAATGAAAATGCGTACGAGCTTTCGGTTTTGATGATTATATTAGTTTATTATCAGACAATTTAAAAAAGTGAAAAAGTTGAAAAAATTCAAAATGGCGGCTACAAAATGCACATTTCCGTGGGCCCCTGCGCGCGAAACATGGTGTCCTAACTAAAATTCTGCCTCTTCTTGTGGTGGACTGAAATCAAAAATTGTTGTTATTACTTAAAGATAATGATATTTTCTATGACTGGAACTAAAATTGTTATTATCCATGTAAAATTCATTGAATAATGAACATTAGAACTAAAAGTTCAAATTTTGCTTGTTTTTTTCCATTTCAACAACGTTAAAAAAATATAAATAAATAATTTTTATACATGATGTTAGTTCAGGGCGTACAAAAAAGCATGCACTTCCAAACAGTTCTTAGATAAAGATAAAGAGAATCGGATCAATAGATCAGGCCTGAGAGTTTTAATTAGATCGGAAAACGTGGTTTCGAGATAAGCGCGTTTGAAGTTTTTTTAAAAGTTTAGTTTGGAATAACTTTCTTTTTCGAACAATTACCACGACAAGCATGAGATTTTATAGGTTTTGGGGGTCGCTGAGTTCGAATTTGTATTCAAATTGACAAAATTCAAAATGGCGGACCCAATATGGCGGATTTAAAAAATTTTGCATTTACCAATTACGACTAAAATTTTTATTTCATAGGTTTGTGTATTAGTGAAAAGCGAATTTATCATTAGTTTTCAGCAAATAACAACAAATGCATTACAGTGGACCAAAAAAAATGTTTTTCTGTAAATTCGGAACGACATTGCAATTTCAAAATTTTCGCGAACACCAAACGTCAATTTATTATCGACTATATTGTACTATACTTACATTAGGATCTCAGTCGCGTATTCCTGGACCATACAGGATCCCCTCTTCTGCTTCGAACTGCCACAATATCGACCCCTATTCGTGCATCGGTACATGAAAAAAATAGAAAGACGTTTGAAAGCGAGCGGTGCATTATAGCGGTAAACCGCCACGTAGCGCGCGTGAGATAGGTGTCTTCAAGACGTTGCCATTCGAAAAATATTCGTCGGATCGAAAAATCCATTTACACACATATTCTACACATATGTGGCTTTCATTTTTTGCAAAAAAAAAATCGATTTTTAGTCCAAAATGAGGGAACCCTTCCCTTAATAAAACGCATTGTTTTGTTGAAATATCTGTGAGTTTTTATTGAATAATAAAGTAAAGATATGGAGGTAACTAATGGAATATAATATAGCTCAAGTGGCCGCCTCGACCTACTTTGTAATCACGAGCCCTTTACACGAAAATATCGATGCCATTTTCCATGACGATTCTGGATCAATTGCTACAATGCCCAGTTGGATTTCCTGTTTCAGCTCCGGAATCGTACGGGGTTTATTGGCATAAATGCTCCCTTTGATGAAACCGCAAATGAAGAAGTTTAACGGAGTCAAAACGCATCATCTCGGTGGCCAACAGACATCACCTCGGCGCGAGATAATCTTCCACTCGAATTTTGTTTTCAATGTGCAAATTTTGCGAAACATTTCCGCAAAATGTTCACTAAGGGTATTCACATCAACGCTGAAATGAGTGTGAGTCATTGTGAACATGAAAATTTCGATCAGAAAAAGAACATTCTGTCAAATTCCGCCTAAAAAGCTGATGAAATGGTTAAGATGGAACAATCTTTTTTTTGGCATTGATTTTTTATAAAAAGACAGGAAGCATAAGTTTTTTACAGAATATTTACAAAATTATTTGTTTCGGTAAAATTTATATAGAAATAAGCGATGGCTTAATTTTAAGTTAATTAATGCATGTGAATAAAACAAAAATTTAAAAACGGTCGCTCATTTGAACTCGTCGGAAATTTTCGATTTTTGAAATTTCAGCATTGAAGTGAATACCTCTACTATTTATGAAGTGCATTTTCGCAATTTGTATGCATTGCTGGTATTAGAACTAGTAGATAGTTTTAATTTTTCGTGCAGACACTGTATTGCATGCTGTCACTTAAGGGGGGAGAATTGGTTTATGTTCAAATGAAAAAAAAAAAAAACTATTGACAGAGCTTACATATCCGAGCTGTTAACACAGCTAATTGGGTAGGAGTGTGCGAGAGAGAAAGGGTGAGAGAGAAAAAGGGAGAGAAGCTATGCAAACCTATCCACAACGACCATTTGAACGAGAATAAATACAGCGTTAGGCATAATAAATGTTTGTAACTTAGCTATCTTTGGAAGTGTCACATCAATAAATAATTCCATTGAAAGAATGCTACGCATTGCGACAGAACGGAACGCTATGCTATGTTGTGCTATGCTATAGGGATGAACGGCAAGAAACTTCAAACGATGAATAAATAAACGGATGCAGACAAAGAATGAATAAATGTTGCACATTTTATGCTGCCTCACTCTCGTGTCAGTTGGTTGTTGCTGTTGTTCGACCCGCTTTTTGACGTCAATAAAAATGCATTTAAACTAATAACTTTTTTTTCTATTTACACCGAGTGAGAAATGTTTGCAGCGGAAGTTGGAAGCAATCTATTTCAAGATTTAACTAAACATGCGGGACGACACAATGGAGTGTGTGTGCCTGTGTGTGTATCATGGTGGCATATATAATTTCGTAAAAACTTTCTTTTTAGTTACAACAGAGAAAAACCTCTTGAAACTACTTCATTAAAGTCTTAGTAAAATAAGCGCTATTTACACCAATCAACTATAAAAAAACTTGCCTGGAATACAACACTTCATGCTCTAATAGTTTACTATGTGCTATACTATATATCAGTCAACTCTTAGACTGGCATTTTAAGACCTGATTAAAACACAAATAAACTAGTTACGTGCAACCATAGCCAAGGTCAAGGTATAGAGTTGTTTACCATCTAAACCAAACACGCATTGAATAATTTACACGAACAAAAAAAAAATACATTCATTTAAGAAGGAATTCGTCTGACGTTACGTCACTTCATAGGCACAAAAATGCAATAAATATAGCCATACATGTAATTATTACAAGCCGTTATTTTAGACTAGCCCAAAAAGAAAAGAAAAAAAAAACAACAGACTTCAATGATGCAAGCTCCATAAAAACAAAAAAAAAATTCAATACAAAACAGCTAGTTACACGTTTTTGTTTACAATTCATTGTCTGAAGCTGACACAGTGTGCGATCAGCTGAAAAGGTAAACACCACCACCACGTACCCAACTCACTCACTCCATAATAAATCGATGCATGTTCTCTTTTTTTTCAATTTCATTTTATGAGCGCTCTCATAATGACAGTTCGGCCTGTGTTGCTTGGGAAGGTAGTTAAAAAACTACTCACTATTTAATTGCTGTTGAGTACAGGTGCACACACGTTAATTTTAAAAATTTCTGTTTTCTTTTTATATGATATTTTATTGTTGTTTGCTGTTGTTTGCTGTTGTTGTTGCTATTGTCTCTTCATTTCTGTTGTTATTGCTCATTGTGATGCACGTTTTGAAGTGATATAATCATAAATTCCTAGTTATTCAACTTTTGTCAGTATATCGTAATGTAATAGGTAATTCACAGACTAAACTTGGAAGTTTCCAAGCCTATGGTTGCTGCAGTTGATGCATGTAATTGCTGATTGGTCATGCCTTCCATGAATGGTGATAATTGTTTTAGTTTTATGTATTTTTATATGCACATAAATGGTCATAATTGTGACAACTAATAATTGTGCATTGCACTCAGCAATCGTGTTGAAAGTAATTGTTTTTGTAAAAATACAAAAAAAAAAAAACCATTCATCATTGTTTGATGAGTTTGAATGAGACCCAATTGCTGAATGGCCCCAAGTTCGAGAAATAAATTATTGACTTCACCTTAGGCAGTTAAAAAAAACCATTAAGGAATGTATTATCTTCGATTTGTCCGCAGTTAAAATAACCTCACACTTTTAATTAATATATACAGAGGGTTTTTTTTTTAGAGGTATACAAAAAAAAATGTTTGCAAGTGCACTTATTTTAAAGATGACCTCAAGACAACTCCAAAAACAAAAAAAAATGTTTTTGGACCCTCGGAAAAACCGCCAAAATAGTATTTTTTCCATAACTTATGCCATAACTATCGGAATTTATTTTTTTCAGACACTTCTATTCTTTCGGACACTAAACCGTTATGCTTTAAACAGAAAAAATTATAGAAACAATAATAAGAAGCTTTAGTTTCAAGAAATTTTAATAAGAAAGGTTTTTACTACAGTTTGGAGCTTCTTTAACTTCTTAGTTTCAAGGCCAATTAAGGCGCTTTTTGGACAAGAAGAAACAAATTTTTAAGTAGTTTAATTTTATGAGAAAAAAAATGGAGTTTAGGGGTGTAAATCGGGATAGCAGGGTTTGCCAGTTGAAAATGACTTCGGAAGTCAAAAAGCTCTGATTTACATAACAGTCCGTTCAAAAAGGCCATAGAAAAAAAAAAAATAGAAAAAAGTGAAGTTCGAGTTTTGATAAAGCATTTCTTTTTGATGAAAAAAAATATAGTGGAAGCCAAATAATGGCTTAATAAACATTATCCGGACTCTGCTCCATCGAGACAAATGGTAGAAAAGTGGATTGCTGAATTTGAACGTGGTCGTACCAGCACAAATGATGCAGAGCGTAGTGGACGCCAAAATGAGGCCGTTATTCCAGAAAACATAAAAAAAATCCACAAATTGGTTATGAACGATCGCAAATTGAAGGTGCACGAGCTAGCTGACATTGTAAAGATATCAGATGGTAGTGTTTTTACCATTTTATACGAACATTTGGGTATGCGAAAGATCTCTGCAAAGTGAGTTCACAGTCGACCAAAAACAACAACGAATTGATGCTTCAGAGGAGTGTTTGGCGCTGTTAAACCGCAATCAAATCGAATTCTATCGTCGATATGTGACAATGGATGAAACATGGCTTCGCTATTGTACACCAGAATCCAAAAGACAGTCAGCTGAGTGGACAGTAGTCGCCGAACCGAATCCAAAGCGAGCAAAGACCCAACAGTCGGCCTGTAAGGTGATGGCGTCTGTATTTTGAGATGCGAAAGGAATAACATTCATCGACTATCTCCAAAAATGAACTACCATCAACAGCGACTATTACTGTGCACTTTTGGATCGATTGAAGGCTGAAATCGCAAAGAAACGGCCACATTTGCAAAAGTGTTGTTTCACCAAGACAATGCACCGTGTCACAAATCGATGAAAACTATGACAAAATTGAATGAATTCGACTTCGAATTGCTGACCCACCCACCGTATTCTCCAGATTTAGTTCCCAGCGACTTTTTCCTGTTTTCAGATCTCAAGAGAATGCTTGCTGGAAAGAAATGCAAGTCCAGTGATGAAGTAATCGCTAAAACTGAGGCCTATTTTGACGAGAAAGAGAAATCGTACTATAAAAGTGGTATCGAAAAGTTGGAGAATCGCTATACTCGTTGTATCGCTCTCGAAGGCAACTATGTTGAATAATATAATCGAGTTTTATCAAAATTTAGTTTTTTTTTTAATTATCCTACGGACTTATTGATTGACCTGTTAAAATGCATAAGTTTTAGAAAAAAAGACCATTTTGGCGGTTTTTCCGGAGGCCCAAAAAAGTTTTTGTATTTAGAGTTCTCTCGAGGACATCCTTAAAATAAGGGGTGCACTTTTCAAACTTTGTTTCGACCCACTGTACAAATTTAAATTGGAATAATTTCAAACTGAATATTATTAGAAAGATTACTTTATGCCATTAGTGTTGATGCTCGCGGCTGGCCCGGATGTGTTGCATTCTGAAAATCCAATTTTCGAAAACTCTTTCTCAAGCATTTGGGGCCGTATCTCGACAATTGGGCGGACAATGTTGTTTTCCAAGGAGTCCATAGTTGCTGGCTTGTTCGCATAAGCCAACAACTTCACATAACCCCAGAGAAAATTATCCAAGGTGTTAAATCGCATAATATTGGTGGTCAATTGACTGGTTAATTCCGAGAAATAACGCATTCGCTAAAAGTTTCCGTAAGTTAGTCGATTGTTTGACACGATGTATGGCATGTTGCGCCCTATTGTTGGGAAAACATGTCTTCAGTAAACATCTCATTCAATTGTGTCAAGAAATATGCGACAATCATGACTTTTTATAACAGTGTCGACCACAGCAACAGCATTTGTCTCATTTACTCTTTCGTGTAACCGTAAAAAGACGAAGTGCCTCTTACTTCGCGAGGGTACTACCTGATCGATATTGGTTTATAGCGCTCCCCGTTGACGGTAAAGCTCTCGTCGGCATCATTTTTTAAAAAGTAAGGACCTATAATTCTACCGACTGAAAAAGTGCACCAGAGATTTTTTGTGGTAAGGGTGGCTCAAGAATCTTTTTTGGATTTTCTACACTACAAATGTGGCGCTTTGGCTTATTGACATGACAGCTGAGCCAAAAATTTGCCTCATCACTGAACAGAAAGTTGCTATAAAACACTGCGTTGACTTCCAGCTAATTTTCAGCCCATTTAGAGAGCGTTATTTTGGCCTTAGTGCATTCATTATAAAATGGCAAACCAAACAGAGCACAATTACTAAAGAGTTTTCAGATCCGATCATCAATATGACAATTTAATCCTTATCTAAAGTGCTATTTAAAAAAAAAAATACCTTTAATAATATTTTAAGATATAAAGGTTTTATTACTTTGATGACATCAGCTTGTAGGGGAGACAGGCGTAGTTTCCATTCGATTTTGAAAAATTTCAAAAGTAATCAAAATGGTTAAATCTGTCAAAACTTCCTACGTAAAAACTAAAAAAACTAAAACTCAAAAATCTTGAGCAGTGACAGCAGATTCAAACATTTCAGAGCTATCGAAATTAGTTAATTTTTTAACACAATACAGCGATTATCGATCAAAATGTCAAACATTCATCACTGGGATCATTTTATTCTCGTTTGATTCCATTGAAACCGATCAAACGACCATCATGTGACCTTAACCAACCAAGAATCGGATATAGGGAGCAATCTTCTTTTGGTACTTTAGTTATAGCAACCACAACCAAAATTATAAACGTAACCATCACCATAATCATAACCATAAAAATAACCATAACCATGACCATGACCATAACCATAACCATAACCATTACCATAACAATAACCATAACCATTTCATAACAATAACCATAACCATAACCATAACCATAACCATAACCATTACCTTAACAATAAACATAACCATAACCATTACCATAACAATAACCATAACCATAACCATAACCATAACCATAACCATAACCATAACCATAACCATAACCATAACTAAAATCATAACCATAACCACAACCATAACCATAACTATAACCATAACCACAACTATATCCATAACCATTACCATAACCATAACCATAACGACAACCGTAACCATAACCATAACCATTGCAATAATCATAACCATATTCATAACTATAGTCATAATCATTATCATAACCATTACGATTACTATTACCATTATAATTTTCATAACCATGACATTACTATTTATAATCATAATCATAACTATTTTTAACTATAAAGATTGTGTTATGACTTCTGTGTAATTTCTCCTCCAAAATTTGAAACTAACTTAAGGACTTGTGCAAGTCAAATGATACTTTTCATAAATTTAACATTAAATTTTCTCCATCACGTCATGTCTTGAAAATAATTGGCTGTAAATGTGACCTACGGTTAGTTATTCAAAGAAATCAAAAAAAAAAAAAACGTAAATGAAATGCAAAAAGGACATGTACCTTACTTTCTCCTCACGCATTTTGGCAATTTTATTTAATCTATAACGTTTTTCCATATAGCTACGTAGTAATTTTATTAAAGTGAAAGACCAGTCTTCATATAAAATACATATTGCCAAATAACTGAAAATAAACCAAAATGCTACAGATGCAACCTATCCTGGTAATAAAATATAACCCTCAAATCGTGTTTAACCCTCTGCAGCTGACGTTGTAGTCTGGCAGACACCGAAAATCAAAATTCGTGGGTACACTAAGAGAAAAAAATATTAAATTTATCCAAAAACTTTTTTAATTTATCCAAAATGCGAGTCAATTTTGCACCAATAACGCATTTGCATAAATCGACTACGTAAATATTTAAAATTTATTTAAATACATTTTTAATAAAAAAATATTTAAATATTTAAACAGAATTAATAAAAAATTTATTAAATTTATGCACGAATTTTTTAAATTATCTTTCAAATATTTATTATTTGAAAATAAAACTATCGCAATTAAAGAAAATTTTTATAAAAATATTGAATTTAAAAATCAAAATATTTAAATTGAAGAGGAAGAAGAAAAGAGTAAGAAGAAAAGAAGAAGAAAAGAGGAAGAAAAAGTATGATAGAAACTACAAAATATGCAGGTAAATGACAACCGGTGCAAGATATTCGTAAGGAAATATCGAGTTGTCACTCCACCCTACATAGTTCCATTTTCGCACCCATCATGATCACCCATCGCACTCACAAATCATATTGCCCAAATATATGCCCTATATTACCCTTGCAACAATAACTAAATGAGAACTATAAGAACTAACGTTGCAACTGCAAGAAAAAAACTGCAGGAACAGAGTGCGATGCTGTTGCTGCTTGTCGGAATATGTGTGTACGTGTGCGATACTGTTGCTGCTTGCTTGTATGGAATATGTGTGTACGTGTGTGGTATAAATAAAATTCAAATACGGAATTAAAACAAGTTGTAAGGAAAGCATTTGATTTATCCACGTAAATATTTAAATAAAATTTATACTGAGGCGTGTTTCCTTATTATTTCGTATTTCCCTTAGTGTATAAACGTAAAATTCAAAGTTACGATATCTAAGCTCTCGTTACCTTTTCTACTTATGCTTCAACGTTGCTTAGTGCGAAAAGAGGAATAATAAATTCCTTATATAGAATAAGATCAAGAAAGTTACGGTCAGAAACTTTATAATAGGAAATCAGTTTAAAAGTGAGGTCTGCTACATCCCACGTCAGGTATATTGTTAAATTTGGAGCACGTCAGTTGCAGAGGGTTAAGGTGATGTTAAACTGTCATTATGTACAAATCTCGGCTGGATAAAGAAGTACTATGTAAAATTCTGGATCTTCCAAACTGGAATTATCAATTATGAAAATATCTGAGCTTTGATAATGAAAGCAACATTAACTTTGAATTTTTTAATTATGATTTATTAAAAACAATCTGTTTTAATGAGTTGCTTGTTAAATTAACATGAGTATTTGATGTGAGTACCTTGCCTTAATTTTCAAAAATAAATTCCAAACTCACTCATTATGAACACGTTGTTTCTCCAAAGTGAGGTTAGTTTCAATTTTTTAAATGGCACACACTACCACAAAAAATCTAACCCTGACACTGTTAAGCAGAACACATGTTTTCTAATAATTACACAGCATACAATTATCTTCCAAATTAAGTCAAATACGACTATTATGACTCACATGTATAAGTGTAAATATGCCAATGCATGTGTATTTGTGCATAAATAAAAAAAAAGTTCTAGAATAACAACTGCAAGATCAAAATAGAGATAAAAAAGAAAAAAAAAATCAACACTAAATTTCGTCATACTTACTTTGCAACAATTAAGGTCGCAGCTGTTGCATGAAATTTGCGGAACACCCTGAAGTTCTAAACTTGTTTTGTCTTTACGTCCTTCCATTACCACTCCAACATTTCGGCATCGTTTAATTTTTATGTTTTTTCAAAAACTTTGATTTCGCAAGAATTGAGCTGTCTTTGTTTACTTCTGGTTGGAAATTAGATCTTCACACAGATACAGTTGAGCTCTCACATACCAACTCACTTTAAGATTTTTTCAATACATCTGAGAAATAAAGTCACATCACGTTGACTGATCACTGCTGTTGACAATAAAAAAATAAAAAAAATAAAAAAAAATAAAAAAAAGTGTTAGCTTTGCACAAAAATATTTTTATAGCGCAGTTTAACCAGTTTTGTTGACTTGGTTGTTGTTATTGTTGTTGTTGGTACTCGTAACGCTTACTTTGGTGGATGGTGTGGAATAAATAATGAATTTTTTTGTAGCTAATGAGTCATTAAATTTTTTTCATTTACAAATATAGGCATAAATATAGATGGGTAGAAAAAATACCACAAATACGAGTACTAGCTTTAAATAAAAGTAAAAGTTTTTTGTTTATGTATGTGTTTAACACGTTTGTATTTGTTCAATTGATTGTTTATTCCGGAATTGGTAGGCTTTTGTGGCGAAATAATGTGTTATTAAGACTTAAAATATATCTGGTTGCCTGCATAAAATTCTTTATTTTTGCTGGCTTTTGAGGCGAAATAATGTGCTATTAAGACTTTCTGCTGGGTAATAAAACATGAATTTTCTGATCATTATAATGATCTAATAATCTCAAGGTCCAGAGTTTTGAAAATTTCATAAAAACATTAAAATGATTTTATAAAGTGCCAAAGAATTATATTCCGACGAACAAAATTCTTATTTTTTTTCCTATCGACATACAAAAATATTTCTTGTCAGTTAAAACATTTCTCAAGTAAAACTTTTTCTTAAGTTAAGACTCTTCTCCAGTTCTAAAAAGAGAGCTCCAAAAATCGAATCGGAAAAATTCTACAAAAAAATCCGAACTTCTTCGAAATTCTTGAAGGTGAATTTTTGAAATCCTTCAAAATTTAAGGATTTTGACAATCTCTATAAATGTCGTCAGATATTTTTTTATACGATTTTTAAAGTTGCACTAGCCGAGGAGTGATGACTTTTACCGATTTTCTTTGCAGCTATTGATCTTGAAAAAAAAAAATGAAATAATTCAAAACTTACTTTTCTTTGAAAAGGTTCTTTTTTAAGACAGTACTAGCTTCAGACAGTTTTAACTGTCAAACCAATATTAAAATGCAAATGCTGTTAGTGTAATTTTAATTCAGTAGTCTACGCAATTTTGTCGTGATAACAAACACGTTTCAACACTTGCTAAATTTTAGAATTCGAATATCAGAATTTTAAATAATTTTACGTCGAATAAAATACAATATAAGAAGAAAAATATAAAAAAAAAACAAAACAAAAACCAAAACAAAAAACAAAAAAAAAAAAACAAATTAGAAAAAAAAACAAATAAAATTATAAAAAAACGGGAAAAACAAAGAATATATTATATACATGAATAAATCAAAAAATAAAAATAAAAGAACATTATAAAATAAAGAACAAAAAATAAAAATAAATACGTAAAAAATAAAAATAGATTAAAAAACAACAAAAAAATAACTTGATTATTAATTAAAAAAAAAAATAATTATATTTAAAATAAACCAAAAACATAAAAAACCTAAAATGAATTACAAAATAAGATAAAAATATTTCAAAAATAAAAAATAACATTAAATAACAATTAACAAAAAAAAAAAAAGAAAAATAACATTAAATAAAAATTAACAAAAAAAAAAAAAACAAAGAAGAAATAAGAAACAAAAATTAAATAAAAAACAAACTAAATAAAAAAGATAGTAAATAAAAAAATAAAATAAAAATTTAATTAAAAAAAAAATTAAATTAATTACATTAAATAAAAAATTTCAATAAAAAACTAAATAAAATAAAAAATTTCAATAAAAAACTAAATAAAATAAAAAATTTTAAAAAATAATTTAAAAAGATTTAAGCAATAAAAAGTAATTAAATTATTAATATAAAAAATAAACAAATAACAAAATAAAAATTACTTAAAAACATAGAAAAAAAAAATTAAATAAAAAAATATAAATAAAACAAATAATTTAAAAAAATAATAAAAAAAACAAAAAAAAAAAATTAAAAAATCAATAAAAAATGGAAAACATTAAAAAAAGTTAATGATTATAAAACATTAAAACAATTAAAAATGAAATCTATAAAAAATTAAAAGCAAAAAGTATAAAAATATAATCCTTAAAAAATAAATATGAAACTATGGTTGTACAAAATTTATCGAAAACTAGCCCGACTATTTATTATGCCGACTTTAAATGGCCTTGTGTGCATATTTTTAAAAAGCTTTAGTCTCTAAGGTTTGCAATTGTCTGATGTAACGGTTCATCAGAAAATTAATTTCAATTGAACAAATTTTATGTGAAAGTTGGGATTCGAACCCATCGAATTGGCATCGGGTGGTCAAAGCTCATTTTAACGAACTCGGCTACGATCGCCCGGAACTCAAAATTAAAAAATTAAAATCAAAATAATTTAAAAAACAAAGGAAATATTAAAAAAATAAAAAACAGTAAATAAAAAAAAGAGAAGGAAAAATAAATAAAGGAAGCAACTAAGTTAATTAAAAAAAAAAAAAATTAAATACAATAATAAAGTAACTAAACAATTGGTAAAAAAAAATTTTATTATTAAAAACATGAAATAAAAATTAACAAAATTTAACTATAAAATTTAAAAAATATAAAAAAAAAATTTAAAAAAAATTAAAAAAAAAATTTTAAAAAAAAATTTAAAAAAAATTAAAAAAAAAAATTTTAAAAAAAAATTTAAAAAAAATTAAAAAAAAAATTAAAAAAAAAATAAAAAAAAAATAAAAAAAAAATAAAAAAAAAATTAAAAAAGAAATTAAAAAAAAAATTAAAACAAAATTAAAAAAAGAAATTAAAAAAAATTAAAATAAAAAATTAACAAAATAACAAACAAATAAGAAAGAAATAAAAAAATATTTAAAGAAAAATATGAAATTTAAATAAAAAAATAATAAATAACGTTACAACATTATCGAAAATATTTAAACTTATAAAATTTATTCATCCCACATCTGTTTTTTTTTATGTACATTTAGGAGTTGTAAGAATCTTGATTTTATAGATTTCTTCATGCTCCCGCAAGTGAATAATACCAGACATTGTCAACTTGTTCAAGCATAACAATCATATCTAATATTTGCTTAAAATTAGCAAATTGGTGTGAATTAGCTCTTAGCACTAGACCATGATGGAATATAAAAAAAAAAAAAAACAATGACAATCTCGATCATATTAAGATGTTAAACAAATTTCAGTGTTAAACTAAAAAGTCCGATTGGAAAAAAAAAACCACTAGAGGCGAGAAAAACTCTGCTTAAAAGTTATAACGATGCATGCGTGAAAGTGAAAACTTGGCAACGCATTGACGCTCTTTAGTCTACAACGTATAGTTTAAAGTGCAGCGAGCATGCGTGAGTTCTGTGTACGCCAATCCCACATTCCCCGGCCGCTCATGCGGTCGTGACACCATGTTTTGTGTGACAAACTAACTTAGGCAATGTACTTTTTTTACCTTCTTTGATAATCATGCAACGAAAGTTTTTACACTGCTTCTCTTTTAAAGTTTTTTCTTGCTATTTCTCTCTTCGTCAATCATTCTCTTCTGTGCTTTACTTATCGTCTTTGGACTTATTGTAATATTTACACTTAAGCTATTTTTTTTTGCGATATTACATAAAGACCTACGACGATCAACGAGTTTTTCTTGTTTTTCTTGGCAACATGTTGCGGAATGTAGTTTTTAAAGGAATTTTTTATTAACACCCCTTGTTTTCCATTAAGAGTTTCCATATTAACTCTAATAAAAGATTCAAATTTTAAAATTTTTTCGACCAGTGATTCTACGCCATTGACAGATTGAATGCGCAGAGTGCCAGATTGAATTCATTTAAGTCAAACTGATTTTAATTTGAATTCAGAAACGGTTAAATAGAAATCAGGTGTGTCAGATGTATTTAAGACTGGTCAAATTGATTTAAGAAACCATCACCATCATGGAATTCAGAAAAGTCAAATGTAATTCAGATGGTTTCAAAATGAAATCCAAAATGGTCAAATTAATTTCAGATGAGGACAAATTGAATACAGAAATGTTCGAATGAAATTCCGAGTAGTAAAACTGAATTGGAAATTATCCTCTTCTCAATAGAATAGTCAAATTGACTTTGGAAAGCATCATTTAACATTCAATATAGTCAAATAGAATTTAGATTGGTCTATTTAGTTTTGAAAACAACAATTAGAATTTATTAAGAATTTAAATTTGGATCAATTTAATTTCGTAATCCATCAAATTCAATACGAATTCGGGCATATACGATGTTTGCTACATATATTTTGGGAATAAATATAGACTGAATTTTTTTTTTCATTGAAAATAACTTCAATATTTCGAAATATTTTCCTTGATGTTTAATACATTTTTACATATGTTTGAACCATTTGTCATAACATTTAACTCATTCCCCTTGAGGCACGTCCAAAGCATAGTTTATGAACGCATCAACGGCTTCTTCTGACGTCGAAAATCGTGGGTCACGCAGTTTGTCCTTTATCTGCGGGAACAAAAAGAATAATTTTTATTTTTAACCCTTTGAGTCTTAGCGGGACCGCTATTCCCCATAACGACTTCTGCAGAAGCTGCAGAGATGAGGAGGAGGTTGAATCCACAACACACCTTCTCTGCACATTAAGGTGGGTCACCCAATATGGAAAAAAAAAATATTTCAAAAGACCGCCCCTCATTTGAAAGCTTATGTTAATGGGATTTTAGTAGCATACAAATTTTTGTTTTAGGTGGACCCGAAATCTGCCCCAAATGGTCTTTTTTGTATAACTTCATCAGTTTTTATCCGATCGTAAAAAAAGTATGTCGTTGGATAGATCTCAACAAGGACTATAATTCGTTTTAACAACATTTTTACCTCCGATTCCATCTTTGACCAGATATTTCAACTTTTCGTCTTATTTCCTCACTAACCCCAAAACTTCCATTTTTGTTTTTAAGAAAATAAAAGTTCGTAAAAAATCATTAAACTTTTGTGAACAAACCTTTTGATTTCATTCGTAGGAAAAAAAGTTACAGCGAATTTAATTTTCGGTCAAGTTTGGCTTCGTTTTTTATACACAAAAAGTGTAAAATTAAGAAAGAATAAAAAAAACAGAAAAAATATTTTTTTTTATTTGATTTTGTTAGTTCACGCACTGCGTATTAAATTATTTTACAAAAGGAAAAAAGATTTAAGTTAATTTACTTTACTTTTCGACATTTACTTTTCGAGTTTGAGTGCCAGCCGTTTCAAAAAATGTCATTTCGAGAAAAACGAAATCAAATAGTAATGAGAGCCAATAATCAAGCTGCCTTGCAACAAGGTGTATGTTTTAAACGGCTTTGAATTTTATTCTGAAATTTTTTTACACATTCTTAGGATGTTTTTGAAAATAATAAAAAAAAAATTCGAAAATTTATCAAAAAAAATTGAAACTGGGCCTTAATTCAAATCAAAAGTGCGAATCAAGAATCGAACCCAAGATTCAAAAAATTTGCCAAGTATATTAAATTTTATGTTTATTTTTTATATTCACTTTACTTATTAAACAGACTGCAACGCGAATGCAATGCCGATTGCTTGATAAAGACAGCGGGAAACAGCTATCGATTACATTAGAATAAGTCATTGAATGCTGGATACAGGCTTATGTACAAAGTTCATCTTATCAAAAGCAAACCAGCTGTTTTAAAGCATAATTTTTTATATAAAAAACTAAGTGCAGAGTGATAAGAGAAAAAAAAAATTGAAATATATAATGAAAAATAAAATTTGCACTGAAACTTTGATTCGTTGGAACTTTTTTCTTAATGAATGAAGTAAAATACTTTCTTGCTAAAAGTTTAGGGATTTTTCTTGTAAAGTTTCATTTTCCTAAAAAAAAAAATAATCAAAGTATACGTATTTAATAAAACTCTTAATTTGGAATACAATGGCTTGAACAATTTTGATGAAATAAAGAATGACAATTCTCCTGACCAAGGTATAGCAGATAGTTTGTTTTTAGAATTGAAAATATTTTGTTTACTTGTGTGTGAGGTTGTGTGGTTTTCCTCTAGTTGCTGTTTTACTTGTTGATTTGTTTTTATATGCAATAATAAATTGCAGACTAAACGGCTGGAGCAATTTTGTTGGCATTTAGTATAAAGATTCTCCTGACTCAAGATTAAAAGATAGGCTATGAGAAGTTTCAAAAACTTTCTATAGAGGGCGCTTCAAGTAATAAAATATATATGACTCCATAGTGCCTGATCGACTGGACCGATTTTAAAGAAACTTTGTATTAAAAACGAAACCAAATGAAGCTGAACCGAAGACTAACGAACAAACACGGAGATGAACGAAGGCAAACGAAGATGAACCGAAAGCTTAATCCTAAAAACGAAGCCAAACTTGACCGAAAATTAAATTCGCTGTAACTTTTTTTCCTACGAATGAAATCAAAAGGTTTGTTCACAAAAGTTTAATGATTTTTTACGAACTTTTATTTTCTTAAAAACAAAAATGGAAGTTTTGGGGTTAGTGAGGAAATAAGACGAAAAGTTGAAATATCTGGTCAAAGATGGAATCGGAGGTAAAAATGTTGTTAAAACGAATTATAGTCCTTGTTGAGATCTATCCAACGACATACTTTTTTTTACGATCGGATAAAAACTGATGAAGTTATACAAAAAAGACCATTTGGGGCAGATTTCGGGTCCACCTAAAAAAAAAATTTGTATGCTACTAAAATCCCCTTAACATAAGCTTTCAAATGAGGGGCGGTCTTTTGATATTTTTTTTGGTGACCCACCTTACTGCACATGCCCAGCGCTGGCCAGAAAGCGCCATCTCTTCCTAGGTAACTGGTTCTACAGTGACCTAGACGAACTCTCAAAAACTTCGGTCTACCGAATACAAAGCTTCATAAAAAGCTCCAACTGGTTCAGATAGAGTGGAAATAATTAACCCCTGGTATCACAACGGGCCAAACTGGCCTAAGTGTGTCTCATAGGAGACAGCCACGTCAACCTAACCTAACCTAACCTAGTGGGACCGCTACGGTCCCACCTTTTATTCTTTGTGACGCATATCTTTTGAAACTAGATTTTTTGGTTAGTTCTAGGGTTTTTTTGGGTCGCTGATTGCGAATTTGAAGTCAAAATTTGAAATTATACAAATCCAAGATGACGAATCCAATATGGTGGACATATTTTTTTGCTAAAGTATGCGTTTTTACAATTTTTAGATCAGTAATCATTCTTGAGGTGGTTTTTAAGTGGTAGATTACGAATCTGAAGTCAAACTTTGAAATTATACAAATCTAAGATGGTGGATCCAATATGGCGGATGGCTAAATTTGGCTAAATGGCTAAATTTTACTTTTACAAGCTTTTTAGATCAGTATTCATTTTCGAGAGGTTTTTTACAAAAACTTCAGATTTGCAATCAGAGACCCCAAAAACCTTTACATATACATTATAACCACTATAATATAAATCTAATAGAAAATGGACACTAGTGGTCTGCCAATTGGATCCGTCATTTTGAATTTTCAGATTTTTCAAGATATGATTTCAGATTTGTAATCAGTGCCCCCGAATAAGAAAATTCAGATAAAAATATTCAATAGAAAAATGTATGACTTAAAGGGTTAAATCGTTATATCACAGATGCAACTACATATAATGCCGAAGGTCAGTTACCTACGTGATGAAGAAATGTTCACGTCAAGCTATACTACAAAGAAGGCTACTCAAATCAGGAAATTGGACGAAAAATTGGAAGATCTTAGAGAGTAATTCGTTTGTTTTTAAAAAAAAAGCAATAATAACGGCGTTAACCCTAAAATGCAGAAGGCCCCCGATTTTTACCGAAAAAATATATTTTATGTAAAATTGAGTAAAAATAAAAACTGCGTTTTTGAAATTTTTTTTTTGGCGTAAAATATTTTTAAAAAAGTTTTTTAAAAAAAGTGGTTGTATCTATAAAGATACAATGTGAATTTACCCAGTGCGTGCACACTGTATCTTTAACGATACAACCAACTAAAGTGACCCAGTGAGGTGGGAAATGATCGACATTTTTTCGAACCACTTAAAATCACTAAAGGACATGTTTTGAAAGCAGTCAGTATTTTTTCCTTATCAAATTATTTATCTGTTCCTAGAAGTTTAAACTGTTAAATATAGTGTTTATTTAATTGAAAAATTTTTTTTGCCTTTGTACATAATTTTTTTAAAAAGTATGACAAATAGAAGTAAACTATTTTTTTATTTAACCCTTTGACGACAGCTCCTGAACCGCTGGAAATTCGTTGATCCGACAACGGATTCGTGTTTAACGACTCCATATTACTAAACAAAAGTGTCGCAAAAAACAATTTTTTTGCCTGCAAAAGTGTAAAAAATCATATATACCATACCTATATGTCCCAATGATCGTCAACGGTAAAAATGTATATCACTATTTTCTCTCGTTGACAGTATGCGCGCGAAAAGTTTGCGGTTGAATTTTAATTTACTTTATGAGAACTCGTTGTTTTTAATCTGTTTTGAAATTTAACCAATGAAAGTTAATAAAATAACCTTTGTAATGATGGTACTTTGAAATCTATATGACTATTGGCTTAGGAGATATTCCCAAAATATTTAATAAGATTGTTAAAAACCCCAAAAATTCTATCATAATATCTGGCCTTCTATATTTGCTACGACGTAATGTTTGATATCCAATGAAATGTTGAACAATAACTTTTCCAATGGTGGTACTTTGACCTCTTTACGTGTATTCAAAATATCACAAAATAGGTTAAATTTTCCAAAAAATCGGATCTTTCATTTGATGCAAAACAAAACTCCGTAACAAAAAAATTGTTGGGATTTTTTTAAGGAGTTTTTGACCTATTTTGGAAATATCTTTTGGACCAATAGTCGTAGAGTGGCCAAAGTACCACCATTAGAAAGAAAATTACACTTTTGATTTTGTGTTTTTATTTCAGTATTACTACGAACTCGATCGCAAATCAAAGACCAAATTCTAGTTGCGTCTTTTCTGCGATCGCTTTGATTTGAGTGTGCACAATCAGTTGCGGATCTAGGACTCACCAGAGGGGGAAGGACCGAGATAACATTTTTATAGTCCAAGGTGGAGGCTGAAACGGCTTTTAGCGCTCTTTTCAATTTATTTCCCACACTCAAATGGCTTATCAAATGATCAATACGGTCACCAACCGCGAAGTTGTAAGAGATTTAAACTTGCGGATATCACTTCCCTGTCCGATAATTCTGCAAAAGTGAAACGGCATGTAAGGATGTATTTTCTGCTCAAAACGGCCATCGAAAAAAATACTATTTGTGCATTTTGCTAAAAACCATTTTGCTTCACCAATGAGCGAAATAACTTGAAATTTCATCATAAGAAAATGAAAATTCAATGCATTGATCAAAAATGCAAACAAATTTATTTTTATTTCAAATGAATCAACTTTTCAACAAAAGCAAATATGTCTTAGATTTTTACCGTTGACGACCAATGGGACATATAGGTCCCATCAGATTTGGTGGTCGCGTGGATAGCCCAAGTGGACTATCTTTTTTTGCTATGTTTTGTTAAAAAGTGGAAGGTGGGGAAGAAGCAACTTCCCCAAAAATTTTTTACCTATATCTCCTCTTACCCCCAAAATATTGTAGCAAGAAGAATGGGGAGAAAAAGTAAAGATTTTTCGACTTTGGGGTGGTCTGGTAGGCAAAGGGATGAATCTACCCTTGAAAATTAAATACTTTCTGGAAGCCACATTCATTCCCTGTTGAATGATACCTTGTAAAGAAAAATCGTTTGTATAGTTTTTCCAGGAAAAATTCGAAAGTAAAATGGTCACCGATGTCCCAATGGTCGTCAAAGGGTTAAGACTTATAATATTCAAAATAATATAGAACCGATTTGAAAAGAATCAAACCAAAAATATAACCGTAGGAATTTTTTGAATGGTTGTATCTTTAAAGATACACGGTGCATTTAAGGGTTAAGAAACCTTTAAAGGGGAATCAAAAGTTTTTAAGTCGCCAAAAAAATCAAATACAAATGGAAGCGGCAAGAAATTATTTGAATGCCACTCAGATCAAAAATAAATTGAATCTTTCACTGACGGCTAAGCACGTTGCCCACACATTGCGTACAACAGAAAACGTAAAGTGGAAGAAGCCCATTTAAGTTACAATATAGAGAAGCTCGCTTAACATAATTTATAATTTATGAAAGAAAAGCACAAGGACATATCTTTGACACTGTGCTTGATTTAAAACTAGCTATCAAAGACGACTGGAAGGATGTATTGAATTATGAGCTAATTTTTATTTCCCCTTTTCTGAGTATACTTTAATAATCAATCTGCCATTTTTGGACTTCAATCTGGAAATGCTGTTCAAATTTGACACTTTTACTTTTTTTATTTATTTCGTACGAGTCATGTCTTTTATAGAAACTCTGCTGAATATATTACAACTTAATTTGATCTTATTATAAGAACATGACAAAAAGTATTTATTTAGCTCATAAATGGGGCATTCACAACGACTTGGTAAAAGTACACCTTTATAGATTAGTCAATGAAGGAACTTGAGTAGCTTTACTGACTGTAATCTTTTCCGTAAATTTTGTCAGTTCGAGTCAGTAGCAGTTTTGTTGTTAAATTTCGAAACATTTTTGAAAGTTGAAATTCAATGCTTATAACCGCGCCTCTCTTCTACTGTCTACTTGTGTTGTCACTTTTTCATTTGCATGTTTTTAAACGGTTATTTCGTGAATTCATAAAAATATATTTATGTGACATTAGATATGTTGCTATTGTTGTTGTTTTTTTTTTTATTTATTTTATGAAAGCCTACTGCTGTCAGTAATGTTTTAAATTGTTTTTTTGTTTTTGCTCAAATCATTGTGCTGAAAACGTTTCAGCGTTCAACGACCTAAAACAACGTCGACAGGCAACCAACAAGCGCAACATGAGACAATTTATTACTGCTCTATATTTTTTTAAGCAAACTAACAAAAAAACAAAAAAAAAAACAAATTTATAAAAAAAAAAACCAAATAGCAAAGTAGCAATTTAAATTATTTTGATAGGCTTTGTTTTGTTATTGTTGCATTAGTAGTTTTTTTTTTTTATTTTCATTGTAATTCTACGTTGCTAAGTTCCACTTCATGACGACAGCCAATCGTTTATTCCATACGAATAACTACAGAGTTAAATTAGCTGAACGCTCTTGTAGAAATTCTAATAATAAATAAATTAAGAACGAAAATGGATAAAAAGAAACACACACGACAATTTTATTAGTCATGTTTCTAGCTCAACATGGCTAGAAAAATGAGCAACATCTTGAGCTATTAATTAATTTTTCTTTTATTTTTTTGCGGAATTATTAATTCCGATTTGCGACTTTTAATCAAAAATAATAAAATTTTTTTTAATGATACTTTTGAGGATTATTTATTGATGTGGCCCTTGAACATGAAATTGAAATTGAAATAAATTGAAAAAAATTGTAAACTTTTTAATTGAAATATTTATTGGTGGTAAAGATTAAATAAACTATTTTTATTACAGTCTTTTTCTTTCAATATATTTATTATTAGTTAATTTCCAAATACATAGATAAAAAAAAAAATATTTCATATAAATAGACAATACCCCCTTGTCCAATGGCCGCACCATTGGTCCGATCGGTTCCAAACTCTACAGTAACTCTAAAGACTTTACTACAGAAAAAAATTGATTTAGCGGTTTCGGAATTTATACCTAAAGTACACACGTCGTGCGTTGGCTACACTCGACAACGATATTGGAAAATAATAATTCCATACATTTATTAGACCCATAGTTTGACACCACCCTCATGGTCCACTGGTCGTTACACTTTTCAAGTAGATGAACTTCACCAAATAGTAACTCTATTCAATGTTTCAATGTTTCAAAGTTTCAATGTTCTGTGACTTTTACTTTAAAAGCTATTCAATATCGAAACTTTGGCTTTTATGGGAGAAGCCACGCCCCTTGCCCATCACCCGTCCCAGTTTTCTAGTAGAAGGACATCACCAAGTGATAATTTCATTCTGAGTTTTAATATTCTGTGACTTTTAATTCCTTAGCTATTCTATATAGGACATTAGATATACATATATGGGTAGAGCCACGCCCCGTTTTCCAATGCCTGTGTCAGTTTTCCAGTAGAAGAATTAGCCAATAGTGATTCATTTTCATTGTTATGCGACATTTAGTTAAAAAGCTATTCGATATTAAAAATTTAAATTGTATGGAAGGTGCCACGCCCCCTTATCCAATACTCACTAAGTTTTGCCAGTCGAAAAAATTTATAAAATTATTTGATGAAACAGTTTCGAGATACAGCTCTATAATCTCAGCTTATAATAAAAAGACTTCTAAGGACTTATACTTCTAAATTAACTTCTGTACCTACACTAAGAGAAAAAAATATTAAATTTATCCAAAAACTTTTTTAATTTATCCAAAAAGCGAGTCATTTTTGGACCAATAACGCATTTGCATAAATCGACTACGTAAATATTTAAAATTTATTTTAATGCTTTTTTAATTAAATGAAATATTTAAATATTTAAACAGAATTAATAAAAATATATTAAAATTATGCACGAATTTTTTTAAAATGTCTTTCAAATATTTACTATTTGAAAATAAACTATCGCATTTAAAGAAAATTTATATAAAAATATTGAATTTAAAAAACAACATATTTAAATTGAATATGTTATTAATGGTTTTATAGTATTATTTTCTTCATATTGCGTCCATCAAATGCCATTTGCCTGTATTATTTATTCTCGCTTCACTTTTTTGTTCTCTAATTTATACTATTTTTGACAATTGGTGCAATATTAGGGCACCAAATGTCAAAAATAGTATAAACTAGAGGGAAAAAAATAAATATACAAAATATATGTAGATAGAAGCAAAATATGTAGGTAAATGACAACCGGTGCAAGATATTTCAGAGAAAATATCAAGTTGTCACTCTACCCTATATAATTTCATTTCTTTGCCAAACATGCATACTATATTACCCTTGCAACAATAACTAAATGAGAACTATAAGAAGTGCAAATGCAAGAAATTAACTGCACGAACAAAGTGCGATGCTGTTGCTGCTTGTCGGAGTATGTGTGTACGTGTGCGATGCTGTTGCTGCTTGCTTGTATGGAATATGTGTGTACGTGTGTGGTATAAATAAAATTGAAATACGGGAAAAAAACGAGTTGTAAGGAAAACATTTGATTTATCCACGTAAATATTTGAATAAAATTTATACTCAGGCGTGGATAATGATAATATGCGTTATTTCCCTTAGTGTACTCATCAAATTTTCTAGAAAGATGATTTTAACTTTAACGGTTCAGGCAAATGAAAACAAAAACTAAAATTTTTTTTCAGCGAAAATGCTGAATTTCTGTGCATTTAGCCTGTAAATCCAATCGCCGATTGCTTCGCATTATTTCTGAAAAAAATATAATCATTCCTTTTATAACGTTCAATTAGTCACATGTTCTCAGTATCAAATGTGCCCAATCTTGAGGTCTCACACGGCACCCGGTTGCTCAATGATTATACAGGATGTCCCGGAACTTAGTGGAACTATTTAAGGAGGTGAAAGGTGATGTTGAATTGATTAAAAATTCGTACAGGGGGCGGGGGGAAGGGGGTCTATTTTCACGATCTTAGGAGCTACAAGGTTAATTAGTACTTTATGATTTTGATTCACATTATTGCTTCTAGCAGAAAAACTAACTCACAGATAACTTATTTTGAGAACTCATTTTGAAGGAAATGAAATCACCTTTCTAACGGAATATCAACGAAACACACTGACTTAACAGTTCCCGAGCTGTGCTCGTGTGAAGACGAAATCAATCGGTTGAAACTAATAAATTTGAACTTTGAGTGTAAATTTCTCAGAATTTCACGTAATTAATTAAATTTTTTAAAGTATCAGTTTTTTAATTTATTCAATTCTTTTTTCAATAACACCAAAAACATCAACATATCGTTAAAAATAAAAAAGTTTGTTGTACTAAAAAAATTATACTTATTAGAAAGCATATGAAGGTAAGATAAACCACTATTTATTGACACTCTTAGGATCCAGTTATCGACACTAAAGTTTTTATGAAAATGTTATGGTGTCGATACAGTTCAGCATCGATAACCAGTTTATACAGCGCCAATTTTTTTTTTTTTTGTATGAATGGTAACTCTGGCGAATTTTAAACTATAATAACAACTTATAACATTACTTTTTGTGGTACGATTATACAGAGTCTTACAGATTATATTGAGTCAACAAAGATCCACCTTTTTAATAATTTTAAAAAAGTTTGTTTAAAGAAGTGTTGTAAAAAATAGAAAAAATGTCGAACTACAGTTTCGAGGAATATGTAGACATTTTGTTTGTATACGGTCTGTTGTGCAATGTGAGGTGAAAACAATCTCAAAGGGAATATCGTTTAAAAAGTTTTGAACAGCATGTGGGAAGTTATAGTGTCGATGACTCAGACCGCATTTTTGCTATTATCCGCAATAACCCAACGCTCAGCATTTGGCGAGTTTCTTTAATACTAGGTGTTACAAAAAATACTGTTTGAAGAGTAATTAGAAAAGAAATAAATGGTCCCCTATCACTACACACCGACGCAAGAAATCTTGCAAAGTGGTTTTTCCCCTAAGACTACAATTTTGTCAATGTATGTAACAAAATTATGTGGAAACCGGAAATTTCCTTTCAAGAATTTTATGGACTGATGAGTCCAAGTTTACAAAAGACGGATGTTTTAATTATCACAACGAGCATCACTGGGCACTGGGCCAAACCCCTTATATCCTATCATACCTCACATAATATAGTCATTATTCTATAATCATCATACCAAACCCATTATATCATCCTATCATACCTCACATAATATATCCAATATTCTATAATCATCATACCATATCCATTTTGTTATTGCTATTTTGCCGTTCCCATCAGTCCAAATTCATTATATGTGTCCAATATAACAAAGTCATCATACCATATCCATCCTACCATATCCATCCTACCATATCCACCATACTATTCGTATACCAATTCTACCATATCCATCATATCAAACCCATTATATCATACCCATCCTACCATACCCATCATACAATACTTTACCTAACATATTCTTTACTCATCATACTATATTCATTATAACTATACCTACCATCACCATTATGCCATCGCTATTTTACTGTCCCCTATTTTACCAAACCCATCATAACCAAATCATCATACCCATTATATCACACCCATCATTCTTCCTCCACACATCCTACAATACCTAACATAACATAATCACCCTACCATTCCTATAATACCACACCCGGGGCTTTCCAGAGGAAAGTTATAGCATGTTCAAACCGAGCAGTTAATTATGTTAAATCGAGTTAATGAAGTTAAATCGAAAAACAAGTTCTGAAATGAAGTTTTGATGAAGTTAAATGCGTACAATTGTTGTTGGAAATTTAACGTGTTAAATGATTTAACACGTTTCGAAACTCGTTAAATCACTGGTTTGTGTTCTTGCTAACGCCAGAAAAGCTTTTTTTGCTTTTTAAACGCAGCCAAATCTGACAAGAGCTTTTTATTTTGATATTTTGAATGTAAACAAATAAATTCTTTGACAAATTTTTCTTAATTCTTTGACGAATTTTGGAATGTATGTGATTTTTTTTTATTTTTTTTATATTTTTCAAAAAACAATTTTTTATTTCTTTCAAAATATAAACAAACAAACTGACATTTTGAAACAAGTTAAGGCAGTATGAACGATGATGTTAAAAAAAGCTTTTTTTTCGAATAACGTGTTAAATGAAGTCGGTTTGAACATGCTATTAGAGCTCTGACAAATGAGTTTTTGTGAGCCCTTTGATAAAAATAAAACTTATATCATTGAAATATTCCGACAAAATTCTAAAGAAAACATTGTAAAGCCTTTATATAGAGTTTGGTCATCTCTATCTAAGAGAATAAGAATCATCTCTAGGAAGTTTATATGTTCTAGAAATTTGTTTATTGAGATCTTAGGTACATTTTTGTAGTTGATTGTTTCCTTGAATTTTGAACGGTTTGCTATCTATGGACCTGAACACGGGAAAAAAGGTAAAAAAAAATCGAATTTTTTTAAGTTTTTTGCGATTTTGATCTGGAAGGTGAAGTTTTTTTGATTTTATATGTTCGCAATTTTTGTTCTTTATGACAAGAGCTACAACTTTGCCTCAGAGAGTAAATCGAAATTCTGAACGGTTTGCAAGATATAAGCCCGAGAAAATGATTACTTTTTTGCGAAAATGATACCGAGGCCCCAAATCTTTGGCGGCTCATAAAAAAAAGTGCATGACTTTGGGAAAAATTGGGAGACACGGGTCTTTTTTTTTTAGTCTTTTATCACGTAGTGGTGTCCGTATATGGTTATTTTTTTCGTGTTGCACTGTGTAATGAGATCATCAGATGAAGAATCAAGTAGAAATTTAAATTATAAAACTCGATATCAAGTAATCGAATTTTTTGCATGATACTCCAATTTACAACGTGCTGTACACATTTCCATTTATTTTTAAAAAAAATTTTTTTTTATTCTTCAAAATTTCAAAAAATGAAATTTCACAAATGGTGTGAAATTTTCCCTTAGAAGAAACACACTATTTTATTTACCAGCTTGTTTTATGTTAGTTCTGTTGTCATAAACGTAACCAATAATGGTCGAAAGTCAATACAAACATAAAATCTTGTGTTTGTAGAAAGATTTTTGACCAAGAACTGCATTCCACTCAAATAGGTTACACAAAACCAGAATTAAAACTATTTTTATTTATAAAAGTCTCTTTAGAGTAGGCGCGTTACGCGCATATTTCCATATAACCTTTATCCGAAGGCTATGAGGTCAAATTCTTATTTTTATCATATTAGTTTTGTAATTCCACTCTCGTTTAATTTTGGAGTCTACTATTTTTAATTTATATCGTTTTAAATTAATCACACCCACTTCTGTATCAATAGGTAGGCCTCCTTCGCCGTTATGTTTCTTACCCCATTACTGTTGTTTCTAAATAGATTTTTTTTTAGCGTTCTTCCTTCTTTACACCGAGAAAAAAGCTTATGTAAAATTAATAAAAAACCTAGTATAATTTATACGATGGCTTTGGCAGTTTTCAGGCTCCTAAGTTTTTGGGCAAAACACCTAAGTTTTACATGTTAACTTACCGATTTTGATTTGGATGATAAATTAACGAAGTATTTTGTAATTTATACATTGTGACTTCGACAATTTACATTAGCGTGCTTGCTTAATCTGCCGAACATAGTGTTCAAGTTTTCAACAAAAAGCTTTGTTGAACTATCAAAGTTAAATAAATACATATATGTACATACATATATACATGTACGAGAAGTTTAAAATATACATTTACTCAGGTAATGTACTGTATATGTGTATGTGTAAAAAAATCTCTAAAAACATGTATGAAATGTACATATACTAAGGTAAAATTGTGTATATTGCTGTTGTACAAAATTACCTAAGCACTTAGATGGAACTTCTAAATAAAATGGACCAAGAATTTTTATTTTTTTAAGGAAACATTGATTTATTTAATATAAATAAACATACATTTACAAAGTTTATGCAGTTGGACCGCTTTTAAATGAGTCAATAATTGGATATTACTGCTCTAATTTAATACCAAAAAAATGCACTCATCTTGGCTAAACATCTAGGCTATATCATTTTCATTACAAAAACTTAACGAGAACTATAACAAACCGGAACTATTCAACGATAAATTTTGCTCATACCATTTTGATAAAGTGTCAAAGTTTTCGGAGGTTTACCTACACTATTGGTTAAAATGTTATATTCTTGGCTTGGGTGAATCAAACATTTTTTTTTTTTGGCAGGGTATCGAAGTAAATGCTCACAAAGCAATGTATTCAACAATATATTACTTTGGTGAATAAGCATAAGTTTCTAATGTTCATACAATTCTTTTTCTCGGTGTATGTGTCTTCTGTATGTAGACCAAACTTGTTCGGCTTTATTTTGGCTAATTTGAAGTTGATTGCAATGATTGTTCGAATTTTTGTTTTTATTCTTGTGTTTTTTTTATTGTTTCTCAATTCTGCGCATGTCACAGTTAATGTTTTCATCACGTACAGCCGTTTAAGTTTATCGTACAAAAAAGATAAAAATTAACAGATAAAAATTCTTTCATTTCAACATGCAAACTAGATGAACACAACTAAACTGAAAGCTGAACATTTATTACTTCGATAAAGTGATGTAATTTGCATTGAAAACAAGAAACTAAAAATATAATTGAACAAATTTTTTTTTTAAATTATGCCAAAAATTAGAGAAAACGTGGCCGAAACTAGGACTCTTTCCGCTGTATTAAGTTTTTTTTTTTATGTTGAGCTCATAACAATTGATGTTCACCGAGTAAATTGAGACAAATGTCAAGTGAAAAGTTTTAATTGGCGTTATGGAGATTAATGGGGGCATTAACGGTCTACCAGTGGACGAAAGAATAAGGAAACAGCTGAATTTTCTTTCTCAAAATCATAAAGATAATTAAGGATTCCAGTCGAAAGTAGTTGTAACTGAGTTAGTTCTCTGTCTCAAATACATAGCTATTCATCAAAAATTTTCAACATGTCATAAAAGCGCCTCTCGAGGCGTAACTAACAGTGAACGAAATACACCAAGTTTTTACACAATAACCCACTATCAAGCTAAGCTATTGGTGTAAAGTTAAACTAATTGTTGTTGTTGCTGTTGTTATTGTTGTTGTTGTTATTGTTGTTGTTGTTTAGGAGGCAGGACCATATCAAATGTCTTAAAAATGCAGCAATTTATTAAATGTATTTCACGTTAAATGCGCACGTTAACAAATTAACAGCAACAACAACTCCAGGCATGTCGTTGGAAGCGAAGCAAGCCGCAGCTGATTTTGAAAAAAAAAAATGTCTAAAAGAACTACAAATCGCAGCCGCTTAAGTAAAGATTTTATGCTCCTAAACGTCGTCAGCGTCTGAAAATTAAAAACATTCTCTTTAAAATGTGTCTTTTTTCGACTCTTTCTTTCTATTTTTTCTTTATTTTCCATAAAACAGCAAAAAAAGGAGAGCTTTCTTATGCGCTGATTTATGATTTGAATATACGACGTTAACAGCCTTAGGTATGTATCTATGTATGTATCTTAGAAATGATCACATAACAAAGATACTGCATCTAGATAAAGTAAAACTGCTCATGTGATTAATATCTAGTGCGCAATCGTGCTCAAGCTAGTTCAAAAGTTACGAAGAAAATATGAATGTTTTGATTAAATGAGTGTTTGTGTGTGTGTCTGTGTGTTATACACATGCCTACAAACACATTTTTTCTTCTTAGTTATGCTGTGTTTTATAACAACTTTTCCGCAAATTATCACATCATAATATTCATCAACAACAAAAACAACAATGAAGTGTACGAGTAACATATAACAGTTTTCTTTCAAGCCTCAATTGTTGTTGTTTTGAGATCTTGATTCCTCATTTCACCTCAAAACGCACCAACTTGAGCCTCATATAGCTAACCAGAGGCTAAGCATTCGATTAACTTTACGCGCGTTCTTTCGTGCTGGCTGTGCATTGTGACTTTTGACTTTAGAGGGTGGGGTTGAGCCATCTCGAAGCATGATTTACCTACATTTTGCGCAGAAGAAAATTTCATTACATAAGCAAATTCTTCAATCGTATAAACTTGTAATTTATACCTACTCGGTTTTTCTGTAAGCGCTTTATTGAACCTTAAAGCAAACAACATTTTTGTTCTTATTGAAAACATAAAAATAAAGCAAAAATATCAAAATATGCAAAACAAAATATCACAGATATAGTAAAATAGACAAAACATAAAATAAAAATATAAAAAACGGAATTTAATAAACTGTCATCAAAAAAATAACAAAATATGTTCAAAAAATAAATAAATAAAAAATAAAGTACAAAACATAAAACGAAAATATAAATAAAGATAAGTTAAAAATAATATGAAAATCAGTAGAAAACACAAAATATGAAATACTTACATATATTTTTTATAAAATTAAAAAAAATGAAATATTAAAATCAAAACAAAAAAATAAAGAAAAAACAAATAATTAAAAAAAATAAAATCAAATAGGCAAACATACCAAGTCAAAATAAAAAAAAAATTTTATAAACTGACATTAAGAAAATAAAAATAAAATACATTTATATAAAAAATAAAAATTTAAAGAAATAAAAAATGAAGATAAACGTCAAATAAAGGAAAATAATAATAATTTAAAAAAATATTAACAGAACAAGTTAAGAAATACTTTAAATTTTTTATTAATTAAAAAAACATAAAATATTAAAAACACAAAAAAAAAAACAAAAACAAAATATAAAAAAATATAAAAAGGTAAAACATACAGACCAAATATAAAAAAAAAGAATTTTTTTAATTAACATCAAAAAATTAAACCAAAATATATACATAAAAAAACAATTAAAATTCAGAGTAAAAAATAAAAATAAACGCCAAGTAAATTAAAATCATAAAAAGTGAACAAAATATTAGCAGAACAAATTATAAAATAAGTTTTATTTTTTATTAAGTCAAAAAAATATTAACACCAAATAACACCATAAAAAAAATAACACCACGAAATTAAAAAAAAAAATATAAACAAAATTTATGTACAAAAACAAAAGCAAATAAAAAATAAACAACTCAAGTACAATATAAAAGAAAAAATAATGATAAACGTCAAATCTATAATAATCATTAGAGAAAAATATGAAAAACTATAAATTTTTTTATTTAATTAAAAAAAAAATATTAAATAATTAAAAAAAAAATTCACACTATAAAAAAATATTATTTGTGTTGTTAATTTTTTTTTTGTTTTTATAAACTATCAAATAAAATATAGTTAACAAATTTAAGAAGTGAACCTTTTCAAACTAAATCCTAAAAATAAAATTTATAAACGAATATTAAAAAATATAAACTAAAAAAAAAACAAAACATGAAAAAAAATATAAAAAAACGGAAATTTATAAACAAGAATCTGAACGAACGAAAAAAATCCAAAAACAATATATATGAATGAAAATAAAAATAATACTAATATACAAAAAGACAAAGATAAATGAAGAAAAACCTTAAAATTACAGAAAAATCACTAAATATCAAAATAAAATATTAAAAACAAAAATACTTATAAAAACTAATATACGAAAGTATATAGTTAAACAAAAAATTTATTAAAATACTAAAACCTAAAAAAACAACAAAATAAGAAGCATAATAGAAAACTCAAAATATGAAAAATTATTACAAGATATAATATAATAAATAAATTGTACAGTATAATTTATAGAATTTAAAAAAAAAATTGAAAATCTATGCCCAAAATAAAAAATAAAAAGAAAAATAATAAAGAAAAAAATTAAATATAAATAAACAAATGAAATGGCAAAATAAAATAAATAATTATAATTAAAAAATAAACAAAAATATATAAAAAATTAAAAAAATATAATAAATATAATTAAAAATATTGGTAAAAAAATAAAAAAAAAATAAAAAACATAATCAAAATAAATGAAATAAAAGCAACCTATGAACAAAAAACTAAAAATATAAACACGAATAAAAAATAGTTCAATACAAAATAAAATAATAATAGGAAAGATATTAAAAATAATATAAAAAATAATAAAAAACGGAATAGAATGATCACGAAAAAAATAGAATAAAATCAAAGAAATTAAAAAGAATAAAAATAAATAAAAAAAATTCAATTTGTTGTATATTATAGACAAGACAAAGGACTATAATCAAATAAAAAAAAAGAACTAAAAAATTAAGAAATAAATAAAAACGAAACTAAAAAGTTTTAAAATTCCAAACAGCAATCAATTTAAAAAACTTATATAAATTAAAATGAAAAAAATATTAAGTTAATTTTCTTATAAATATATATTAAACAATAGGTATATAACAATATAAAAAAGTTTAAAGTAGGTAAAAAAAAATAATAAAAATACTAAGAAATGCCAAAAACAAAAATTAAAATATTAAAAAATACAATTTTTTAAAAAATAAAAATAAACAAAAAATTAAAAAAAAAAATTAAAAAAAAAAATTAAAAAAAAAAAAATTTAAAAAAAAAAAATTTAAAAAAAAAAATTAAAAAAAAAAAATTAAAAAAAAAAAATTAAAATCTTTAAAAAATAGAATAAAAAAGTTAAATAAATTTACAGTTTTACTCGTAGAAGCTTCAGAGATGTTTAACCCTTAGTTGCCACACCTCAGCCAGGCCACATGGGGTAACTTATTACCATACGGTGAAAAATATAGTTTTACAAGAGCTATGGGTGTTTTGAGACTTCTAATCGATAGTTTCCTGCTTGTTAAAGAAATCTTCAACATTTCTGATGATTTTTATCGATCAATTTATAGATGGCGTTCCAAAACCTTGTCATATTTGTGAAAATTCAGCAAAAGTACTTTTTTCAGAAAAAAATTCATTACTCCAGCATTTTTCAATATTAAGAACTAAAATTTAAAGATTAAGGAAAACGAACGCTCAAAGCGCCGCCACGCGTTTTTTGGGCTTCCTATGTAATGGAATCACTTCTTACACTTGTCTACTACCGACAGATGTCGTTACTTGTATCAATTTCAAAGGTTATAAACCTCTAATTTCACTTTTTCTGAGCCTGAGGTAACTAGTTATCCCGTGTGGCTGCTAAGGGTTAAACTCCGAAATAGTAATTTAAACATTTAAGAACTTGTTCCTCCAGCAATTAATGAATTTTAAGAGAGAAAATTAGGTAAATAACAAGCATAAAATGTTAAATAGTTCTAGTTCTACAATTCCACAAATACATAATAAAACTCTGTAAACATATAAATGTAATTTTTTATTAGCTTGAATACTTTTTAAAGTGATTTTACTTTATATTTGCTTATAGGATATATGAATATATTTTAAATATAAATAAGAGATAAAAAAAAATTTTAATATGATATGTTTTTCCCCCCTTAAATCATTTACTGGACAAATAAGCTAGCGGTTGTTTTTAGTTTTCATCACAGCTCGTAGAAAGCGTCCCACACACTCCTCCTCCGCCTACGGAAAATAAAATTTTTAGCGCTTTTAATCTTTGTTGCGACAGGTTGTTACTTGGTTAGCTTAATAACAGTTTGTTATCAAAGCTGCTCTAAATGAAGCTTCTAGTCTTAGCATGCCTTATGATCTTGAATATTAAACGACTATTTACTCGCAACGGCCATATTTGAAGATGTTTTTAAAGTGCCTTCTAACGACTAACGTAAAATCGTAATCTTTTAATTTATAGATAGAGAAATAGTCACATATTTCGTCTTTATGAAAAAATATCGCCCGAAGACTTACTTGAAATTATGGTATCTGATTTATGTTCAGCGAATCCCAAATTAATATTATGCCTACCAGTTTTTCGAAAATGTAAAAATATTTGCAAACAGAAAAACGCTTGTGTCGGAACTTTTTATAGAAATTTTTATATGCTTTCCTTGATATAAAAAATTTTAGAAGAAATTAGTCTTTATAGAAATTTTAGTCTTTCAAAGGTAGGATCTTTCCATATTATAACATTTAAATTTAATGTTATTTGACATTAAATTTATGTTATTTAATTTTACGGAATATTTTTTTAAGCTGTTTTATAAACTATTGCTATTATTCCATTTATTCATTGCTATTTTTCTTTTATTATTTCAGACATGGCATAAAACATGTTTTAAATGCACAGAGTGTGGCATGACACTCAATATGAAAACCTATAAAGGTTACAACAAACTGCCATATTGTGAAGCGTAAGTACAATTTATATATTATACAACCAGTCATCTCTTCTAAACTGATCCTATTAAAAAAAAAACCCAACGTATTTATTAAAACGCAAATCATAAACTAAACTCAGATATTTTCACCTATTTATATCAGTTATTAAATTCTTTAAATCTTGATATCTTGAAATCTAAAATCTTTAAATTTTCAAATCTTTAAATCTTTAAATCTTTAAATCTTTAAATCTTTAAAGCTTTAAATGTTTAAATCTTTAAATCTTTAAATCTATAAATCTTTAAATCTTTAAATCTTTAAATCATTAAATCTTTAAATTTTTAAATCTTGAAATCTTGAAATCTTGAAATCTTGAAATCTTGAAATCTTTGAATCTAGTGAATCTAAGAATCTTTAAATCTCGAATCTTGGACTCGTGAAATCTTGAAATTTTTTATTTAGAATCCTGATTATTGGAATCTTGAATCTTTAATTACGAATTTGAAGTTAATTTTTTTCGACATATACTACACTAAGGGAAATAACGCATATTAACATTATCCACGCCTGAGTATAAATTTTATTTAAATATTTACGTGGATAAATCAAATATTTTCCTTACAACTCGTTTTTTTTTTGTATTTAAATTTTATTTATACCACACACCAGGGGCGGTTCCAGGAATATATTTGGGGGGGGGGGGGGGGAGGTGGGTTTTGAAAAATATTTATGTACGTTATATATATATATAAAGGGTAGTTAAATTTTAAAGGCCGATGTTGATTTTGAATAAAACACAAATTATTAAGGAAATTATTTTCATTTCTTTTTATTGTGATAATATTGGTATGGTTCAATTATGCATGGAACAAAATATCGGCTAAATGGCCGCCGCGAAATCGGCGGCACACCTCCATCCGATGGTCCAAATTTTCGATGACGCTGAGGCATAAGTGAGTTTCTATGCTTTTGAATTGTGGCTGGCTTATCGACGTACACCTTTTCTTTCAAATAACCCCAAAGAAAGAAGTCCAACGGTGTCAAATCACATGATTGGCGGCCAATTGACATCGCCACCACGTGCGATAACACGGCCATTGAATTTGTCGCGCAAAGAGCCATTGTTTCGTTAGCTGTGTGGCAAGTGGCATCGTCCTGTTGAAACCACATATCGTCCACATCCATATCTTCCAATTCGCGCCATAAAAAGTTCGTTATCATCTCACGATAGCGAACACCATTCACAGTTACTGTCAATGATGCCGCCAGCCCATAAACCGCACCAAACAGTCACTCTTTGTGGGTGCATTGGTTTTTCGACAATCACTCTTGGATTATCATTCGCCCAAATGTGGCAATTCTACTTATTGACGAATCCACTGAGGTGAAAATGTGCCTCATCACTGAAGATCATTTTCTTCGAAAATTTATCATCCACTGTTGCCATTTCTTGCCACCATTCTGACCGTGTAAATGCAAGTCTTTATGCATAATGTTCATCAACGACGAGCGTGAGAGGTGCAATTGTTGGGCACGACGACGAGTTGAGGTGGACGGCTCTTCAGCTACACTATCGCGAACAGCAGCAATATTTTCTGCAGTACAGACCTGGTTTGTTCAAATTTTTGCACGATTTTTCCGATTAAACGCACATTTGGACGATTAAATTGACCGAAAAAATCACGAAGTGCTCGATATGCATTTTGATTTGAAAGCCCATTTTCATAATAAGCCTGAATAACTTTAACGGTTCAAATTGAGTTAGTCTGAAATTGAAAAATGTCAAATGAAATGCAGAAAAAAACTTGACATTTAGGTGTAGTTTATATTCAACATCGGCCCTTAAAATGTAACCACCCTTTATATACAATAGAGCGGGTTAATTTTTTTTTTCAAAAAATCGTAGGTGTGGATAATGGTCTACGGAGCAAATTCAACTTTGCTCAAGAAACCGTTAGTCTAAAATCTATTTCGAACCTCTGGTTTTTCAAAAGAAGGTTATAATTTGTGTTTTGCTGCAATATGTGCAAAAATTTTTCCACTTCACTCCACATTCACTCCATATGATTGTGTGGTGCTCAGGATTATTTTTTTGTGTTAAATACCACAAACTGACGCTGGGGTGAAGATAATTATAATAATAAAAGTTATTTCTCTGTTTATTTGACCCGAATACAAATCTAAAAGGCCAACATAAACCCAACATCAAAATAAATAAAAACTACAAAAACCGGAATTTTACTCCATTACTGTATAAAAAGGAATTTTGCGTCTACACTTCCGATACTATCGAATCTGGGTTTTTAAATTAAAACTGTGCGGTGTTTGGATATATTTCATAAAAAAATGCGGTGTTTAAGTGATTTCAGGTTGAGATTGTATGTGTGACTGTTTACAGCTACATGCGCGATATCGCAAAAAAAACAAAAACTTGAACAGAATTCAGTATTTTAGCAATACGTGTAGAAACAGCTACAAACGTTTACAGCATAGGGGTGTGAATATTTAAAGTAAATTATAAAAAACCAATGTTTTTCTTTTTGGTACTCTTAGCCCACATAATAAACATCAGTACATCACATTTAAATACAGGTTCTTTTAGTATTTAGGGGGGGGGGGTTGAACCCCCAAACCCCCCCTGGATCCGCGCCTGCCACACACCTACATACATATTCCATACAGCTGAAATAGCCGACAAGCAGCAACAGCATCGCACTCTGTTCCTGCAGTTTATTTCTTGCAGTTGCAGGTTTCTTATAGTTCTTATAGTTTTTGTTGCAAGGGTAATATAGCCTGGATGTTTGGCCAAGATGATTTGTGAGTGCGATGGGCAGCTCGGGAGAAAATAGCCAATTGTCAAGGCTACATTGTATCATGGTTGGTGTAATATGAACAAAATAATGCTATGAAACCCTTAATAACATATTGAATTTAAATATGTTGTTTTTTAAATTCAATATTTTTATATAAATTTTCTTTAAATGCGATAGTTTTATTTTCAAATATTTAATATTTGAAAGATATTTTAAAAAAAATGTGTGCATAATTTTAATATATTTTTTATTAATTCTATTTAAATATTTAAATATTTTATTTAATCAAAAAAGTATTTAAATAAATTTTATATATTTACGTAGTCGATTTATGCAAATGCGTTATTGGTGCAAAATTGATTCGGTTTTTGGAAGAATTAAAAAAGTTTTTGGATAAACTTAATATTTTTCTCTTAGTGTACTGTGGACAGAAAAAAAACAGGAAATTTGAATTTAAATTTTTCGGGGATTCCGATAGGGATAAATGTCACTACTGTCACTGACATCTGTGCCAAATTATACGTGAAAATATTCATTAGTGTTTAAGATACGCGTCTTTTTGTAAATAGCTAAAAGTACATTTTTCGTATTTTAAGAATGTTTGAAAGTATTTAACAACGCAGTTCCATTTAATTTTGTGTGCGAAATGATATTTCTGCTGCCCAAACGTTGAAAATGTTGCAGAAGGCCTTCGGTAAGAAAGCTCGATCGAAAACAAGATTTCTTATGAGTGGTACAAAATGTTTAAAGAGGGTCGAGAAAGCGTTGAAGACGAGGCACGTCCAGGACGACCATCAACATCAACTGATAAGCTACACGTCAACAAAATCAAAAAATTGGTGCTCCAAAATCTACGATTGACAGTCCGAGACCTTACTGACCTTGTTGGAATATCGGAAGTGAAAACCATTTTGAGTAACCGTTTCGGCCTCAGAAAAGTAAAATCTCGATTGCTGCCAAAAACGATAAATTTCATGGAAAAACAGCGCCGCGTTGACGTGTGTTAAGGGGACGTTCTAGTAGAAACGTAACGTAATTGCAGGATTTTTTTTTAGCGAACGTAAATCTTTTTTGAAAAAAATCTTTTGTGGCATTTATTAATGTATATTTCAAGAACATTATATAATTTTTTCGATGAAAAATAATTCAAAATGGCGGCTGAAGGCCTCGCTGATCAAAGCCGTGCGCGGCAATAGCTGATGTGCGCTGTACACTCTACAGCCCTGCCAAGTGATCTGAAACGAAAAAACCAAAAAAACAAAATTGTTACACTACACTAAGGGAAAAAAATATTAAATTTATCCAAAAACTTTTTTAATTTATCCAAAAAGCGAGTCATTTTTGCACCAATAACGCATTTGAATAAATGGCTTGTAGATTTCCGATTTTAATTAAACCCTTTTTAAAATAAATGGCCGCCCTGTGACAAAAAACCCTGTTTTCCTCTTTTTTCTTTTGCTTTAAAGTTTAAAAAAAATAATTATAATAAATTTTTTTGGAAAAAAAAGTTTCCTGACGGTCCCCTAAATTGAATAAGCTTCAATTTGAGCCGTCAAAAATCGAAATCGTTCAAGTCGTTGAAGCGGAAGCGTGTACAGCGCGAAAAAAAAGCCGACGCACTCTCTCGTCTAATACGGTATGACTTGTAAAATAAATTAGATAAGGAAATATCCTTTTCATTACATATTTTCAAGATCCTAAGGATGAAAATAAAGCAAAAAACAAAAACAATAATTTTCCGTCGGTTTCTACTAGAACATCCCCTTAAACAATGCTTTCCGACACTCAAGACAAAATGAAACGCATTATAACTGGAGATGAGACTTGGGTCTACGCTTACGACCCGGAAACAGCCGATCAATCGAGTGAATAACGTGCCAAAGATGAGCCGGTACCGAAAAAACCACGTCAAAGCAAGTCAAAAACCAAGGTCATGTTGACAGTATCGTATCGAGTCGATTATCGTAAAGTGGTACGTTATGAATTCCTTTCAACCGCTCAAACTTTCAACAAAGAATACTACTTGGGTGTTATGCGTCGTTTGCGTAATGCTTATCGTTAAAATAGACCGGTTTTTGTAGAAAGAGAATTCTTGGTTTTTGCATCATAATAATGCACCAATTCACTGCACTAGCAATTCGTGATCATTTCGCAAAAACTCGACCCATATCGTTTCGCAACCACCGTATTCGCCTGACTCAGCATCATGTGACTTGTGGCTATTCTCTAAACCCAAGAGACCGCTCCGTGGACACCGTTTTGAATCGATAGAATAGATAGAAACCGAAATGAAGAAGGACTTGAAGGCTATACCGGAAGAGGACTTTGCAGCATGTTTTGAAAATTGGAAAAAAAGTTGTCACAAGTGTATTTAATCTGGGGGGACTACTTTGAGGGGGATGAAATGCGTTTGAAAAAAATAAATAAAGATTTTTTGATTTATAAACAAATTCCCCACAGTATATCGAAAATTAGATCATCATTAAGCAATGAGGTTTCGCATAATGAGGTCAACAATTTTTATTTGATATTTTCTCTCTATATTCGATGGGAAGTCACCTTCAAAATAGGCTTGGAATTTTTGAAAAAAAAAAAAAAAAATGAAATAACAAATACATACTTAGAAAATAATCATCAATAAAATTGTCAATTCTTTTAATTTTACCCAACCATCACTCTGCTTAATTAGAAACGTCGAGCTTGTCTCTCATAAAAAAGTTTTGTTGCTCGGTTCTGAGAAATGCACTATTTCTGACTTCTGACTGACGCACAAGCGGAAAGAGAACTTTAGATTCGTGACTTTTATTCGTGAAGCTGTTGAAAATGTCGAGAATTAAAAATTATGTAATTATAACTAGTTAGTTATTTAATCGTTATAAATGTAAGCTAAAAATTTCAATGCTTTAATATTGCATGAGCTACAATAAGTTATATCATTCCCTGCCCCCACCCCCTTATTTCTCACGTTTAACAAATAATTATCGCAATGCTAAGCGCTTTATCTTTGAGCACTAAAGATAAAACTGATTGTTTGCTATTTAATTCCATATTCATCATAAAAAATAACGAATACTGCATATTTTTATTTTTTTTTTTATTGTTCCATTATAAATAAAAATTACTGTTAAATATAACAATGCAAATATTTTGACAGTAACGGCGGGAAATGCGGTAACTTCCGTTGCGTTCAAGAAAATATATGTCACACTTTATACTAGCAGCACATGCAACAATGTGTGGTGACAACAAATACAATGCAACAACACTATGTAATGCAAAGGTATGCATGCATACCATGCAGGATGTGTTGCGCAGCGGCTTTTGTTTTCTTGATTGTTATTGTTCTTTTTGTTTTTGTTGTTTGTTCTGTAATATCTAAACAATGTCACACCCCATTGACGATACGTCATCTCTTTGAATGCGAAGGTAAATGAAAAAAAAAAAAATTCAAATTCATTGAGTGCAACGAAACGAGAAGAAAATGCATCTTGAGAAAATTTGCTCTTAATTTTAACATGAACACATGTGACGGACAAGACACATTTCTTCTACAAGTAAAATAAGCTCTCATGCAACAGCTCAATAAGTTATCAATAACTAAGTGAATTTGGAATATGTTTAATTTTCAATCTCTATGAACTGGATACAACAAACAATTAGTCCACAAATTTCATGAAAATTTTTAATTTGTTTAACCTTAGCCAATTTGTTGTAGTTTTTATAAATTTTCTAAATTCAATAAAGCGTTGATTTCCAAAACAAATCGAAAAATGCGGTTAGCTCACAAATTATGTATCTATTTTAATTATAAAACCGCTAAATTAAACCACTTAATTGAGCAATTAAGCTTTAAGCTACAAGCGCTGAATATTATTCGAATTACCTTTATAAACATACACTTGAAAAATAAATTGTGTGTTTAGCCGCCGCGCACTGTAGAAGTTTAACTCGTATTCGAAAATGTTAAATTTGTTTTAAAAGAACACAGCTCAAAACTGCCGGGGAGCACGTTCGCAGGGAGAATGTTCCACAATTTTGCTGTACGACTAAAGAATGAATTATTCCGGTAATGCGAGGTTCTATTGGGCATCAAGGCAATTGTATAGGAAAGGCCTTGATGATCTGCCCAAGAAGAACTGGAATACAGTCGAGTTGATGGTGTCAAGTCATGTATCTTCCTTGAACATTTCGCATGGTAGTACCTATACAGAAGGCTTAGGCAACCATCATTGCGTCGATGTCCATGAGAGTTGATAGAAGATGAAGTATTTTCATCCCCTTCAGATATATATTGCACGTTGTTGAATTCGGTTCAGAAGATCCAAATATTAGCCCCTGATATTGAAGCCCCTGCTGTCAAAATTAACCTTCGAAAATTCCCCTTTCAAAAGTTCACCCTCTTGAAATTTCTCTTTTTTCAATTATTTTACAAAATTTTCCTTTAAGAAATTTTCATTTTACAAAAAATACACTTTACAAAATTCCTCTTTACTAATAAGAAAAGTATATTTTAAACCAGTACTAAAGAACCACTTAACAAAGGTTTGGCATCTTGTTTAGCGAAGTGATCTAAAGAGATGGGTGAAGTGAGCTGAAGAGATATGCGTTCCTTTTTACCGTATCAACGTGTTTTTTTTTAATTATTTTTGTAGAATTTTGAAAAGGGAATTTTAAAAAAGGAGGGTTTTGTGAAGAGGGAATTTTGTAAAGGAGAATTTAAAAGAGGGAATTTTGAAAAATGAAATTTTTAAAAAATTGTGACCTCACCCGTAGGATAGAATTGTAGGGGAGAGGGCGGGGTTGTGAACCGGGTTTTGTTTTTGGGCTCTAACTTTTCACAGAATAAAATATCGAACAAGCCAAGATACCGTTGGAAAGGTTAATATACAACGCAACTTTTTTATGCAGACAGATTAGCATTTTGATTAAAATTTAACTCTCTACTGCCAATTTTCTAAAGACATGATTTTTGGCTTTTCCAAAAAAGTGGCTGGGTTGTGAATAGGCCGGCCACATGTGTTGTATTCGATGGAGTTTTTGGGTAACAGTTCTTTAGGCAAAAACCTCAAACAAATGGTGCAAAAACCGACTTAACCAAATATGGGCTCGTAAAATAGAATCAAAACACTAAATAAATATGCATTATACTTACCTTTTCGGAATAAATTCACTCACTTGGATAGCACTTTGAAAAAAAAAAATGTTCGCAGTCGATTTTCAAACATGTCTGTCGCTGGCACAAGCAATACATCCGTACACTTCGGTGTCATGTCAGAAATTGAGTCATGTTAAAAGATAAATTTAGCAGTTGAAAGATTGACGATATGTCAATTAGAGAAAGAACAAAAGTAATGGTTCACAACCCAGCCCTCTCCCCTATAATTGTAAATATCATAAAACTACGTCTAAAGTATTTGACATAACATTCAATAAATGCACCACAATCTCTTTTCTACTAGAAAAAAAAAAAATCAAAAAGTTTCTGTCACTTAAATTATATGAATAATCAAAACCATTTGCAATCCATTACCAATAACAAAACCCATCATCATATATAGATTACATGAAATTCATACAACATTATCACTCCTGTTAGATAGACTCATTAAGTCTAGCGTTTACCCAATTTTTCATTCCTTCCAAATAATAGGTTTTATCAAGGTCCTAATACCTAATAATAATGACCTCTTCAATTGACCCAAATCTCGCCATTATTTCTGCCCATTTTTCTGGTTTGGAAATAGGAAATAGTTACTGATTGCTAAATCTGGAGAATATAGTGGGTGGGGTAGTAGTTCGTAGTCCAATTTATAGATTTTTGCCATGGCGACTACAGACGTGCGCTGATGAGTTGTCATGGTGGACGTTTTTGCTTCAAAGCAATGTCCTATCTGTTCAACAGCTGTGAATAATAATCGTTTGTGATAATTTGACCTTTGATAGTTTACGCCATGGCCTTGTTAGCCGACGGACCCACCTTTTTAATTGCGGTTGAACATTGCCAAAGACTCCTCTGATGTGGTCATACTGCTGCATACGGCTGTTCTTATAGTCGATTATGTGCAATCGCTGCACCTATCTCGCGGATAACTTTTCATGTCCAAATATTAATATAAAATGTGATGTATCTGCTCATTTGAGATGTGTACAGCATAAGCTACCTCAAGCACTTAATTTTTTGATCGTCCAATATCATTCTATGGATTTTATCGACGATTTCTGGCGTGACGACCTTTTTTGGGCGATCTGAACGTTCAGTGTCACTTGTGATGGTACGACCACGGAATTCAGTAAATCACTTCTTAACTATTGTGAAGTTGATGATACAGAGTATTTATATAGTATTTATTAAGCCTTTTCTTAATTTCGGTGATGGTTTTTTAAGCAAAAAAATAATGCTGAGTTACCGAAATTCCCGTTTTGGAAATACAGCCGTGCTCAAAAGAACTAGGCATCCTATAAATTCACATGAAACAAAGCAATTATTAATCTTTAATTATTTTTTTTCTATTTACACTTAACAAAAGAGAAAAACAAAAAGTTTTAAAACCGGTTATAAAGCCATACAGTCTACTTTATGAGATGTTCTTGTTGAAAGTGCTAAACTATACAATTTTTCCAAATTTAGTTATCATAAGTTTACTTGTCGTTTATTCAATATAAAAACGGAAATTGAATAATATCATAGAAGTGAAATTTTTTGACATGCATTTTAGTGGAAACCGAAGAAAATGCAAACCAATTTTGCATGATGACCGCGTAAAAATACAAATATTGCATGTATCAGGATATTCGCAGAAATCAATTGCAAAAGTAATGAAGTGTTCCAGATGTGATGTCCAGAATGCTCTAAAACGCTATGCCGAAACTGCATCTCATGAAAACAAACCAAAAACAGGCCGGAAAGTGGTGACAACTAGCCGTATGGACCGGCAGTTGGTGCGATCGTCCTTAAGAAATAGGAAAAAAACATCTTCTCAGCTAGCTGCTGAGATGGAAGTCAGTTCAGGATGCAAAATCAGCTCTCAAACGGTGAGAAGACGTCTTGCAGCAGCAGGATTGAATGGTCGCCGAGCTAGGAAGAAGCCATGGCTTTCACCTAAGAACGTGGAAGCGCGACTTAATTGGGACTTGGAGCATCAAGATTGGACTAAACAAGATTGGGAAAATGTAGTGTGGTCTGATGAGTCAAATTTCCAGGTATGTTTACTAAGATTGTTAACTAATGAAAAAATTACTTTCATCACCTAAGAACACAGTTCCCATTAAAATTATACGAGCTAAAATCACGTTTATTTTTTTGATTTTTTAGATTCTTGGAACACCTGGTGTTACCTACGTAAGGCGTCGAGTAGGTGAAGAATATAACCCCGACTGCTTGGTACCTACTGTTAAACACGGAGGAGGCAGTATAATGGTCTGGGGTTGCATGGCTGCGAGTGGAGTAGGTGAAATGGTTGTTTGCGAGGGTCGTATGAATAGCGAACGCTACATACATACGCTCAACAATGCACTTATACCATCTTTTACACGGATTTTTGGCGATACCAACATGGAAAACGTTGTCTACCAACAAGATAACGCACCTTGCCACAAGTCCGCTACAGTTATGCGCTGGTTTCAACAAAACCACGTGCCGCTCATTGATTGGCCTGCTCAGTCGCCGGACTTAAATCCCATCGAGCATTTGTGGTCACAATTAAAGCAGGCAATAAGGAAACACAACATTACATCAGAAGAAGGCCTTAAAAATGCTTTGAAAATAGAATGGGACAACATAGCTGAAGAAACCTGCAAAAACTTAGTTTATAGTATGGTGCGTAGAGTAAGGGAGGTCATAAAAATGAGGGGGGGACCAACAAAGTATTAATATTCTTTAATAAATAATTTAAAACAAACATCTTCTGCGTTTTTAGTTTGGTTGAAAACTAACAAATCGCTTTGTTTCAAGTGGTTTTAAAGGGTGCCTAGTTTTTTTGAGCACGGCTGTATAATGGTCATTTAAAGTTACTACGCGGGAAATGAAAAAAGTCACTGTCTTCTCAAATTGCCCTCGTACATGTATCCATTATATCATAACTATCATATCAAATCCATTATTTCATATCCATCATAACATACATCACACTTTACTCGTCATATCATCATACAATACCCATCATTCCATGCACATCAAATACTCTCTACAGTACAACGACAAAACCTAGTATTTTTGTAAAGCCACAGAACAGAGTAAGGGTAGCTTTGATGTATTTTGTATGTTTTATATCAATTCAATATGATCTTAATTCTCTATCCAAAAATTGTATCCGCTTGTGTCTACGGTTTACTGTTTTGGGGATATTTAGCCTTGAATAAGTTATTTCCTATACAAACAAAGTAAGAAAAAATATAAAATATATTTTTTTTGAAAACTAGGAGAAAAGCGATGATGCTTTGTTCCTTACAAATGTATTATGATATTGTACGGGACCTCTCTATACTATACGCATCACCCATTCCCGACAGATCTTACTCGTCATTATAAACCGTTTAGGCGGCCTCGGTAGTCGACAAGAATGATAGAAATAAGACTACGCATTCCGCCAATGAGAGAGAGAGAGAGAGAGAGAGAGAGAGAGAGAGAGAGAGAGAGCATGACGTCACACAGCACTTTTGTTTGCATTAACTGCACGCATTTATGTTTTATATACTAAATATTTTTTTTTTCTTACTTTTCCAATATGTGTATGGACCTCATAAATCCATTTGCGGTATATAATTTTATCGATCTCGAATGGTTTAGGAGACAAAAATCGTGAAAGTTTCAAAAATTTTAATTTTTTCGTATACGAAAAAACAAATTTTTTTTATGGAGAAGAGTAGTTGTTTTTAGTTTACATTTCCGCAAGAATTTATTTTCAATTTCCTCAATTTGCTGCCCAAGTGATTGTACATTAATTTTGTAATGCAGAAGTGCTGTGTGACGTCATGCCTGTCAATTGAGAAAGAGAGCATTAGATAACAAGACTTGGGAACGCGTAATCTTGTTTCAATCATTCTTGGCTAGTCGAGTTGGTAGGGTGCTTGACTGCCACCGCAGATGTCCCGGGTTCGAATTCCGGCCAGGCCATGGGCCTACGCTTTAACCTTTGGCATTTGCAATTTTCTATCCTCATTTCTGATCAACTGAAATTGAAAACTCTTCAATATTTCCGACTTGAAGTTGTAGTTGATGGTACAGAAGTTTGTGGATGAGATTATCTTATAACTTGAATTGATATTACAGATTCCACATTTTATCATTTTTTTCTAAGGGGTGTATAAGAAGAAGTAAAGTATTTATTTTTTTTAATAAAACAAAGAATTATTTAGTTAACTCTCTAAATTTTTATTGGATTATGAAGCAGACACATGGGATTGTGTATGGAATACAATATCTTTCAAATGGCCACCTCGGCTTAGCCATTTTTCAAAATTTTCGATTGCTTTTTCGCATAATTGGGGCTTTATTCCGGCGATGAGAACTTTAATGTGCGCTGTGTGAGTTGGAATTGTTTGTAGATGGTTAGAAAAAATTTGCTCGAATTTAGTTGAGTTTGTCAATCTGCGAAGATACTCAGACAAAGTCTGAATAAGATCTACACTCTTGTTATGCTCCATGAAAAATAGAGCTGTCTACATTATTATATGTTGTCTACTTCATTCTACAACAGTTGATTCGAAAACTTAAATTGCATTTTAACTCAATTCCTCCTATAAGTAAACTCAATTTAGTAAAATGATTACAGTTAGAATTGAATACCTCTACTCTTCTCTTTGATATAATTATACTGTAATTTCATTAAACACGGAACAAAGCGTACATTTAACATGTTCTGATGTTGTTACTTTTAACGTAATTCATTGTATGTTTGTGAGGTTGCACAATGTATGGGTCGATAGTTCCTCAAAGTTCCTCGACTAGACAGACATGCATTTTCGCTTGCACCAGAGAACTCATGCCTTGCAGAACTGCAAATCAAGAAACTAGACAAGGAGACAATTGACTACTTTAATTCTTCATTTCCGAGTTCAACGGTAAATTCGAGTAGCATGTAGCCACCCTTGCATGTTGCAAAAATGTATCCAAATTTATGCTCAACATAAACTCCTCTCAGCCTTTACCCTTATCCTTTGCAAGGAACGTTCGGTTTAGGGTACTTGTATCATATGACGTTTTAACAGTTGCTCTTGATGTGTCCAATTGCAGGAAAATATTGTCATACTGAAATCATTTAATATTATGTCAAAATGACTGTCTAAACACGTAAAAATTTATCATGCATGGTTATATTTATAGTCAACATACAGCTGCGAGCAATTAGAATGCAACATTAAGTAATTACTCAATAATTTTGATCAATTTAGTTTTCAAAATCAGTTTTTTTACAAATATGGAAACAATTTTATTCTGATTCCAAAAAAATCAATTTGGAATCGTCAATTTCCAATGACGGTCCATACGATTACTTACGATTTGTGAAATAATATTTCACTTAAGGGGGACTATACAGGGTGTTCGGACTTGAGATGCTAATCCGCTAAGGGCTGATTCCTTGGCTTATTTTGAGCAAAAAATTGTATGGTAGGGAGGGGTCTATTTTCAACATCCACTGAGGTACAGAGTGTTTAAAAAAATGTGTTCGGTACAGTTAGTGCTACCAAAGATAATACCATAGCCTCCAAAGTATCAGACCTACGATAGACCATAGATAGTGATATGGTTGTTGGATAGGATATTAATCAGACTCTCTTTCGGTACCATAACAGTTGGAAATTATATAGGGTGTGGAGATATGGCTCTGCAAATTAAAATTTTTTTTCATTTTTAAAATTTTTTTATAAAAGTATGTTTTTCTCGAAAATTTGCCCTATTATTTTTTATTTTTTATTTTTACTGATACCCTTGAAGTATCTGCTACAAAGTCTCCAAACAAAGTTTTTACCTGTGAAGTCTTATTGAAATGAATTTTTTTTTTTTTTTTAAAATATCTTGGTAACCGACTTTGAAAACATGGTTTCGAGAAAAACGCGTTTGAAAATAAGGGCCAGCACGGCGCGCTCTCGAAGGCGGTTCACTCACTAGACTATAACTTTGTTAATTTTTGAGATATCATCATGAAGTTTTAACCACATGTTCTTGAGACCTGGGTATATAATCCCCCTTAATAAGAGGATGAGGTCATGGATTGGAATAAAATAATAATTTGAATATGCTTAGGACAAGATTTGAGAAAAAGAATGGGAAATTATTTGGAACAAAGGTAAGAAAAGGGATTGAACAAGGAATGGGTCAGGAATTTGGATTTGTGTTTGGACCAGTCTGGAACATCTGAGGAAAAAATAAAAAAAAACCAAATTAATCCTTGTTTCAGTGGCTATCGCCTGAACTAGGATAAGTTTTTTCCAACGAAAAAAAAACAAAATGGCAGCCATTTGAAAAAAAACTCGATTTTCGAGGTTACAAAATCGGTCGCCATTTTGTTTCTTTTCGGCGGAAAAAAATTATCCTAGCTCAGGCGATGGCCACATAAATAAGGATTAATTTGGTTTTTTTTTTTTCCTCAGATGTTCAGATTGGTGATATCGTGCACACTGTCAATTTTTTTGGAATTTTAAAAAAAAAATCAAATAACGTCAAAAACCGCGTTTTTTTTGTATTCTTTAAATGTTAGTTAGTATATGTGCAAAATTTGAAAACGATATCTTTTCCTTCTAAGAAAAAAAAATTCCCGACAAAAACTTTTCTTTTTTTTAATTTGTAACCTATATGCCCCCCTCAAACAACAATTTGGACAAGGATAAGGAGAAATATTTGGACAAATATAAGAACAAGGATAAAGATGAGGACAAGTTTGGGAAAGAAAGATTTGCTATCACGTCAAAACCTCCGGGTGTGTTTACGACACAGCTTACTCCTTTTATTCAAGAACTTTTTACTTTTCTCTCGTATATTTCTTTATTGCATAGAAGGGTGATGATCTCTGGAAGAATGTAATGAGTATGTAGAAAAATCACATCAATTTGCAATTCATTGCCAACTTCAGTTCATTCACTTTCACAAACAAATTATTTCAATACTTCCTCTTGTGGCATTCTAAAAATATAATAATTGTTCTAGTTACAATTCATTCAAAGATTCATTCAAATAACCTTGTTTCAGATAAATTGTTTGTTGTTTTTTTTTTTTTGTAATGAACATAATATCTTGAATGTGTGAAAAGTACTGGTAATTGGGGGGCAGAAAATACAAGCAGCAGAGCATAAAGCTACAAAAATTAAGAGACCAAGCTTAGCCTTCATAATATTCTAATTCTTTGCCAAATTAAAACATATAATTTGGCATTTATTTGCAATAAAACTAATGATTCACCCTTTCGTTTGGTTTCTTGGAAGAAATATGTTCAACATGCTGCCAAATTAAAACTCATCCCTTAACTCACAACTAACTGATTGTGTTTCATAACTCATAACACAGTTCACCCACCCACATCCATAAAAATTCCGATACCAAATTAACATGAATACGCAGTGATCCATAAAATGTTGCTCTTTTTATTTTCTTTAAGTGTGCAAAAATCTGCCAACATCGACGTATCGCCTACCGTCGATGATCTCATCATAAAATGAGAAATGAGCAGGGGGAAAAAAAAAATAAATAATATATAATAAAACCAGGTTTCTTTTCAATTACCAAAATTGTTATTATTGTATACTTGGTAAGTTGTTTGCTCTACATTTCGATGAACTCGTAAAGAATTAAATTTTGCGGCTGCATGGAATGCATGGATACAATCACCCACCGGGTGTAGTGGAGGAGGAGCGCAAGCAGCTTGGCAGTTTTGAAGGTGTGTCATATATCATTAACATCATCATCATCATCATCATTATCATCATCCTCATCACCACAACATGTTTGTTGTACGAGAAGAATAACAAAAACCACCGGTTGCCGGTTGTATGTTTAAATATATATTTATAAACATGAATGTAGTACTCAATATAACTGTTGGCGCTCACTTATCGACAAAATTGTTGGCATAGCAGCGCACTCTCGTCGGCTGCATTATGACATAATGTGTGTCCAATCATTGCAACCAAGCAGTGCAGCATGACCGCATTTTTAACCTGAAAAATACTATTGATGGCATGGACTCTCGAATGATTTACGAGTACGACGATTGAGTGTTCACAAGACTTGAGCAGCATTAAAACTAAAAACTAAACTAAAAGCTGGACATGTTGTAGTGGTTGTTGGTTGCTTGGTTAGAGGTTGGTCACATCTAGAGGCCATCAAGCCAATCTGCTGTTAGTTGCTACTATTGTGCATTAAAATGCTTTAAATTTAGGCCAATGTATTTTCACATTTTTTTATTTTTTTTTTTCTTTCCACTTCTACAAAGCCACAGAAAACCCTCAATTGGAAAATTCACAGCCATCAAAAAAAAGTTATGTACTGCACTCGTACTACAACAAAACAATACCATACAAAAGAATAGATAATGTATTGTTTGCAAACAACGGAAAACAATAGAAGTTAAAAATATGTACAACATAGTTTTATTATGTTTGCCACAGTTTCATTTTGATGGATTAAATTTGCTGACGATAGCAATAGCGATGGTAATGGTTATGGTGGTGGTAGTGCTGGTAGTGGTGGTGGAGATGGCCTTGAGTTGGTTGGATGGCTTGTTGGTTATTTGCTGTAAATGATATAGATAAAAAGTGTTTTTAAAATACCTCATAACTAGATCTCACACATAACCCATATTTTCAGATAAACTCGCTATTTGTTTGTTTGACTGTTGCACAAATATCTTTTATTGTTTCTATCATCCTCCCCAACCGACCATTCGAAATTAAAGTTAATTCTAAGCTAAACCATTATAAAAAAAAAAATAAAAAAAAGAAATAAATAACTGGTCATTTAAGCCCTTGAAAGAACTTTGACATAGCTTCTTATGATCAAATGTGTTATTAAGTTTGTACACAATTGACCGAGAACCGGACCTAACCGGAGTTTTTTACACTTACCCCATCATTCACTATCACGAAACGAGGCACGAACGACAAAAAAGCAACGATCAGCAATACTTTCTTGCATTCTAAAATCTATTGCTTATCGTGTCTTGCCTCTCGTTGGTGTGCTTTTTCGTGATACAGAATGAAGGGATTAGTATTTTGATTATTTTGACTACATTTTTCGACGAACCAACTTAGTTAAATATATTTTTAATATTTGAGGAACCTTAAGCCTCCGACGTACAAAAAAATTGTGTATGAAGTTTGCATTGTGTTACTTATACCGCCATTTTGTAACAATGAGTCGAGGTGTTCACTTGAGTTGCTTCAGAGCAAACCTGAAACCTTTCACGTGTGTTCACGGTGATTCGGAATAATTTCACCGCCATTTTTCACTTTATTTTATTAATTATGATTTATTCTTTCGTTTTCGTTCACAAATTTACGTTTTCCATCAATAATTTAAATTTTTGTCGATTCACAAACTGCCCAATAATTTCCCCGAGTTTTTTTAAAATATCAAAAACAGACTTTTTGCGCCAACTGATATAAAGTGTACAATTTGAATTAATTTGATCAAACATCTGATACCAAAAGGAAAATTATTTCTCGTACTACAAAACCAAGTTTTGAAATTTTTAGAAAAAGTAATTTTTTGCGAGTTTTTGGCCAAACTCGCATTTGGTGTGTCCAAGAATACCCCGATTTCCCCTACATAATAAAAGAAATAATACAAGTCGCTTATAAAGTACGAAAAAGTTTGTACTTCGTGCGCCAAAAATAAAAACGTACTCTAAAGCACGTAAGTACGTTCTGGTGCAACTGTGTCCCTCTACCTCGTAAACTTAAGAATAACAAATATTTTAGTCGGATTGATCTATTTTGTTTTACACTTCGACCATTTTATTTATTTTTTTTTTTTTTTTTTTAAAAACTTAGTTTGCTTTTAATATTTTGATAAAAAATAATAAATCCCAAAAATAACTTATTTTCTGATCTTTTTAATCTTCTGATTTTCATTAAAACTAAATAAAAGTTATGACCTTTGTAAGAATAGCGTACAGAGTACATATATCATCTATTAAAAAATAAAAGAAATCTTATCAAATTCAAAATAATTTTTAGAAATAGGCGCACTTTTTGGCCAATAGTTTTATTTAAATTTCACCAGTGATGATCTAAACTTGAAATTCTGAAGTAATGATCTTTAAGTGATCATCTTTCGATTCACTCCTCGAACATTCTATACAAAATATCCAAAAAGTAATAAAATCGCTTTGAATCTCACAATCATTAAATTTGCTCATTGTTTGGTCATTACCTGGCGAATGATCTGACGCACACAAGTGTTGGGATTATTTCATTGAACAGCGAGCGGATTTTAATTGTTCGATTAAATGAAGGTCATATAAATGATTACTATGTAGCATGATATCATTTTTATAATAAAGAAAACCAGTGCCTATTGTTTTGAGAACTAAACAACTTAAGCCCTCTTTATATACATTTAAAATTTCAAAATAAAACAAAAATATGCCAACACAATTCTCAGCCTATAAAATACAATTAGGCCATTAATTTTTTGCTCCGTCGAATAAATTCAGAAATTAATAACAAAAACCAATATTACTTAAATACTAATATTAAATAACAATACAAATAATTCAATAAAAACTAATCACGTATAGACTGCGATAAGCTGTCAGTATAATCTTAAAATTTTCCGAATTTCCTCCTTCCTTATTTTTGCTCATTTACTTCATGCTATCAGCAGGCGTCTTATTGATAGCATTAATTGCATTAAAGTAGCATTCTTGGCATCGCCTTCCCCTCCAATCTCTATCACTGTCATACTTCAGCACTGCAACCGTGTAAAATATTGATATTATTGACGCTATCACCCGTTGCTTCATACATCATTTTGTCAATTCATGTGGAGAAACCCATTGTATTTTGCTTGCTACTCTATCAATAAGTTCCAGTTAAAGCTTTATCGTTGAAATATTGAACGAGATAAGATAAAATAAATTTATTTATAAACTTGAAACTTGTTTTTCTTCATGCATATCGTAGTATTCACAAACACGCGAAATTTCAAAACGTGATGAATCCATCAATTTATCAATGAAAACTTTCTGCACGCATTATTCACGATTAACGTGGTTTCTTAAAGTATTACTTGCATTAGTTTCTATTGAATTTTATTTTAAATTAAAAACAAGCTCGATTTTAAGTTCAGAAAATTATATGGAGTCGAACTAAAACCGCTATAAGTATTAAGAATACTAACTTAGTAGCAAAATACTTTACTAGTAAGAATACCCTATACAAAAAATTAGAATGCAGGTTATTTTATGTATATACAGTAGGGTAATAAAAAAAAACCCCTTTTTTTCGCTAATCAACAGAGCTCAACCGAAAATTGGATGGTTATATTAAAATATGAAAACCAAAAATAAAAAAAAAAACAACGACATAATTTCATGTCTTAAAAGGCAGAATAATATTAATTTTAATTGTTTTAACGTGTTTTTTGTCTAAAGTTGCTCATAGCATTAGTTAAGTAAGCTGTACTATCCCAGTTATTTTGACGTCTACAAAATAATGTTAAAGAATGGAATAAATGTTTATTGAGGAATAGGTTTTCAGAAAATAAAAAATTATTGTTTCGCATGCTAAACATAGTTACAAGCGATTCTGTTTTCCAACTGTACAACCTAAAAAAAAATTTTTTTATCTAGTATCCAAAATTTAAACGTGTTTTTATAAATTATGATCTATTGTACGTATGCCATCAAAGTTTCATAATTATATGTTAAAAAATGAGAGATATACAGAAAAGGACAAAACTGTTCACGAAAATAAAAAAATTCTATTAAGATGCAACAATTTTATTAGTCACTATGTATATGAGAAGTATGAATAAATTCTAAATAGGGTATCAATTTCTTAACATAAACAAAAAAGAAATTCAAAAATATTAAATTATTTAATACGAAACATGGCGTAGTTGGTTAAAGTGCGTGGCCTCTATGTCAACGAACCTGGAAACCCGGGTTCGAATCCGAGCAGCGACAGAAAATTATTTGAATTAAAATGATTTTTCTGTACGGCCGCCACCTCTCTGCAGACAATGGCAAACCTCAGAGAGTAATCAAAATGCCATGTAAAGCTTCCTGAGAACAAAGTCCTTTCATGAACAATGACCAGTTATTTATTTTTTTTTATTTTTAATACGAAACAATCAGCCCTATTCCAGGATCCGTCGTAATAAATCTACACTAAAGTAAAAAAGTATTAAATTTATCCAAAAACTTTTTTAATTTATCCAAAAAGCGAGTCATTTTTGCACCAATAACGCATTTGAATAAATCGACTACGTAAATATTTAAAATTTATTTGAATACTTTTTTAATTAAATTAAATATTTAAATATTTAAACAGAATTAATAAAAAATATATTAAAATTATGCATGCATTTTTTTAAAATATCTTTCAAATATTTACTATTTGAAAATAAACTATCGCATTTAAAGAAAATTTATATAAAAATATTGAATTAAAAAAAAACATTTAAATTGAATATGTTATTAATGGTTTTATGGTATTATTTTCTTCATATTGCGTTCATCAAATGCCATTGCCTGTATAATTTATTATCGCTTCACTTTTGTCGTTCTCTAATTTATACTATTTTTGACAGTTGGTGCCTATCAATCCATGTCCATATGCGCCCATCCGACCCTACCCGATTAATCTTAGTTTCATCGGATCAAGTAACTTTCTTCCAGTCATCGATGGTGAAGTGTTGATATTTTCTAGCAAAATTTAAACGTGCCTTACGATGGCGTTCACTTAAAAATGGTTTTTTTACAATCGCTCTAGCCTTAAGTTCGTTATTGTTTAGATATCTGCGAACTGTTTTGTCACTTACACTGACTCCATGGATCTCTCTAAGAATATTATTAGTTTCCACAGCGGTATTTGTTGCTCCTGAAACAATTAAGCGCCTGGCTATTCCCGCAACAGGGAGATAGCTTCTGCAGACGACCGCCACTCTTTTGTGGAACTGATAAATTACTTTGTTTCTGTAATTTATTGATGAATCCGAGTGAAATTTTGTATTTTAATGCAATTTTTCGATAAGAGACACACTTTTGGATATCTTCCCGCTAAAAAATATTTACTTACTTTTTCTATAGCAAATTATAAATTGAAATAAATTTTTTACAAAATCTAATAGCGGACTAAACTGTTCACGCGTGCGTTCTCAAAGTTTAGATTCAACTCACGAGCAAAAGTCCCATTATTTTGAAAAATAGATACCAGATGCTAATAACTTTAAAGCTTAATAATTTACAATAGAAAAGTATTGCCAGACAGTGGTTTTTTGGATGTAACTAATGAAATTCGAATGCATAATTCATATATTCGTGAACACTTTTGCCTCTTACTGTAAATATTTTAATTTTAAGGCTTTTTCGACTTATTCTTCAACTAAAACAGAAAACTGCTGGTAGCACTATCATAAAATTAAAAATTTTTATTTTTTTTTATTTTTTTTTATTATTTTTTATTTTTTTTTTATTTTTTTATTTTTTTTTTATTTTTTTTTTATTTTTTAATATAACCCATCCAATTTTCAGTCGGGCTTGGTTGCTTTGCGAAAAAGTCTTGTTTTTTTAAATCACCCTAAAGCAAATCAAGTGGTGTCGCAGTGGGTAAAGTGCGTGACCTACACGCCAGAGAACCCTGGTTCAATTCCATCTGACACAGAAACCTTTTTCAATTTAATTAATTTTTCTGTTCGGTCGTCACCTCTCTGCGGACAATAGCAAAGCTCATGTGCAATGGCTAATGCACATTAGCCGTTCGGAGTTGGCATAAAACTAGTAGGTCCACACAGAAAAAAAAGAGTAGAACTTTTACCTAAAAATGTAGTCAATTCAGCTAAAGTAATCCGGTGATTTTCAGTCAACGAATTTGATTAGGTGCGCTACCAATTTCTAAATGTTAATTATATGCAATTATATTGGGTAGTTTAACTGCGAGAGTAGCTAAAAAAACCTAAATATTTAGGTGTACCTTCAACCATAAAATAGATAAGACACATAATTTATTAGAAGAATTAGCTAATTTTTTTTAAACTATGACCACTTCAGATTAGGCAAGCCACCTACTAAGTGTAGAAAAATCATCTAATTATTTAGATAGAATTCCCACTTAAGAGTGGGAATGCCGTGCAAAAAATATGCAAAAAATTTGTTTTTTGTTTTGCAATTTCTATTTTGAAGTGAAACTTTCCTTAGGTGACTTTACTTCATTTCGTCACATGATTGAGAAGAAAGATTTGTTTTATAGTAGATAGAATGAGAGAGATATATACATTGTATAAATGACTGAAAAATTTCTTTGCCACCGCTGAGATTCGAACCTCTGATCTCAAGATTTCAACAACCAACGCCTTATCTATTGAGCTAAATTTCCAATACAAGAATTTACGCTACATACCAATTAATCAAATTGCTGTAGATGCCCATAATTTAAGAGTTGTGGACCTCATATTTTTATATACATTTTGTTCACAAATTATCAAACGGTGTAACAGCACAGCGGTAAAGCGTTTGACTTGAACGCCAGCGGCCCGAGTTCAAATCTCGCAATGAGGCTTTACTTTTTGTAAAATTTTCTCACTTTGTTTTTATTTATGTTTTTTATAGGAGAGCGCTGTGCTCTCCTTGGGCTGCACAGAAATAAAAAATTCAAATACGGGAAAAAAACAAGTTGTAAGGAAAGCATTTGATTTATCCACGTAAATATTTATATAAAATTTATACTGAGGCGTGGATAATGCTAATATGCGTTATTTCCCTAGTGTACAAACAAATCGACAACTTGCATTAGGTAAAATAACTAGAAGAATTTGATGATTTAATAAGCAACATTTTAGTTGAATTAACTAATTGTAATTAGGTGAATTACCTAATGCATGATTGTTAAATTAACTGTGTAAGTAGAAAAGTTGTTGAAAAGATTAGGTGAAATAGAAACTTTCACATTAGCTAAACTAGTTTAGGTAATAAATCAATTCTTTTATTTTCTGTGCAGTTCTCGATCAATTGTGTACGAACATTTAATAACACGCACAACACAATTTGATAATAAGAAGTTCGGTCAAAGTCCTTTCAAGGGCTGAAATGGCCAGTTTAAAAAAACAAAAGCTCATTAGCAATTAGAGACGCTTCTGCATTCATTAAATTAAAGACAGGGTGTTGTCCAGGAATATTTGAAGAATCCAAATTGAGCAAAGTTTCTTCGGTACCATTTCTGGTACCCGAGATATAAAATCTTATATTCATTTTTTTGAAAAAGTTAAAAAATTGCATTCAAGTATACATTTCTCAAAAATAAGAAAATGCATATGCAAAAATTATGCTAATTATTAATTCGGCAACTTTAAGGAATACGTTAACAGTATAATCAATACCACCAAAATTTAGACTATTGGGTAACAATCAAAAGTTCTGTGCTATCTCGATTACAACTTTTGCTTCGAATATCCTTCACACAGGACACTGTGGATAAGAATCGTGTTTACCAATATATTGTTAGTTTAAGCCTATACCTACTTTTGCTTTAAGACATACGTAGTTTTTTTTATAAAAGTCAAAGCATTTTAAGGTCGTTCTTTTTTACTGTTTCCCTCAATAAACAACTTTGTCCTTGCGGGGCAGGAAGACATCCTTTTTTCCTTAAAATTTTTTTTGGTTGATCTTGAAAACCCCATGCAACTTTTGAGACCTCTTAGAATGTGAAATTCGAAAAAAATTGTAATTCTATACGCCCTAATGTACACTTAAGTATCTTTATGCATTATTGGATCGATATTTGACACCATTACCCATGTTTGATCTGAGATAATCTCAGTGCGTCCGATAGGTCATAGAATCATATATTTTGTCCAATAATGAAACTTATAATTGACTCCAAGACCCATCTTAAACCTGATATAATCCCAGTCCACCTAATGGGACCAATGATCTCATAGAATTAATTTAAGTCCTAATGACCCATTTATGCCCCACATGCTTTGTTACCCGTATTCTCATGAAATTGGGAGATTTAGTTTTACCAGATCCCATATAACCTATTTCAGTCCTAATGGCCGACCTGATAAATATGACGTGCTACCCGTGTTCTCATGAAATCAGGAACTCTAGTTTTTGCGAGAAATAAACTTGACTGGGCGTGTGAAGGGGATGGTATGATGAGTAGGAAACTGTTTTGATGTATAATCTCATGTATATAGAGATTGTGCTCTAATTTGAATCTTAATAGGAGTGAAGTATTTAAGACGATATTAAATGATAAAAATGGATCTGTTCCCGTGCTTTTGCCTAAATATTAAAAAACTCAAAAGTGAATGAATATCAAAAAATTTCTCAGAGTCAGAGAAAAATATCAATAAGTACGGGAACGCTTTTCGGACTAAAAACTGCAAAATGGGTTAAACGTATAAAAAATTTTGCTACAAGATCCAAGAGAAAACTTTTCCAATTCAATGTTTGACAAAAAGAAAAAATAAAATAAAATGAAAAAAAAAAAATAAACCCAAACAAAATTTAAAATTAATAAAATTTCAAGCAGATTCCTGTACCTTTTCCAGAGCTAATTTGCCAGGAATCAGCTGACTGACTTGATTTTAAGTATTTTAACACAAAACTTTCACGGACTAAAAGTCCCTGGTACGAAGTGAATTTTTGCCCTCTCGCACTCACTCTTTTTTCTACATCTTTAAATTTTTTCGAGTACGCTTTTCGGACTCAGATCTTACAAAATATTCTTAAAATGACTATGACGAGAATAGATCTCAAAACAATTTAGAGGGAAGAGATTTTCATTTATCGAAGCTTTATATCATATATCTGAAGATCTTCTTAAGTGTATAATCTTAAAAAAAGTTTTGTGAATTTTTTTAAAACAGATTTTTTTTTGTAAACTTCAAACTTTACTGGCAATTAATCTGAATTTTTAATTTAAACATTCTTAACGGTAATAAAAACAACAGTAATTAAAATTACTTATAAATAGAGAAGTGGAAATATAACTTCACACTCGGGCGATAATAACTTTCCGTATCGACTTTATTTTTATAATTTAACTAGCTGGTACCCGACGCGTTGCTGTCGTAGCGGAAATAATTTCTATCTCTATCTGAATCTCAAACTCTCTATCTCTATCTCTATCTCTATCTCTATCTCTATCTCTATCTCTATCTCTATCTCTATCTCTATCTCTATCTCTATCTCTATCTCTATCTCTATCTCTATCTCTATCTCTATCTCTATCTCTATCTCTATCTCTATCTCTATCTCTATCTCTATCTCTATCTCTATCTCTATCTATATCTCTATCTCTATCTCTATATCTATCTCTATCTCTATCTCTATCTCTATCTCTATCTATATCTCTATCTCTATCTCTATCTCTATCTCTATCTCTATCTCTATCTCTATCTCTATCTCTATCTCTATCTCTATCTCTATCTCTATCTTTATCTCTATCTCTATCTCTATCTCTATCTCTATCTCTATCTCTATCTCTATCTCTATCTCTATCTCTATCTCTATCTCTATCTCTATCTCTATCTCTATCTCTATCTCTATCTCTATCTCTATCTCTATCCCTATCTCTATCTCTATCTCTATCTCTATCTCTATCTCTATCTCTATCTCTATCTCTATCTCTATCTCTATCTCTATCTCTATCTCTATCCCTATCTCTATCTCTATCTCTATCTCTATCTCTATCTCTATCTCTATCTCTATCTCTATCTGTATCTCTATCTCTAACTGGAAAGACTCGTGGAAATTGATAACCAAATTTCGAGGCTGTGCTACTTACAATTCCAAAGTTATTCGATATCGCAAGTTTAGCTTGTATGGGCGGAGCCACACCTCCTTGTTCAATGACGTCTCAGTTTTCTAGTAGAAGAATATCACCCAATATTAATTCCATACTGAATTTCGTTGTTAAACGACATTTAGTTCCAAAGCTATCTGATATCAAAAATTTAAAGTGTATTGGCGGAGCCACACCCCTTTTTTCAAAACCCATCCCAGTTTTATAGTAGATATATCACCAAGTGGCAACTCCATACTGAATTTCATTATTATACGGCATTTAATTCCAAAGCTATTCGATATCATAAATTTTAATTGTATGGGCGGTGCCACACCCCTTTGGCCTATACTGGCTCAATTTTGCAAGTCGAAAGACACGACTAAATAGAACGTTCTAACCGAGTTTCATTAATGTGTGACTTATAGCTTGAAAGTTATACTGAAAATTTGGCTGAAAAATTGCCACGCCCCACATTCAACGCCCATAAAATTTTACGTGTGGAACGGCTCTTGTAAATTGAGATAGAACACCGAATTCCGATACTATGCGACCTATAACTTCAGAGCTATTCGCTACCGTAGATTTGGGTTGTATGGGAGGTGCCACGCCCCCTTATTTTAGGGGGATGAAAAATAGATGTTGTCCGACTCTCCCCCCTGACTAATATCCTCGCTAAGGATCACGAAAATAGGTCGAGCCGTTTCGGAGGAGTTCGATTACGTACACCGTGACAGAAGAATTTTATACATATATTAGATTTAAAATTGTTAATAGTTTTCTTCTATTTATCTCTTTTCTACTCTTTTCAGTCACATTCCAAAGGCCAAAGCTACAGCCATTGCAGATACGCCCGAATTGAAGAGAATAGCGGAAAATACAAAAATTCAGTCGAATGTTAAATATCATGCAGACTTTGAGAAGGCCAAAGGCAAATTTACACAGGTACGAGTTCTCTTAAGTCTATCTATAAAAAAAAAAAAATATCGGGAGAGGGCGTTGAACGGATAAAAATATTTGCTCAAGCAGAAATTTTAATGCTAGCCAACAGAGCAAAGCATTTAATTTTCTTGGCGCTAATCTTTATACTTCTATAAAATAACTGCTAAGATTTCCATAAAATGTATTCTACATTTTTTTTTTATTTTCTTTTATTTTGCTGCTTTTTTGGTTGCAACAACAACAACAACAACAACACCAACGACAACGACAACATCAACCAACAACACCACATCGCCTTTTCAACGCCAACATCAATAATCCTCCGAACAGGTTGCTGACGATCCCGAGACACTGCGTATCAAACAGAATACGAAAATCATCTCGAATGTAGCCTATCACGGTGACTTGGCTAAGAAGGCCGCCATGGAAAAGCAACGCGAGGCGGCAGAGGTTGCCGATAGTCGTGGTGGTAAGTAGGCGCGGTTTGCGCACACTACGCTGCCAGCTAGTTGCCTTCTATTTGTTTTTGGTTTTAATAGTGTTCTGTATTGTTTTGTATATCGTCAGCTATATTTGCTTTAAATTGAAACATCACAGTTGATTATTTGTAAATGGATAAAATTGGTGCTGGCTTCTTTCATTTGGTGATTGTACATGACCTATTTGTAACCTGTTTATTGTAATATTATTTTTATTTAATTATTTATAAGGTCTTAAGTACATTTCAACATTAAGTATTTAATTAAGAAAGTACATACTGCTAATTTTATTATTCTCTCTGTTGGTAACTTTTATTCTCCGTTGTCCAAGGTAAATGGTAGAGACTGTTTTTAGCAAAGTATAATGACTTACATAACTGCAATTTAAAAAAAATAAAATCCAAACTTTGAATGATGGCTTAAAATCATGGCTTTAAAATTATCGAGGCTGAAATTATTTATCAATTGAAAAAATTATTTGCTTTTTGTTCTACCATTTTATTGAAATTCGCACAATTTTCAATTTAAAAGCTTAACCGAATAACACTGTACAACAGCAGAAAAAAAAGATACAGTAGTTTCGACTATGTCGTAACACAAGACATAGAATTATTCAATTCGCTTTTGATGGCATCTTTTTTAAAAAATATTTAGCAAAATATTTATTCCATACACCTGAGCATATGACCTTTAAGAGAGTGCCGGAGAGGGTTAATATGTGTGACCGACTCCCATTACTTTTGCAAAAGGAACATATTTGCCTTTGACACCTATTCCCTCCGACCACTCCTTAGGGGGCTCCCATACAAATTTTATGGTTTTTGTATATTTATTCCATACACCTGAGCATATGACCTTTAAAAGAGTGCCGGAAAGGGTTAATATGTATCACCGACCCCCATTACTTTTACAAAAGGAACATTTTTGCCTTTGACACCTATTCCCTCCGACCACTCCTTAGAGGGCTCCCATACAAATTTTATAGTTTTGTCGATATTTAATTTTCGTTTTCGATTCGCACCTAGCACACTGCAGAGTCGAAAAATTTGTTCAATGCTACCAAGTTCAACAACCCATCTGGAGAGTCGAAATGTCAAAATTTCACTGTCGATAATATGCCCGGATATTTAATTGGCTGCGGAATTTTGACATTTCAATTACAGATTCTGTTAAAAAAGCATGCCCCTCAAAATTACTCAGAATTACTAGGCTACGTGATTCTGTTAAAATAACATGCCCCCAAAAGTATGCTTTTTGTTTTAATTATAAGATTTATGTCTTATACACTTAACAGACTAGATGGCGCTGTTTTCACCGTCGAAAAAACCGGAAAACGTCGATAAATAAGTAGCAAACTTAAACAAACAAAAACATCAAATGTTGGCTTTATATTTCATGTAATTGTGTAAAATTTATATAAATTAGAGAGTTCAAACATGAATTTTTCTCCCAGTGAGGATCAAGCAGACCACCAAGTGCTAACATCAACATTGTACGATCAGTACTTTAGGCACACCAAAGGCTCAAATTGTGACATAAATACCGACACCTGATCACTATCAACCACCCTACTTACCTCCGAGTATGACGTATTCTACGTCAAAAAAAAAACCCCTGGGTTTGATGACTTTATTGTATTTTGGAGGTCGCTAAAACCGAATATAAAGTCAGTTATTTCGGGTTACGTCAAGTTTTCGTACTACATCGGGAGGTAGCTTCAGGGAAAACTGTAACGTCCTGTTTTTAATGAAATCAATATTTTCCCTTTAAGGGAGGGCTGGAGAGGGTTAATATGTAAAACTTTCCCCATTACTTTTCTAGGAGCAAACTTTTTTCCCTTGGGACCTATCCCCTCTGACGTCTCCTTAGGGGTACTCCCATACAAATGTTATACATATTTTACCTTTTACCATCGACTACCTTTTTAATCTGAGATATATTGCGCTCTGAGTTACAGGACGGATTTTTAAAATTTTGAAAAGTACCAAAATGGCGGACTTTTGAAAAACAACATTCGTTTTTGAGCTTTTTTACTACTTATTTCTTCAATAATTAATGAACGGACTAAAATATAAAAAAACAAATAGCCGCGCAATAGGCTATTGCGGCATAGGCTCCGTGCAGATATGTCTGACGAACAATAGGAGCCAGTTAAAATAAAAATATCTTCATCGGTGCGGCGGGAATCCCTTCTCAGAAAACACCGTTAGGAGAAAAACGCCTTTAAAGATAAAAGTATAGTATAGGAGGTTTCGATACACCCGCACTAAGCTACGTGTAACTTCTTGTTCTAATTGAGATATCGATCTGGGGTTTTGATATGATATTCTACACATTTGAACCTTTGAAAAAATAAAGAGAAATGCGAGAGCTGCAGTACACTCTAAAAACTGATCGTTAAATCACCACAATAATTGTTGTACAATTTTACGCATTTAATGGCGTTTTATAAAAAATATCACGGCACGCAGCGTGTTCTTTCAATTCAGCCAAAAATTTAGTGTTACTTGGTGCATTTATCTCTCTCCTTTTTTTCCCGCTTTTTTAGAGTAATTTCTAAAAAAAAAAATAATCTAAGAGAGAGAAATAGTTTTAATAAACGCTCTTTCAGCAATATTTTACGACAATAAATGTATGCAATCAGTTGCCAGCAGTTAATGTAGTGAAATCAGTTGAATTTTTGTTAGAGTGTAATTAAAAAAATCAGCTCGGGCTTGCGAGCAGGAGCTTAGAGCGAGCGATCGAAATTTTCGTTTCCTGATTTTATTAAAAGCTATTACCTAAAAATTTCAGTGCAGTTATTAAACCGTTATATTTTTTTGGTTCTATTTTGTTGTTTGATATGAAATCTCCTGTCTTTTTCAAGCATTATAACACTTACTTTTGGGGCGTTACTTCTTAAATGGGGCTTAATTTTCTTATGAAGAAAAGTTACTATTCTTGGGCACTATTTTATTTTATTTTGGATCTTTTCTTGATTATTTCATAGCATAGTAATTATATAATTATATATACATATATATATAATTATATATAATGCTATGCATAATTATAAAATTAAGTTGATTCTAATCAAACAATTCATGGCTTAATTATAAATGTATTTCTGATATAATTTTTATTCATAGGTATTATAAAATATTGAAAAATTACACTCTAAATGCTTTTTTGTAATAACTTTCACAATAAAATTTATTAACACTTCTGTTGCATTGTTTCACCCTGTATTTTTGTTTGCATTCTACACGCTTTCGCATCAATTACAACAACAACAACACTTCATTCACATTTCTTCATTCACTCAAACATTGCGACATTCAGAAGAATCCGAGTATTTCTCTGAGACGCTGGCTGCGGAACAATTTTCACAATATGCGCCAATAGCAATAGCAGCAGCAACAAGCACTGCAACGGCACATTCACCACCACAACAATTATCACCACCATTGTCGAAGGCGCAGCAGCAAACACAACAGCAACAATATCACCAGCAACAAACACTACCACCGCCACCCATACAACACCAACAACAAAATACAGCAGCAATAATTGCCAGTAGTCAAGCGCCGACAACACAAACATACAATCAAAGCAATAGACAACAACAGCAACAGCAGCAACAACATCAGCAATATATGCAACAGCCACAACAACAGCAACACTATCAACAACCACAAGCTCTTAAGCAGCAATATCAGCACCAACAACAGCAACAACACCAACACCAACAACATGCACAACACCAACAACACTTATTGCAATCACCAACAAAATCTGCAACATCAGCAACTAAACAATCATCACATTTATATCCAGCAGCATCACCTCTGCAGCAACTTCAACAGCAGCAGCAGCAACAACAAATGCAGTCTGCAACGCAGTATCAACAGTATCAGCCGCCACCGTCTGCCAACAACTACAATCAGCTACGTTCAGCAATATTGCAGAATTCACATCATCCCACAGGTGCCGCCCTGCCAACAGATACTGTCGTTGGTTCTAGTGCTACAAATGTTGCTGCTGTGACTACGCCCATCTACGATCAGTATGACAACTTTGCACGCCCGACGTCAGCAACAGCAGCAGCTGCTTACAAAGCCAACAACAACATCAGCAATAATATCATCACTAACAATAATAATAATAATAATCATGCAGCCGCTTATCAGCAAACAGCACAACAACCGCAGCAACAATTGCCACAACAAAAGTCATATCATAGCGCACAACAGTCGGTATCAGCAACAGGCATATCAACAGCACAACCATCAACGCAACAAATGTTTGGCAACACAAGTTACAACAATCATCACTCGGCCACATCGCTAACAACACCGATCGATCGGCAATCATCACATCACAGCAATGGCGGCATTACGCCACTGCCTAGCAGTCACGCCAATAGCACTTCGGCCTTAAACAACGGTGGCATCATCAGCAATAGCGCTAGCGGTGTAGTTGGAGGCCCAACTGGACTCGTCGGCGTGGCTGGTGTTGGTGTAGTTGGTAGTGCTGGCGCTAGTGCCACAAGCAATATTGGAAAAATTGCCGACTATGATCCATTAACCGATGGACCGCGTCAAATGCCAAACACCTCAAGACCCAGTACGACGCTTATTTATAGTTCTGACAGTCGTGGTTCCGGTAAGTTTTCCCTCACCTCCACCCAGACCATAATCATATCATTAAGTATTGTGGCTAGTTGTTGCTAGTGTGTTGTTTTTGTTTCAATAAAATTGTCCAATTAAAATGTTTTAATGTGAACATTAAAAATATGACACTGAGAGCAGAGGTTTATTTTGTAAAGGATTTTTATTGAAGGGTTTTGGTGCGCTGCTTCCAAATCTGACCTTTGGAACCGCTCTGTCACATAAAGTTTTTGAAATATTCTCATCTAAGAACACAATCTCGACATTCAATGAGAACAGAATTGTAAATTGTAATTGTAAAACAAACTTAAACTATATAGATGCATCTTTTATCTGCCATTTTCTTTTTTCTTTAACATCTCCTTCAGTTTAAGACAAAATTTCTTTGAATGCTGATTATGTGACTGTACATGTTTTTTTTTAAAGAAAACGAACGTTCCACTCCATGACAATTAGTTCTGAGAACCCTTTAATAATCTGAGAACCCTTTAGTTTAGGCGGCCTCGGTGGTCGAGTAGGTAGCGTGCTCGACTGCTACCCCAGAGGTCCCGGGTTCGATTCCCGGCCTGGCCATGGTCCTTCGCTTTAAACCTTTCTAAATTTTCAATCCTCATGTCTAATCAACTGAAATTAAAAATTCATCAATATTTACGACTTGAAGTTGTATTGATGGTAGAGAATTTTGTGGATGAGGATTGCCTTATAACTTGAATTGATTGAGGTACAGGCATAACACTTGCCTCAGATTCAAATTCACATGTTTCTTTGGCTTTCCACCACGCTTAGAACATCCTACCCTACACATGTTTCACTTGATTGCCCTTTCCTTCCCACTAATCTATCACCCCATTTCGAACCAAGGCAGACTTGACTGAATAGGTATTCCACCTGAAATCCTTGGTTCAAAGCTAAAAGAAAAAAAAAATCACCCCACTAGATTCATAAAGAATTCCAGTGGAATCTATTGGCTTTCGGTATTTGTGCAATTATTGCACAGAATCCAAAAATTTCTAATAAAAATCAAACCTAGTTCCATAGATAATTTAAGTGGAATAATTTTTCAAAAAGTCTGACTTTTCCATGCAGTTCACAAAACTAAAATAATACCAATGACCCGATCCACTAGTTGTAATGATAATCCCATTGGAACTTCTTTGTCTTTTTTCAACAAGGAATTTACAGAACTCACGTTTCAATGACCAAATTTGTACAAGATAATGCAAGTGGAACTGATCTGTTAAAATATCTTTGACTACAGTCCAAGGGGTCAAAAAAACCAATATAATTCCAATGACCCAACTATTTCTAAGAATTATCGCAGTGAAAACTATTTGTCAGCAAGTTTATAAATTTTCCAACAAGGACTTTAGAGAACTCAAAAAAGTTCCAATGACCCAACTAGTTCAAAAAGTAATTCCAGTGGAACCTATTTGAAAAAAAATTGTTTCCAGACTCCAAGAAGGGAAATAATTCCAATGACCCTGAAAGATAGTCTCAGTGGAATCTGTTTGTCTACCATTTAACGATTTTTCAACGAGAGGCTTAGAGAATTCAAACAAGTTCTAAAGACCCAACTAGTTGCATATGGAATTTCCAGTGGAACTTAATTGTCAATAAGTCTCAAACTCACAAAATAATTTCAATGATTTATTGAGTTGCAAAGATAATTCCATTTAGCCATTTTTTTCATGTTTGTCATTTTTTATTTTTTGGATATTTTAACAAGAAGTTAACAAAATCTAAAAAGTTGCAATGGCCCAACTTGCCCTATAGACAATTCAAGTGGAACCTATTTGTCAAAAATTCATGGAGTACATAAAACCAAAATAATTAAAAATACCCAATTAGTTCCATAGATAACCGCAGTGAAACCTATTCGGGTACAAACTAGGGACATTTTAAATAGACTTTTGTCCAAGAAGTCCACAAAACAAAAATTGTTCCAATAAGCCAACTAGTCGTAAAGATAATCCAAGTGGAACCTATTTCTCTAGAAGTCATCGATTTTTTAACAAGGAGTTCACATAACCGAAAAAGTTGTAATTAGACCACAGTAAATCCTATTAGACTATCCAAAAAACTTGCCCAATTAAACTTTATAATTCCAGTGGAACCTATTTGCCAAAAAAGTCAACTTGTCAAGCAGTCTAAAAATTAAATTATATCCAATGATCCAACTAGTTGCAAGGATAATTAAAGTCAAATCTATTTGTCAAAAATGCCAAATAAGACAAAAGTTTCAACGTGGACTATAGATATTAAAAAGATATTCCCAATGGAACTTGTCAAAAAATCTCTTAATTGTCCACAAAACTAAAATAATTCCAATAACTCAGCTAGTTGCTAAGATAATTCTAGATAATTCCAGTCAGCAAGTTATAGATTTTCGTAACAGGGAGTTTACAGGATCCAGACAAGATTCAATGGCACCACAGAGAATCCTATTGTATATTGAATCATTGATTTTTGTCATAGTCATTCAAATATGCCATAAATCCTCCTATAATCCAACGTATTTTGGGAATCATTCCAGTGGAACCTTTGTATCAAAAAAATTACTAATTCTTGTGCATGAAATCAACAGAGTCCATCAAAATCTACAATTACCAAACTTATACCAAATGGCACTAGTGGACAGTATTTGCGATATATTCATAGCTTTTTGTATAAGGAGCCCACAGATGAACCTAAAAATGGTAAAAATGGACATTTGAAGTGTTAGACTATTTGAAGTTTTAAGCTACTTTAACATAAATTAGTAAAAAATCTTAGGTTAAAAAGCTTTCTTGACAGAGAGATTTTGGAGTAATAGTTTTTTACTCTTTTCTTACTCCTTTTAAAAAATAAATTTACTAAGAACTAGATGAATTATTTTTAAAAAGAATAAAGAACCTTACCAAAAAAACCATTGAAGATACCACGAATTTGTTTAATTGCGCGTAGTGAATATAATTACTCCGATAAAGTACGATGCCACTTAAATTGTCCGATAAATCGACGAAGCTGTAGTGAGCATTTGATAGACTAGTGGTAAGAACAACTGCCTTGCACAACAGTGCTTAAGGTTCGAAACCTCACTCAGGATAGTAAAAATTTTTTATTTCTGATAAAAAAAAGTTCTTATTACTTGCTAAACAGAGTAATTTTAGAATATCATGGCTGTATAGCTAAACAGTTAGGCTTCTTAAGCCTAGTCAGAAATAAAGAGCATTCATTCCGCCTATTGAAGAAGTGTTCTCTTACGCCGCATTGTAATGCTTTTTAAGTGTTTGCTATATTCCTGTCTCCTGTCAATGTGTTGTCTGATTGTAAGCTATATTATTGCTAATGCATCATCAAATACACTTATAGCACCCACACACACTACAACAACAGCATAAAATTCACTGCTGCCAGTGTCTTGAGCTTTAATTTTTCTACTAAATTTGAAAAAAAAAAATCAAATAAAAACCTATAAATTTTTTGAATTTAGTGAATAATGCTTATCCGAAGCGTGTTGGTTCCATTGCCGATATTGATCCAGCCAATGGTATCTATGGATCCATAGCTGCTGAAAATAATCACTCAACACAACAGCTGCTACAGCAGCAGCAGCAGCAACAACAATACTATCAACAAATGCAAATAATGCAGCAGCAGCAACGGCAGCAGGAATTGCAAATGCAGCAGCAACATGAGCAACAAATGCGACAACAACAACAGCAACATCAGCAGCAACAACAGCAATTACAACAACAGCAGCAGCAGCAACAACAAACAAAAGCAAGTTTGGTGAGTAAAGAACAAATCTTTACAAATTCGCTTAACAATTTTAACTCTCTCTCTCTTTGTACTCTTGTAGCGTGTCTATCGTGCATTGTACGACTATGTTGCGCAGGATGTTGACGAGGTCAGCTTTCGCGAGGGTGACGTCATCTTTGAAGTGGACTCCATCGATTCCGGCTGGATGACCGGCAGAGTGGAACGCACCGGCAAGACCGGCATGTTGCCAGCCAACTATGTTGAACAGGCGGTTATTTAATAAGAAAAGTTGTCGTATTGTTGTTGTCATCATGTTGTTGTTAAACTATTTTGTATCTTATACATAATATTTTTAATAATTTTAATTATTAATTTAACTTTAGTCGATAAAAAGCATGAAGCATTAAAAACATATCCTAAGGATTATAGCATTCAACGACAACAACAGCAACAATACGAACAACAGCAATACTTTCAGCAGCTGCAACAGCAAATACATTTGCAGCAACTGCAACAACAAAACCAACAATTACAACAAAAGCCACAAATAAACCCACAAGAATTTTATTATAAATTCCAACATGTTTTTAAGTGAAACTTCAACAGAAAGAGCGAAAGAAAAAAAGAAAGAAAGAAAGAAAACTAAACACATGCTTCTACATATTATTGTTGATTTTTTCCTTTGCCCGCTCCCCTCCCCCCAGCATTATTAATTTCAATGTTAATTTTCAAACATAATTCAGCTATTATGTATGTATATTTTATAATTTGATTATTATTTTTTTTTTTTTTTTATATTTAAAACTGTAACTCATTTTACAATAACTAGTAAAGAAACGAAACGAAACGAGATTTTATTCAGATGAAAATAAAAATATTAAATAATTAAACATTTGTTATGTTGTAAAACTATGCAAGAAAGAAGTGATGAGGTTTGAAAAAAAGTGCAAGATTTGCACTAAGCAAAACATAAGCAAAACAGATTCAAAATATTTACTTGTTCCAGCTAATGGCGTTCCACAGTTGTTTGTCTTACTCGTAGCAGAAATATAGATATCAGTATAAAGCATAATTAGATAAAAGATATTTGTTATTAGCAATAGATTTTGAGGTGACCAAACTGCATCTCAAACTATTTTGTTTATATATGTATATATATATTTTTTTTTTAAATTTTCCGGTTTTAAATTTCTTAAAAAAAAATTTATTTTAAAGTCGATGTTTTGTAAATTTTGTGTTATTCATATATTGTTTTCGGCAGTAGAGAGCAATCAATACAAAATTTCTAAAATCAACTCTATTTAAATACATGTACAGTCTTAAATTCAATGTGCGTCATATTTAATGTCGGTATGTGAATATTGAAAGTATTTTTATTTAATTTGGTCCTTTACAATTTATTGGACTAGGTTTTTAATACAACATCAATGAAAAGGCTGCCTCTACTGGCCAAAGCAAAATGTTTCCTTTTTCTGCGTTTTCCAACACTTTTTCGAGCATCTCGGGCGGCACGAATGTTTGCCTTGAGCTCGTCAATGGTCTAAGACTTGCTGGCGTACACTTTGCTTTTCAAATTACCCCACAAAAAGTCAATTTTCGTTGCAGAAACTTCATTGTTAGTGTGACATGGCGCACCGTCTTATTGAAACCCCTAACTGCCTAGACCTTTTTCACATATTTGTGCATACATAATGAGGCAACATCCACCGATATCGATTTGAATCGACTGTTTCGCATTCTCTGAAGAACAATTATAGTTTGATGGTTTGGTGCGAATGCCTGTCCAAAGAGTCACTTTTTGATTATGTGACCATTTGATTTCATGGATCTCGTGTGGATTCTCCGTTCCCCAAAAGCTGCAATTTTGCTTGTTAACGGCACCAGAGTGTGTGAAATGGGCCTTGTCGGTGCCGAATGCCGGATAAATGAGAAAGTATTGTGTTGATTCGGAAGAAGAGTGATAGTTGGAAGGTGGAAAGATGTACTGCGGGTTTGGAACAGTTTTAAATTTAAATGGAGCAAAATTGCCGGGGTATACACTCTACGACTAAAGAACTAATTATCACGGTAATGCGAGGTTCTATTGGACACAAAAGCATCCTTCTTTTTCTAAATTTCTGTTATTTTGGGCATGCAACTCCTCTTTTCGAGCTTTTCGAGTGGCTTTTGGACGTTTTTTTATGCACTAATACTTTCTCCATTTTCACAAAACCTACTTGATTTGCTATTAGAATATTGATTTCGTGAAAAGATTTTTCACTTGGTCTACTAGTGCGAGTAGGAAGGAGTACATACTAATTTTCGAATACATTCACATTTCGTATGTAAACTTGAAACGCACGTTACGAAGATCAGGTCGGTGCTAAACAACTGTTAAAACCGACGTTTTGTTAAAAAGTCTCCAATACTTTTAGCATTTACCTTCTATTCAAGGTCTCTACTATGAAAATAAATAAAATAACATTTATAACTTTCCTTTTTAACATTCCCTGCCTTCCAAATACAATAATGATTGCCTTTTAAGTACATAAGTGATTACCTGAGTGACCGCTCAGTTGTACATGCCACGCGCGAGCGACGCTTACTTAATCCTTCATAACATTAGAAAGATTTGGGATTTTTATTTGAAAATGTTGGTAACATATTTTTGAATGATTTTATGAACAATAGTTATATGGAATAAAAAAAGTAAAATTATTTAAGTCATCTAAATCTATTTTTCCCCTTAAACATTTTAACATTTGAAGCATAATCGCGAATAACGTTGTAAACGACATTTTTTTTAAAAGTGTTTTTTTCGCGGATACCAGTTAGAATTACTCTCTTATACTATATAAAAACAGAAGTGAGTAAAAAAAAATGCACGTTGGGGCGTTTTTAACGCATTTTTAAATGCCAGTCAGTGGAAGAACGTTGCATGTTCTTGTAAAATGAATAAAAGCGAACAATCGAACTTGATGCACAACAAGTGCTACGATGCTCAAAACGTTAAATAAATTTCGAAAATTGGAAAAATTTAAACTATAAAAGACTAAGAGATAAAAGACTAAGTGGTCGGTCTCATATTTCGAGAAATGGAGAGACCATAGAAAATAAAAATGCTCCTGTGAATGTAATTTGGAAGAACGTTGTAAGTGCAGCTATCTGTCGTTTTTAGTAGTGGAAAAACGTTTTAAGCACCGTAAGTCATATGTTATGTTCACTGGAAAAACGTTTCAACATCCATTCAATTTTTGGATAGAAAACGTTATTCCACTGTAAAAACTTTTAAACGGTTAATTTAGATGTAATCAAATCTTTTATTCAATTTTTTTTTAGATTTTATGTTTGGTAAAGTTTTATTAAATCAGAGTGTTTAACAAAAAAACCAAAAATAAATGTTTAAAACTTTTTTATCTCTAGTCAAAAATTACAATTTTGTCGTTTACAACGTTATTCGCGATTATGCTTCATTTATCGGCTACAAATTTGTAGTTTAGATTATTTTTGGATTGTGGAATACACTGCAGTTCCCTTCATTAGATCCATAGTAAAAACTAAAATGGGCCAGAGTCATAAAATAAAAAAAAAAACAAATAAAATACGTACAATTTTTGTTTAAGAGGGGTTATATACCCAGAACTTGTTTTGAATTTTCTTAAAGCTTCAAGTCTCAAAAATATGTGGTTCAAATTTCAAGTGGATATCTCAGAAAATAACAAAGTTGTAGCCTAGTGAATGAACCGCCTCCCAGAGCGCGCAGTGCTGGTCCTTATTTTCAAACGCGTTTTTCGCAAAACCATGTTTTCAAAGTCGGTGACCAAGATTTCTCAAAACTCAGTGAACCAATCGTTTTGATTTTTTTGCAGGCTTATTTTATTCATAATAACCTCGTACATGTCATAGAATTTTTTTCGTAGCTTCGTTCATTAGTTATAGGCAAAATAATGACGAATTTTTGGTCGAAAATAGTTACTTTTCCTTCGGAAGTCCTCCATTTTGTGAAAAATCAATATTTTCAAAAAATCGGCTATGACAAGTACGAGTTTTAAGTATCTAGTTAAATAACATTTATAATTTTTTTGTTTCAAATTAATTTAGGAGGAGTAATCTTGGTCACCGCATTTCACCCTTTTTTCACAGCGTTCTATAAAAAATGCTGTATCTGCCTTAATATAATTTTTTTTTTTAATAGAAAAAACTAAACGTACTCTTGGATGTGTATATTTTAGGTATAAAACCCTAATTTAAAAATATCCTTTAGGTTTCCTTAAAAAAATTCACAAGCATGACCTTTTTTTTTCAACCTCTGGATATATAGTCCCCCTTAAAAAATAGCGTTTGTAAATAACTATTAAAAAGGCTGCATTTATGAAAAAATTTAAGTTGAATTTAATTTAAATTAATCGATAAAATATAATAATATTACAATACAGTAAAATATATACATACATATTATAGTAACAAACAGAACAATAACTATTCTATTCGGCTCTAGAATTCTTTTTATATAGGTTTCTAACTTGAAATACAACCTTTTATCTTTCAAATTCAACTTTTTCCAAATCGAATTCAACTTTTTACAACTCAAATTAAAGTTTTTCCATTTAGAAAACGTTACATTTTTAATTGAACCTTTTACATTTAAAACAAAACTTTTTCCATTTTAAATACAACTTTATAAATTTCAAATTCAACCTTGCCAGAAGAAAGATTTATTTAAAATGTTTGTTATATTTCCTGAGGATTTTCCGATCCTCCGGGTGTAAGGTTAGGTTAGGTTATAAAGGGTTGTTTGCTATTGGCTATGGTGCTTTAATGGCAGGCTTAAGGTCTATTGTTGTCTATATGATGTTTATTATTCATTCACAATATACATTTCACTACATATTTCCTCCATTCACTACATATTTTACATCTCCAATTTATTCGATTTCGTAAAATCGCCGATTAGATCTCCGCAAAAGGTTCCCATTGTTTTTCTACCTGTCCATGACATTAATTTACAATAATTTTCATGCCCCTCCCGCTAGATTTTTAGCAAGTAAGGTAGTAGTTATACTCGTAGATGTTTCATCAATCTATTAAATCCATTAAAAACAAAAGTTGGCTGTATCGTAGACACACGTTAGTGTCAAGTCGTGGTTGACAACGTATCTTTTCCTTATCCTTATTCAAACTCTTCTTGTAATCCATGCCCAAATTCCTGACCCTTCGAATACCTTTCCTAGTCCTTGTCCAATTTCTTTTCACATTCATTGTTTTAAGCCTTGTCATTAGTATGTTCAAAACCTTGTTCTAATACCTAATATTGTTTTAGGTTTGTTTAGATTTTTGTTCTTATCCTTGTCCAATGGTTGTCGAAGTCCTTTTCCCAATCCTTGCCAGAATGTTTGTCCTCTATTTTTTTAATTTTGGTCCTTTTCCAATTCCTAGTCCTACTCTTTGTCCAAATCCTTGCACTCATCCTTTTTTTAATCCTTGACCTAAATCTTATCGAAACCCCAGTATTTGTCCTTGTTTTAATTTTAGATTATTTTGAAATTTTTATTTTTAATTTTTTTTATTTTTTATTTTTAATTTTTTTTATTTTTAATTTTTTTTTTTTTGCTCTTGCATTTGTTGTATTAAGATTACTCTAGGGGGTCGTTGAGAGAACTCATGACGCCATTAATTTTATTATTTTTTTTTTATTTCTATCATGTGACCAAAAACCTCAGCTTTACCGTCGTTCCACAATATTTACCGTGACGCCAATAGTCATGGAGGTGTAATTCGTGTAATGCAACGATTTTTTACTTATTTTTTTGTTTTTTTTTGTTATGAGGTCAAAGAACCATTTTTTGTTGCAAAGCCGCTACCATAACGACCAGACGACGTCATAATTTGTGATTTTCTTTTTTGTCGTAAGGGTAAGTACAAAATCTTCATTTGGTTTTATAATATTGACCGTAGCGCATACACTAATAATTCCATGCAACGCCGTTGCATGAAAGCTGCATTTTCAAACTTGTAGCGACTCTCTGCGGCAAAAAAAAAATGCCTTTTTCAACTTTTTTTGGAAACATGCGCTCTGAAACGTAACGTTGGCACGTTAAAATTATTGCTAATACCACTTTTACATTGGTCAAGATTTGAAATCAAGTCTGTGAGTTTGTAGGCAATTTGCCGCTCATCGGAAGCTACGAAAGGATAAGAGAACACTTGCGCTGTACCGTCAATTTTTAGGCAATTTTTTGTATTTCTTTTGTGCTTTTCGCTGTTTTGACAAAGCGCTTCACATTATTTTTCGTTTGCTTGCGTGCGTTTGGTGTTCTGTAGAGGAAAAGTGTAAGACTGTCGTGTATAGAAAACAAGCAAAGAAGAAATAAAATTGAATTCAAGTCTTGACCAATGTAAACGGTTTCGTCAAGTCTAAAAGAGAACCTCAAAAAAAGTTGAATTCAAGTCTTGATCAATGTAAAAGAGGGTTAAGGTTGCATTTGAAATGTAAAAAAGTTGAATTTGAAATGAACAAAGTTGAATTTGACATTAAAAAATTTTTTTTTTAATCTGTAAATTTTTTTTGGTTTTGTAGAAAGATGAATTTGATTTGGAAAAAGTTGCATTTGAGATGTAAAAGGTTGAATTTGAGATTAAAAATCTGTAAATATCGGCCATACAATTTTTGTTTAACAATTTTGAATTGTCTAATTCAATTTGTTTTCTTTCATCGAAAACAAGAGTAAAAACTTATATGGACTAAAAGAAAAAAAACGCAAAAATTATATCACTGAGATGTAAATGTTTAAAATACTGCATTTATCACAAAAATTAAATACTTTAATTTAAATAGTTAAATAAAATATAATGATATTGCAATATCGTAACATATATCTATACATATTCTATTAACAAAGAGAACAATAATTGTTGTATGGGGCCCCAGAATGTTTCTTATATAAGTACTATTTATGCAATTAAATCTTCTTAGGAAATAATTTAAAAAAAAAAATAAAATAAAACAAATATGTTTATTTGATATAAGCTCATAAAACAATTAAACTTTAAATTAAAAAAAAAGGATAAAGTAATCTATACCTAAATAAGTCGAAGACTCCATTCAAGTGACGGGGAGCAAACAATTAAGATTAGCCCATTTTCCTTCATAAACATAAGGGCGTATCGAATTACAATTTTTTTCGAATTTCACATTCTAAGAGGTCTCAAAAGTTGAATGGGGTTGTCAAGATCAACAAAAAAAAAAATTTGAAGGAAAAAAAGGATGTCTTCCTGCCCCGCAAGGACAAAGTTGTTTTTTGAGGAAAACAGTAAAAAATAACGACCTTAAAATGCTTTGACTTTTATAAAAAAAACTACGAATGTCTTAAAGCAAAAGTAAGTACAGGTTTAAACTAACAATATATTGGTAAACACGATGCCACTCACGATTCTTATCCACAGTGTCCTGTGTGAAGGATATTCGAAGCAAAAGTTGAAATCGAGATAGCACAGAACTTTTGATTGTTACCCAATAGTCTAAATTTTAGTGGTATTGATTATACTGCTATCGTATTCCTTAAAGTTGCCGAATTAATAATTAGCATAATTTTTGCATATGCGTTTTCCTATTTTTGAGAAATGGATACTTGAATGCAATTTTTTAACTTTTTCAAAAAAATGAAAGTAAGATTTTATATCTCGGGTACCAGAAATGGTACCGAAGAAACTTTGCTCAATTTGGATTCTTTAAATATTCCTGAACAACACCCTGTCTTAAAGTTTTAACTTTGAATACCAGCTTAAGGCCACGATTTTATTTTCTATTTTAATATATATATTTTAACAATTTCATCAAAAAATATCAAAGGTGAAAATAAAATCGTAGCCTTAAGCTGGTATTTTAAATTAAAACTTTTAGACAGGGTGTTGTTAAGAATAGTTTGAAGAATCCAAATTGAGCAAAGTTTCTTCGGTACCATTTCTGGTACCCGAGATATAAAATCTTATATTCATTGTTTTTAAAAAGTTAAAAAATTGCATTCAAGTATGCATTTCTCAAAAATAGGAAAATGCATATGCAAAAATTATGATGATTATGAATTCGCCAAATTTAGTGAATACGTTAACACTATAATTAATACCACCAAAATTTAGACTATTGGGTAAAAATCAAAAGTGCTCTGCCATCTCGATTACAACTTTAACTTCGAATATCCTTCACACAGAACACTGTGGATAAAAATCGTGAGTGGCATCGTGTTTAGCGATATATTGTTAGTTTAAGCCTATACTTACTTTTCCTTTAAGACATTCGTAGTTTTTTTTATAAAAGTCAAAGCATTTTAAGGTCGTTATTTTTTACTATTTTCCTCAAAAAACAACTTTGTCCATGCGGGGCAGGAAGACATCCTTTTTTTTCCTTAAAACTTTTTTTTGTTGATCTTGACAACCCCAGGCAACTTTTGAGACCTCTTAGAATACGATCTAAATTTTTCGATACACCCTAATAAACATATCAGATACCATAAAGTATGAAGTCCCGTATCCCGTGAAATTTCGCGATGGGCTTGCAGTAGGTATACTAATTGTGGACTCAGTATGAGTTTATAAACCAAATTTCAAATAGATAATGTTTAGAAATAATCCATCTAAAACCAGTGATTTCGCAAGAAAAGCGTAGTTTTGGAGTAAATTGGAGCTGTTCAACCGTAATAACTGTAATTGGAATGGCTTATGAAGATCAATGCCAGGTTAAAACAATGATTTGCAAGTTGCATAGTTTAGTTAAAGCTGTTCGAGATTTGATTGACGACAAGTCTTCTCCCTAGCCAGTTTAGAAATTGTTGAAATAGTCTTAAAATTGGTAGTGATCCGGGACCAATACTAACTGTTATTTTTTAAAAAAAGTCAAAAAATAATAGTTCTTTTTTGACCGATTTTTTTTTGGTCAAAAATAAAAGTTGAGATTTGACTTCAATTTTTACGGTCAAAAGTTACAGTTAAAATTTGACTTTTATTTTTTCGATCAAAAATAAATGTTGAAATTTGACTTTTATTTTTTCAGTCCAAAATAAAAGTTAAAATATGACTTAATTTTTCGGTCAAAAATAACAGTTACAATTTGACTCATATTTTTGAGTCAAAAATAAGAGTTACAATTTGGGTTTCATTTTTTCTATTAAAATATAAAGCGATTGGTTTTTGTTGCTCTGTGAAATTGTGTTGAAATTGATTAACCAATAAAGGTTTACCCGTATCTATTTATTATTTTCTGTTTTTGTACTGAAATCGTGCAATACTGAAATGGAGAATTTTGTGAGAGAGAATTTTGTAAAAGGAGAATTTAGCAAATGAGAATTTTGTTAAATTTAATTTTAAAAAGAGGTGAATTTTGTAAAGGAGAATTTAAAAAAGAATATTGTTGTAAAGGGGAATTTCGACCCGCTCCCAATCTCGAAGTATTTTGCTATTCGTATACGGTATATCAATTTTAAACTTCCTATATCGGCAATCAATTTTATATAATTTTTGAAATTTCTTTTGAGGGCTTTTGACACACCCATTTTGATCTAGTCTTTATCTAACTGATCTAATGATTTATAAAAATATTTTGAGAAAGGGTATAACTATCGACACAGATAGATTACAATTGCGTTGTTTGAGTAAAAATTGACAAAATGATGGATCTGAAAGGTTTCTGAGTTAAATAATAAAAATTGAAAATGATCGTTGCTTAATGCGGCATCTACTCGCGAATCACGTCTACTTAAACCATATATATTCTATTGTTATAGCTTAAATATCCTAAATCGTTTGCGTACCAATTAAAAAAAAATTTGTCCAGAGTTGAGCTTTATCATCTAAGCGGAATTTTTGGATTGGGTTCATTATTTTGCATATACCTTCTGATCAGAAAATACCCAGAATTTCCTGTTCAAACCAACCGCGCTTGAGATATGATCTAAATCTTTTATTTTCTGGGTTGGTACATCTGTCATCTGGTGCACAAATATCCGTTTGAGCGCCATTTATCGCCAATTTGTGAAAGCGTTTAGACACGATTGAGGTGATAAAGGAGAATTCGCAGATGGAGATTAAGGGGAGAAATACATGTAAATGCTCGAAAATCAGTAATTTTTCGTGAATTATTTTGAGGGTGATAAAATAATGAAATCATTTTACACTTTTGACATAATTTAATAAAGTGTGTCTGGTAATAAAAACAATTTTTTTTATTACAAAATGGCGGCGGTACAGTCTCTCCACGAAGGCCGTTTTTTCCCGAAGTCGTAAAACGGCTGCCATCGCCCAGCTTTTACTAATAAATAATAAATAAATAACTGGCCATTTCAGCCCTTGAAAGGACTTTGACCTAGCTTCTTATGATCAATTGTGTTGTGTGTGTTGTTAAGTTTGTACACAATTGACCGAGAAATGGACCTACAGGCTTAACGCCGACTCCGAACGGCGATGAACGGAATGTCATTCTTCTCAAAGAGCTTTACATGGCATTTTGATTACTCTCTGAGGTTTGCCATTGTCTGCAGAGAGGCCGTACAGAAAAATTATTTTAATTCAAATAATTTTCTGTCGCTGCTGGGGTTCGAACCCGGGTCTCCAGGTTCGTTGTCATAGAGGCCACGCACTTTAACCAACTACGCCACGGACGCCCAGCTTTTACTATTGGTCTGAAATCAAAAAATATTTCGATTACTGAGGAGTTTAGGCATAGAGTAAACTTATAAAATTGAGAAAAAGTAGGCACGAAATAAAACATTTGGTACACTTTTTAATAAAACATTCGTATTTTCGCCTATTTTTTCGACGGTTGTTGCCACCTTAAAATTATTTATTTATGCAAAATTATTTATTTATAGAATAATTTAAGCATTATTCTATGAATAATTATGTTGACTAAAACCCCTCAAAACGTGAGCCCGATCGGTTAATTACTTTTTGAGCTGCAGTGGCAGCCGTTTTTGAAAAAGTATTTTCGAGAAGATCACGTTTAAAGTTTTAGGACGATAAAACTATTAGTTTTTGCGACTTACCGATCAATCAGCAGTTCCAGGCGCATACAATAGCCCTTCAGCTTCCTGATTATCTTCCAGTTGTTGCTGTTTCCTGGCAGTACATTTTACAGTAGATTTGACATGTATTTCTCCCCTTAAGGCGATTCCAAAATCAGCCTATTAATAGTCTTCTGAAAATTGGAGGAAGCATTGTAATATGTGTATTGCTTGAAAATGAGATTGTTTTGAAGGAAATAAAATTAATATCAATGAATAATTTAACTGTTTTCGTTTTATTAAAGAATTCCAAAAATTCCGCTTAATATATATAGATGGTAGAGCTCAACTATGGACAAATTGTTGATCTGGATAGGAGGAATTACTTTCTTTAAACTTGATACTCAAACTATTTTAGAGATTTAATCAAACGAGTTTTTCGCATTTTCTGTAAAACGCATGTCTTTCACAAATATGCGAAAATTGAAAAAGAACATGTGAAGCAATGAAACAATTCTCTGACAAACGGAAAAATTCTTACATTTTTAATATACTATAAGACTGCTAACAATTGACTTTTAAATATGACAAAGTGAAATCAGACTTAAAAGTAATATTCGATGTTTTACTGTCTCATAATTAGTTTTCCTAGTTGTATGCTCGCCGCCCTAAATGTGCCTTTTATGTTTACAAAAGTCATGACTCCAATCAATCCATACAAGCTCCCACACTTTCATGCTTATACATAAATTAAAGAAGTTAAGTATTTATAAATACAAAAAACAAACAGCTAAACAAAAAGCTCAAAAAAAAACCAAGCTAATGCTATATAATATATAAGCTGCCATATAAGTTTAATTAAGCAAGCTTGCTATTATACAATATTCAAATATTAAGCTTTTTAGAGAATCTTGAAATTTAGTGTAATATACTGATTATAATTGTTATTTGATATATTTACAATTTATAAGAAATTTAAAACAATAATTAAAAAATTAAAGGTATATGTTTGTAGGTAAAAAATATTTAGCATTATTTAATGTAAAATATACATACATACAAACTTGTAACAAAAACTAAGCAACACCTAAATATTTAGCATTGAGAAAAGCAAGAAATAAAATAAACTTAAAAATATACTAACTCAAACTGCAATAGTATGGCTTTATTTTTAAAACATAACATTTATTAATTGACTGAAGGTTTTAGCTTTTTTTTAGAACAATGTTGCTTTGGCAGCTTTTAGCGGCCAGCGTGCAGCAGAAGTTGCAGCAGAATTGCCGCTATAAGTTGCTAAATCAAACACAGTAAATATGTTTTTTAAATTTCATACAAATGTAATGCTTGTTTTTATTTTTGTTTTTTTATTATGGGGCATTCATAACGCTTTCACCATCTACAGTGCTGCCCATACGGCTAGTACTTCTCTCGGCCATTATTGTTTCCAAGACGATGTTTTTAGTTTTGGCAACGATTTCGCTAAACATTTTACAATCGTGCTCCCTTTCCATGCTAATGGTACCAATTTTTTCATTCAACAAATTTATTTTCTCCGTCGCATATTCAAGCCTAAACAGAGGAAGGAGATGTTTTGCTTTTATTAGTTTTGCTAAGTCATATATTGGCTAAATTCAATCTCACTGATTCTTTAATTCGTCTGCATTAAGTTTTGGTGTTTCGTCATTTGTGTTTTGAGCTCCAGCTGGACCTAGTTTGTTCAGCGTAGAAGAATTCTCAAAGACAAAGCTATTCAATGAGGTGCTGCTTAAGGTGCTTGCGTACTCAGCTATGCGCTGGCTGCGTTTCTTGCGTTCAGTCTGCACATCGAGTTCTTTTTCCAAATCACCTGGAAATAGGCAAAAACACACAGTAAGTATAAAAAAGTGCAAGTTTTGAAAACAACTAACGTATTTTTGCTTCCAGCCGGCTGATGCGCGTTTTTTGTTTGATTAACTGTTCATTGAGGTTTTCATTCTTAGTGCGTTCTGTCTCGACGCGTTCATTCAGCGTTTTATTGTGATCAGTTAGCATATTCTTTTCCGCTTCCAACGAGTCCAAAATGGCTATAAATTCTTCCTGTAAATTTGAATGTCAATCTTAAATGTTTCTGCTCTAATTATCTGTCAGCGTACTGCACCTTACGCAACTCTCTGCACGAGAACAAGTAGCCGCCACACACTGCCTTCAGATCTGTTTCCAAACGCCGTATCGCATCATGCAATTCTTCTATGAATTCATCTTTGCTGTTCAGTAATTCTTCCATGTTCTCCAGCTTATTGCGCATCTCTTCTTCTCTATACTCGGCTTCCTCACGTTTGCGTACTACCGCTGCCATCTCGCGGCAGACTTCTTCAATACGCTGTTCGAATTGGAACTTCTGCTGACTAAGTTTGTCGTTCATGGTGGCTAAATTGATGCCGTTGAAGTCTGTTTGTTCCGCCAGCGTGCAGGCTTTGACTTTGTGCTTGAGCACCTCATCGTTGAGCGTCTTGTTGCGCACCTTGAGCGCCAATATTTTGCTACGTTGCTCTTCCAGTTGCAATTTCATTGCAGAAATTTCTTTCTGTAGCTCATCAACCTTGGCGCGATGTAGTATCTCACTTTTGCGCACACCCGGCGTAAAACGATCAGCAGCGCTGCTGCCAGGCAGCGTCGTTGGCGATGATGAACGTGGCAATAGCATGAGTGTACCTTTGCGTGGTGAACGACATGAGCTTGAACCGGGCTTCGCAATGAATGTAGCTTCATGTGGAATTTCTTGCGACTGATAGCCGCCGGTAAGACGATTCTCCGGCAGTTGGTGTTCGAACATTTCAAGGCGTTCCTTAAGTTCATGCACACGTTGTTGCAGGTTTAAGATTTGCTGAGCACGTCCCCGCCAAGTGCAATGCGCTGCGGATGAGAGTAGAATATTAAGATTGAAGTGCTCACCGACTTCCTGCTGCAGGCATTTTTGGGCAAGTTTCAGCTGATTCTGGAGCTCGACGTTTTTGTTGCGACTCTCAAAAAGTTTCTGCTGCATGCAGTTGAGTTTGTTTTGCATGTCATCGGTTGGGGTGCAATTCTGTAACGGAAAAAGGCAAGAGATTTGAAGGATAAGCGTTGTGGACGTCATTTTACTTGTTGTTAACCGTTAACAAAGCCCTCATTGTTTAAAAATCAACTTAACAGTTACTCAAATTTTAAGGAAGTGGAGTTTATCGAATTCTTTTAGATATTATTTCTGTTACTCACCCCCTTACGCATGAAATCGGCCTCTTGTCGAAACTTATCCTGCGCCATCTTCAATTCTCGTTCTAACTTTTGAACTTGTAAATCTTTTTTGTTAACACGATTCTTAGTTGTCTCCAGCTCTGCACGCAACACACGATTCTTCTTGCTAAGTTCGAGAATTTTGCTGCCCGCAATTGAGGAATTGCAACGCAGCTCATCGATGGGCACCGAGTTAAGCACCTCATTGAGCGATCGCACAGAGCGTTTTAATTCAGCAATTTCTTGATTTTTGGAGCTAATGGCTTGGGCTAGAGTTTCATTTTTTTCAGCTACATCCTAGATCCATGGACATTTTTTTAAATAAACTTTTAACTTTTAAATAAGCTACCAGGAGATCGGCATTTAACTTACCAAAAGTTTCTTTTTCAGTTTCTTCGATTCTACTTTTTTGCCGCTACCAGTCGGCAGCGCTGAGCTGATGTCGGCCGTAAGTTTGACCAACTTAAGCGCTACTTCGCCCTCTTTTTTGTGATCATGTGTCCGACGCACCTTTGGCTTATCGGTGATGGTGGAACGATCTTGTTTTTGAATTATATCCATAGTATTTTGTTTTTTTTGTATATTTATTCCACAAAAAATATAAACGTATAAAAAATAAAATATGTATAATTTTTTTGAATTTGAAAATTCGTTTTGAAGAGTTTCGTCACTTCGAAACTCGTTCACAGTGACTGCTTCAGTTTTTCAAAGTCATAACGAGCGTAGGAAAGCTTTTTCTATGAGAAAAATAAAAAAATATTGCATACGTTTATAGCATGTTCAAACCGACTTCATTTAACGTGTTATTCGAAAAAAGCTTTTTTTTTAACATCATCGTTCATACTGCCTTAACTAGTTTCAAAATGTCAGTTTATTTGTTTATATTTTGAAAGAAATAAAAAATTGTTTATTCAAAAATATAAAAAAAAATAAACAAAAATAACAAAAAATTGAAATAAATTCAAAAATTTGTCAAAGAATTAAGAAAAATTTGTCAAATAATTTATTTGTTTACATTCAAAACATCAAAATAAAAAGCTCTTGTCAGATTTGGCTGCGTTTAAAAAGCAAAAAGAGCTTTTCTGACGTTAGCAAGAACACAAACCATTGATTTAACGAGTTTTGAAACGTGTTAAATCATTTAACACGTTAAATTTCCAACAACAATTGTACGCATTTAACTTCATCAAAACTTCATTTCAGAACTTGTTTTTCGATTTAACTTCATTAACTCGATTTAACATAATTAACTGCTCGGTTTGAACATGCTATAAGGGCTTTTCGGTTACATTTAAATTATGTGGACGTGGGCTTGCAAGTAATTTTTTACAAAATTTAGGTGCTGTAACTTTAACTTATAATGGGACTAAGCAGCAACAATATTTACATGCAAAGTTCAATTATGCATTTTACATTTTAGAATAGTTTGACCTATAGGAGTTCCTGAGGCTTTTGGCACAAAATTTGTAAATATAATAGCATGTTCAAACCGACTTCATTTAACGTGTTATTCGAAAAAAGCTTTTTATTTAACATCATCGTTCATACTGCTTTAACTAGTTTCAAAATGTCAGTTTATTTGTTTATATTTTGAAAGAAATAAAAAATTGTTTATTAAAAAATATAAAAAAAAAATAAAAAAAAAAAATAAAAAATCCAAATAAATTCAAAAATTTGTCAAAGAATTTAGAAAAATTTGTCAAAGAATTTATTTGTTTACATTAAAAACTCCAAATTAAAAAGCTCTTTTCAGATTTGGCTGCGTTTAAAAAGCAAAAAAAGATTTGTGACGTTAGCAAGAACACAAACCAGTGATTTAACGAGTTTCGAAACGTGTTAAATTATTTAACATGTTAAATTTCCAACAACAATTGTACGCATATAACTTCGTTAGAACTTCATTTCAAAACTCGTTTTTCGATTTAACTTCATTAAATTGATTTAACATAATTAAATGCTCGGTTTGAACATGCTATAAGATGCGATCTAAGTAATACACAATTTTAAAAGTACAGATTTTATCTAAACTTTACAATGCTTGACAAGCCTAATATTTTGAATAAAAAATCAAGTCTTTAAAAAGATTCTTACATATTTCTATCTTCTTCTCCGCATTTCCTTAGCATTCCAATAAAGTTCAAAGCTAGGGTCAAAGTTCTTTTAAGGACTAAAAGGGCCAATTCGTATTTTTTTCGTTCGTATATGTAAAAAAGGTTATTAGATGAAGAGGATAAACAATTTTATTAAAATAAAAACACAGATCCGTTGTTGGATACACAAGAGAAGCGAATCTATTTCGCAGTTTCATAGATTTGATAATTAATGTTTTTTTTTAATGAAGTAATTTTAAAATTCAAATATTGAAATATTTAAAACAACATGAAATAAACTAAAAATTTCAATATTTTTTCTGACACTTCGAAAATGCATTTTTCAACTCACTTGTGACCAATCGTTTATTTTTCCTTCGCGCTATGCAAAAAAAAAAAACATGTACCAACAACAACACAAACTTATTCACATCAATGACAACGTGTTAGTTAAAGCAACATTTTTGTTATTTTTTGCTACTATATTGTTATGTTTTTATAGCCAATATACTATCCTTTTAATATATATTGTAGGATATGAAAGATAGCCAATACACAGTCCTTTTAATAGATTATTGTGTTTAACATAACTTAAGGGCACCCTTTACCGCTAAAAATTAAATAATACCAAAATTATAAAAGATATAGACAACCGTTTTTTTTTTTATTGAATAGATAAAATATCAAACTTATAGCATGTTCAAACCAACTTCATTTAACAACCCAGCAAGAACAGTCCTGTTAAATTAATTGGATATTTACTAATAGTGCTACGAACATTTTGGGTAGGCTATATGAACGAGTTTCTATGAGTTTCTTAAGAGCGTTGGGAAAAACTACCCGAAACTCATGTACATGAACAATGCCATCCTTTTCTTACTCATGAAGTGCCAAGTATACTTTCACTTGCTGTCTCTCCTTCTCATGTTAATACTACCGGTAAGTTAACAGAGTATTTAACTAATACACCTAATATAAATATGAGGTAGGCTTGCCCTTCCATTCTGTTAGATGTAACGTGCTAAACAGTTAAACATTACGAACAAAATATGTAGCACTGACACACAAAATGGTTAGATGTTGCATAGTAAATGTGTAGAACTAACGTACAAAACGGTAAGATGTTACGTAGTAAATATATAGGGCTAACGTGCAGTTTAAACATTATTGAAAACATTTTCAGCCGTATTCATAAAAATATCTTAATATAGCTTTAAAACGTTCAATAGTTAAAAAGCTTTTTAATGTTAAAAAGTCTTTTAAAATTTTGTTATTCATAAAAATGTTGTAGCTGCTTTGTAGTTAAAATAGCACCCTTTCGATTTTATGTGGGAAGAGTATCAATAATGGTTTGTGTATTTGATAAATTCAATGACTTTTCATTTATTTGTCACAATTTCGTCAACATTTTGATGTTTAAACATCAATATTTTTTCGAAGCTACCTCTGAAGCTCTGCACTGAAAAAAATTGTTATTTTATTATCTTATTTGTAAATATTTTGAAATGTTTTGACAAATTTTCTTGTTTTTATTTTCATTTTGTGTTGAATTTTTTTATATATTTTGACAATATTTGTGCTCAAATGAGAGCTAACGTTCAGCCATTTTTAAAAATCCTCTCATTTATAAACAAACATTTTCAATAATTTTTTTGACATTTTCTTTGTTTTTGATATATTTTGAAACAATTTGATATATTTTTGACATAAATTGTTCTCAAATGAAAACAAAATAAAATTTAAAAATGCTTTATCGAGGGTTTATTGAAGGTTTCATCCATTTTTAAAATTCTCTCATTTATAAAGCATTTAAAAGAGACTTTTTACGCTATTGAACGTTTATGAATACTGTTTTAAATTTTTTTTCGATTTTTTCCTTATGAAGGCTTTGTAAGAGGTTCATAATTTTTTATGAATACAGCCGTTTATTTTTATTTTTTTAATTATAGTTTATGTTTTTTTAATTTTTAAAAATTCTATTCCTTTACTAGTTTTAAAATGTCACTTTTATTTGTTTGCATTTTGAAAGATTATTTTTAAATTATTTTTTAAAAAATATAAAAAAAAAAATTAAAAAAGTTCAAAAATTTGTCAAAGAATTTATTTGTTTACGTTAAAAACTTAAAATTAAAAAGCTCTTTTCAGATTCGGATGCGTTCCAAAGGCAAAAAAGCTTCTCTGACGGTAACAAGAACACACACCAGTTATTTAACGAGTTTCGAAACGTGTAAAATCATTTAACACATTAAATTTCCAACAACAATTGCACACATTTAACTTCATTAAAACGTCATTTGTGGCGTCCGTGGCGTAGTTGGTTAAAGTGCGTGGCCGCTATGTCTACGAACCTGGAGACCCAGGTTCGAACCTCAGCAGCGACAGAAAATTATTTGAATTAAAATAATTTTTCTGTACGGCCGCCACCTCTCTGCAGACAACGGCAAACCTCAGAGAGTAATCAAAATGCCATGTGAAGCTTCCTGAGAACGAGAACATTCCGTTCATCGCCGTTCGGAGTCGGCGTTAAGCCTGTAGGTCCGGTTTTCGGTCAATTGTGTACAAACTTAATAACACGCACAACACAATTGATCATAAGAAGCTAGGTCAAAGTCCTTTCAAGGGCTGAAATGGCCAGCTATTTATTTTTATTTTTTAGACCGTCATTTGAAAACTCGTTTTTCGGTTTTACTTCATTAAATTGATTTAACTGATTAAATGCTCGGTTTGAACATGTTATATAACATGGTTGTAATGAACAAATTTTTGTGCATAATCTGAAAATAAAAATCGGAAATATGTTACCAATTAATGCCGTTATCGTTGGTACTAGAATTAAGTGGGTCGTTCAAGGAATAACGGAACTATCAAAATTTAAAAAAAAGGTATTTTTAAGACTTAAGAAAAGTCCAGCTCTGTTGTTTTTAGAGTTATCCTCATAATTCTAGTACTAACGAGATAACGCATTTAGAGTTATGGTAAGTGTTTTCGAAATAATTTTTTGCGATTTCACTCACGCAAATCACGAAATGAGGCGTTAAAAGTTCGCTTCAAAAAAATTATGTGTATACTCTAAAGAAAAATGTAAAAATTATCGGATTTTGGAGTGTAGTCCTATTTAAACTTCGTTTGGATATCGATAAATTTGAATTTCCATGAAGAGGAACTGATTTGAGCTTATAAGTATTCAGTAATATATGTATGTTCCAACCATGGGAGTTCAAAGTTTTCAAAAAATTTGAAGTGCGTAGTGACGTTCTCATATCCCACCTATTATATTAATTACTATTTCTTTCCGTCTTGATTGTAAAACTATAAAATTTAAAACTTATAAAAAGTATTAATGATTGAGCTTTTTTAATCAATTTACTATTAGCATTTATGTCAAATGCAGCCCAATAACATTATTTCGTTTTATGATTGCGTAAGAAATATAACAATTTTACCTTTTGCTGAGGTGCAAGATGAGCTTACTTATTTTCTACCTACACTCCCAACTTACAATTTGCATCCTATAATAATCATGAGAAGATGTTCTGCAGTGAATTCCAGAACTATATTACAGATATATGTGTTGTATGATCATCATATAACGCTATAAAGGCGACCATTTGTTTTTTTTTTTTTTTGGTATATTTATGTTAAGTTTTATGTAACAAAATTGTGAAGTTAAAGCAAAGCATTACCCAAATATCCGATATTTCCATTAATTTCTGCATGTTCTTTTGAGTTCATTAATACAGGGCCAATTTTGAACACGGCGATTGCTTTGAATAATTTTATTTTCTATAGTAGTAATTTAAAATTATGTTAATCTAGTATAAGTTGTTAGTTGCTATCGTATGTGTAAGCACAGTTGTACGTAAGATATATTTATACGGTTACCATCACTGGTCAAGAAGACAGAAAACAAAAACAGGTGATTTTGACGGCATGCTGTTACCCAATTTATTCTTTTATTATTCACAAGTCGATCCGTGCAACACTTTATAAAATTATAAAAATATTAACTAAAAATATGTTGACACTCCGCGCACTTGTACCCTGCTCACGAACACTGACCAACCAAGCACGGGTGGTTTTAAGAACTACGTTGGTCAAAGATGCTGACACCGTAGGCGAATATTGTAGATGGGCTGCAAACTCAAGCCCTGTCCAACCACTGTTTCAACAGCTTCAGCGGCATCAAAGAACATTTGCCACCAAAGCAAGCAGTGAAACAGATCATCATAGCGAACAGCAGCGTATCTACTATGGCTCACTGGCTTCTCGAATGAAGCTAGTCAAAGTTTTTTCGATCACTACTAGCATAGTTGGTTTAGCAGCGCAACCGCTGCTCTTGGAAGAAAGTATGAAGTTAGGTGGCACCGGCATGGCTGTGTTCGTTTGTGGTTTTGCTGGATTTTTTACGTTTGTCACACCGTTGCTTTTACATTTTGTGACGAAGAAATACGTTACGGAGATCCACTATAATCCAAATACAGAAGAATATACGGCAACTTCAATTTCATTTCTGCTACAAAAAATTCAAGTGAGTCTGCTATACTTAGCCCACAGTGTGAGCTCGTATTAATTTTAATTCTCTTTCAGACTAAGTTTCGACCAAGCGACGTAAAGGTACCTGATGTGCCCGGCATGTTTACCTCCTTTATAGTTGGCAAACGTGCGCTCTTTGTGGATCCCACCATGTTCGATGATCCTGAACATTATGTAAAAATAATGGGATACGATAAACCGATCGATTTCAAATTGGACTTGAAAGCGAGAGCGCCGGCAGCTGAGCAGAAAAGTTCAAACACTTAAATTAATAATTATAATGAAATTATTGTTAATGTTTAAAGTTTGTCTAAGCTAGTTGTTTATAAATTAAATTACAGTTGACAAATTGCTGGGAGATTTATTTCACTACATTTGTTATGCTTCTCAAACTGTAGCAAGCCGCTGTCAAAGTCAGCTGTTCACAAAAAACAACCAAAACAAACGCGATTTTTACTTTTCTGCAAATAATTCTAAAAGTTTTTGTTAAAGTTTAATTAATTCAGGAATGACTTCCAAAGATCTAAGGCTTATTTTAGAGTTCAGGTATTTGTTGTTAATAAAAAGTTGATGTTAAAAAAATAAATGTAATCTTATATTTATACACAGTGCTGGCGCTGAACTGCTTTTCGGAAATATAAAGAAGCGCGAAATCTGCTTGGATGGCGAACACAAATGTATTTATTTTAAATTTGAACATTAAATAGAAGTTTGTTAATAAATGGATCATTTTAGGGACAATAAGAAACTTGTTGAAATGGATGCATGCCAACATTCTCACCGAACGACCGGAACTTTTTATACAAGGCGATTCCGTGTAAGTTTGTTAATTTTGTGATCAAAACGTTTCTGGGTGAGAAAATACAATAATAGATTTGGAAAAATCACGGATTTAAGGTTTTTTTAGCACTTATCACTTATAGTGAAATGAATTAACTTTCTATTTATTTGAAGTCGAGACAATTTGTTATATTTAAATGCTGTTAAAAGTGTTCCTTAAAAATATGTCGAGTAGAATTAGATTTGTTTTTATTTACAGACGGCCGGGTATTTTGGTGCTAATAAACGATACGGATTGGGAACTTTTGGTACGTACGAAAAAACTTCTTTATTATTTAAATAACTTCTTATATCTATTTTCGATATTGTTGATCTTTTAATAGGGCGAACTCGATTATGAACTACAGCCGAGTGACAATGTTTTGTTCATCTCAACACTGCATGGTGGCTAATTTTCCTGTTTGAACTGTATTTAATAAATAATTTTTTGTACCAATTCATTTCGAAAATCTTAATTTAAAAGCATGAGCAGTACAATTGCTTAATAATGGAAGTGGTAAGTCGTGTTATATTTAGTTTGTGTCAGTCGAAATTGTCAGACAGTATATTTTTTAAGGGAAATACAAGTTTTTGATAGTTGACAAGACCATTCTTATATGAACTCTTGCCAGACGATTTTGACAGATGTAACTACCTTAAAAATGCCATTTTTTAGTCGGCAGCGAATGTGATAAGAAGAAATTATTAATAAAATAGACTGGACCTATAATATAATCAGTCCTATCATGAAACCTTTTCTCCCCAGAATTGTAAAAAGTAGTTTCCGCTTTTAAGTTAGCAGATAAAGACATTACAATTTTTATTTTACACTCATGAACATTAAAGGTTGATGAACAAGTTTTGTAGCTTTATCTTAAAAAACGGATACTCCCTTTTACAATTCCCAGAAGGAAATTTTTTATGATAGAGCTGAATTACACTTAAACTGTTTCTTCTGGGAGGAGTCATTGAACCGTATTTCTTTGAAAGTGCTACCATAAACGAGGTCACCGGCAAAGGCGTTTGATATAGTGTCTTTATGTCCATTTTTTAATGGAATGAATTGGACGGCATAGATGTGAAAACATTTGATTTAAACAGGATGGCGCGAATTGCTACAGAGCGGATGCAACAATGGTTTTATTCTCGACGATGTTTCATGTTCGTATTTACTCGTTCCGTGGTGACGCACAATGCACTTTTTTTTGTCTGAAATTTGCTCAATAATCGGAATTTTAAAATTTTTGTCATTTTCTTTCTTTAAAAATTACCAAATTTTTTTACATCTAATTCTTGTTTTTGCCTATCTTCTATACGTGAGAGGTTATTTGCTTTAACATTTGGAACTTTTTTAACATTTTTAAGAAGTGAAAAAATTTAAGGTTTTTTTTAAACTTTCATAATAGTTGTGAGGAAACCACCTACTGTTTTTTTTATTTTTTTATAAAAAAGATTTATATAATATCAGTTGTTATACAATTTAAATATTATTTTTCCTTAAAATATTTTATAATAAATTAAAAACTAAAACCAGTGGCGGATATAGAATTGGCCAGAGTGGGGCTAAAGTAGCAGTTTTGTAGGCAAATGGGGGCTGAAACGGCTTTTAGTGGTTAATTTCCTTTTTTTCATGCCAAAAATTCTCGAAGGGGGAGGGCGGGAAAAGCCCTTTCAGCCCGTATGTAGTTCCGGCATTACTCAAAATACTTTTTTGTAACTAATTTACTACTTTCTTATAAAATAAAATAAAAAATAAATAACTGGCCATTTCAGCCCTTGAAAGGACTTTGACCTGGCTTCTTATGATCAATTGTGTTGTGCGTGTTATTAAGTTTGTACCCAATTGACCGAGAAAGGGACCTACTTGTTTAACGCCGACTCCGAACGGCGATGAACGTAATGTTCTTATTCTCAAGAAGCTTTACATGGCATTTGATTACTCTCTGAGGTTTGCCATTGTCTGCAGAGAGGTGGCGGCCGTACAGAAAAATTATTTTAATTCAAATAATTTTCTGTCGCTGCTGGGGTTCGAACCTGGGTCTCCAGGTTCTTTGACATAGCGGCCACGCACTTTAACCAACTACGCCACGGACGCCACAAGTAAACTCGCCACAAGTAAACTTGATATTTGGAATAAAAAAGGATCCAGAATGAAATACATCACAAAGGAAAACCAACAAGTGCCGAAAAATTATTCTTCATCAAGACAATGCGAGATTGAGGCGTTTTTGAGCACTCAAAACAGCGAATTAAAGGGCCATCCACGCACAGTCCTGATTTGGCACCCAATGACTTCTTTTTGTTACCGCACATTAAGGACAAACTGCGTGGACAACGATTTTCAACGTCACAAGAAGCCTTTGATGCGTTCAAAAACTACATTTTGTGGGTGTCTCTAGCGGAATGGGATAAATGTTATGACAAATAGTTTGAACGCATGCAAAAATGTATCTTATCTGATGCTATTAAGGTAGGCATGAAGGTCGATCACAAAAAATACGATTTTTAAAACATTCATTTTAACATTTTTCAAATGATCAATTCAAATCTTTTTTAATGTGAAAGTAGACGTAATTCTTCAAATTTTTCCGTACTTGTTTGTCTCTTTATGTCCCCTCCACCCCTTTTTATAGCGCTCGCAAGATGACTACTCAAAAATGAGTAGGCAAACGGGTGACAAGTTTTTTTCGAAAACCCGACGTAATCACCAGGTAATCATGTCAAGCAGGTTTCCTAGGGATTTTCAAAAATTATAAAAATTGACAAAAGGGTCCGATTTAAAAAAAAGTTGAAAACAGCATTGTTTTTAAGGATTTTGGCCATCTCCCTCCGCCGGAAGTGAAGTTAGCCAAAACGGCCCAGCCGATTTCAATGAAATTTTCAAATTTGGTGTTTATGGGGCGAAAAATCGATCTAGCTAGGTCTCAGTTTTGAGTAAATTCGTTTTCTGGTGTTTTTTTAACTATACGTGCATTAAAAAATCTTCAACTCAGAATCTGTGTTGCATGCGCATCATCTTAACACACGCGCCATCTGTTTGTACTAATACTGTTGTGATAAGACTAGACATGATCCAATGAGAACAGCTAATAGTTTAACAAACAGATAGCGCGGATATCAAAACTAAAAGAACATATTTTAGTTTAAGCGCTAATAAGCAGTTACACATGACGAATGATATTCAAGTAATTTATATAATCGTTTTCTCCGTGTTTTTTATTTGTACGTAATAATGAAAAAAATCTCCAAAAAGATGTGAATCAACACTTAACCTTCCTATACTCGCGCATACGGTCTCTCAGACCGACGATTTACGTTTGACTTATTATTTTCATAACAAATGACGTTAAAAGACTGTTATTAGCCAATATTATGTAATTAACTAATAATGATATGTTATTAAAAACATGCTAAATTGGACCTAGGAATCTCGGTCTCACAGATCGTACGCGGATATACGAATTACACTATTTGACGCGAGTATAGGAAGGTTAACAAACGCGCCATTTGTTTATGAACTTTTGTACTAAAACTAGACACGATCCAACGAGAACTGCTAATAGTTGAACAATTATTTTCACAAGTAGATGGCGCGGATAACAACAACTGGTTTTACCCGTGTTTTTATGCACAAACCAAGAAACTTTATTTGGTTCCACAATATGATTATTAATTTGTCAATAGGGCAATGGCTACAGTGTTAATCTGCATGTGTTAATCTGCTCGATTTCGATTTAACTTTTATTTATATATTTTTTTTATTAGATTTCGGAAATTTACTATTTGGAGTAGTTTTAAAGAAAGCAAAAAAAAAATTAAGACGGGTTCTAGCGAGAACGGTCGCCCAGGTACTTAATCATTAAGAGAAAATTTCAAAAAATAATCAAGATGGTAAGAAAGAAATCGATAGCCATTTGTGAGACACCCTGTGTAAAGAATTTTACAAGCATGTGAAACATTAAGTTGGTCTTACAACCACAAGTGAATACAAAGGTTTAAAAGCACTGGACTATACTTATCATATATTTTGTGCACATACCACGAAGGCTAAAAATAGAATCTGTTGCTTTTAAAAGTTAATAGTTTGATGAAAATGACTCACAAAGTATGTGAGCATAAATGATTGTTTAGTAAGATTTTTTTTTGGGTCTCTCTGGCTCAATGTGATGATAACTGCTATGCCCGATTTTTCATGTGGGACTTTGCCTTTGGGTAAAGGGACTTAATTCTGAATATGCCAGAAAATAATATGTTATATATTTCTTTTTTTTTTTTTTGAGCGAAATAAAACTTCATAAAAATTTCATTGAAATAATTCATATAAACGTTTATTTGATGTTTATTTTTTCATGATTTTTCACAAATTATTAACTAACATTTAATGAACATTCATGCACATTGTTAATGTAACATTTTGAAGAAACTTAGCAATTTATTATTTATGCACTTTAAAAAGTTTATATCATGCATTAAGTTCAATGTGACAGCTACGCAATTTATATTACAAGGTGATTAAGATAATTGAAATAAAAAAAAACTTATGATAAACTTACAAATTAAATATTTAAATTTTTATAAATGCCATAACAAGCTTAAACTAAACAAAAATGTTTTCATTGAAAGAGAACAACAACAACTTTTGATAGAAAAGTAGTTATATAATGAATGATCCTTAGAGTAAATAATGCTTAAATTATAGAGTGTAGGCAAAAAATATTTGATTTTTTTTTTATTAAGCATCAAAGTTGTTAAATTTTTAAAATATGACAAAATATTCGAAATAATTGTTCAACAATTTTGTTAAAATCTACTAAATTGAATACACTTTATAAACTTAAATCTAACGATAAATGAAATAATTTTTTGTTTGTATGGCTTTGATTCTTTACTATTTGCTGCTTAAAAGCTTTGAAAGTTCTGAAAGCTTTGAGACAGCGTTGCAATTTATAGAAAATAGCTTTTATACTTCTGTGTTGTAGAAATTTTAAAAAATATTTTGATTTTTGCTACAATTCTTTTGTGAATAAGTTTTTTATTTTTTTTTTGTTTATTGTTGTGACTATAAATTTTTAAAACTATTTGTTTTTGTGTTTGTTTGTGGTAGAAACTTGTTTGGTAGATTTGCTATCGATATGATGTGTGAACACTTGCTTTTGGACATTATCAAGCTCCATTAGAGAAACAAAAAAGAATAATTTCTTAAAAACAGTTGCCTACATTTAGGCTATATACATAGAAGAAAATCTTATTTTATACATAATTTCAAATTTTTGCTTTTTAAAGTTAACTTAAGAGTTTCCACTTTATATTTTTGGATTTTTTTTTTTAATAATTATCTTGTTCGAGGAATTAATATTGGATAGAACGTTTTAGATATTTAAATGTGCTGCAGGCTCTATAATAAATGCATTTTCTTTATGATCGCCAACTTCAAGCTTTAACTGTTGCTCAATTTTTTCCGTGTGTGCTTGTTCTAAGTTGTTTTTGGCATAATAGTGTTTTTTGCGCATGATCACACCAGTCGTCGTAGACCAGTTGGTGCCTGTGTCCGGTATTTGTTCCTGCTCTGGTGTCATGGATATATCTGATAAGATGCCACTTTCTAATTTACAAAAGATAACTTATAATTAGTAAAAAAACAATGGTAGCCAATAAGGTGGGGGAGGGGGGATTAACGTGCAGCATGCTGGTGTGGGAATAATTATATACAGGATGCATTTTATTAAATTTCTTAAAAAAAAACCTAAATAGTTAACTACTATTAACGGAATCATAGAGTAGATAAAGAGAAAGGGAGAAAATCAAGTTATATACACAAGTTAAGCGTGTAGTTAAATTCGCCATTTTTGATTTCTTATAAAAAAAAATATTTGCGGATATGTGCCGGATGTGTGCTACCTATAATGTGCTTCATTGGTTAAACTTTTCTGAGTTGACGCTATTTTAAGCGAAGTAAGCTCCGTCATTATTTTTTTTTCGAAATTCGAAAGAAATGTTTGTTATATGCTCAGGTTGTGCTGGAATATGCCGTAAGGAGTTTGCTGAGTTTATACATTTTCAGAGTGGAAATATAATTTATCTTAAGCTAGATACTTTCAGTTGCTTCTAATTACATTATCTTTAAAATTGTCCGTAGGTACATATGGAATATTGACAGAAATGTGGCTGTTTTATGGAAAACATTCAATCGAATAACTCGATATCATTTTTTTAGGAATCTTTATATTTTATCGTCATAACTGAAAAATAGCCGTGAATTTGTTTGCACTATTTGTATTTTAGTTTTTGACCTGGAGGACCCTGTGCTGACTTAAGTTGAGGGCCAAAAACATCAAAATTTAAGAGCTTTTTTTCAGTTTTTCGCTTTTATCTCGTAAATTAATCACATTTTGTGTACCATATTACCTGACAAATTTGAAGAGAATTAAATTTCCTAACATTTCGTTGGTGAACCAGATTTTCAGGTCCAATATTAACAGCGATACAGCCGAGCAAAGTTAAAACGGAGTTCTTTAAAATGTAAGAAAACAACATAACAAGCCGCCTGCACGTGTTGCCAGGAATAATGTTGACATGAAGAAACTGAATAATTGGTTTGCAGAACACTCACAATTTCCAGAGACGCACGAGCTGAGTCCATCAGTTCAGGGGCTGTTGTTCCCGATAGAGTCAACTGTTACATGACGCGGTCGATTGTTATCACCTGCTTGAAGACCTGTTTGGAGAAAGAAAATTTTGAAGACTTGACATTGAAGAGGAAGGATAATGTTATTTCTCCGGGATCTGTATCATGTTCTCTGAAAATCAAGGACAAGACGTTCACAGTGGACCCACTCACTATATTCCAACAAGTGTGTATAGCAAAAAAATCAGAGGCTGACCTAGGAAACTTGCTCAAGTATGAACCCGCCCCTTTTCCAATGTCACTGTTCACAGAAGATGGAATTCATAAAGGTAGGAAATCCATTCTCTTTGATGCATTTCTTCCTATCGCAGGTGAAGAAGTAAGCTTCAGAAAACAGTTGTTTGGACCAAGTCAAGTGAAACCACATTTAGTTTTGGTCGAATAATAAACCATTGACAATGATATCAAAGAAATTATGGCAACAAATAGTTGTGCTACTTTTTACATTTTAAAAAATCTTTTTCAACTTTGACCGGCTATATCTCCGTTGATATTGGGCCTACAAATCTAGTTCATCAACGAACTTTTGAGAAAATTTAATGTTCTTGAACTTTTTTATGCAATATGGCCCACAAAACATTTTTAGTTTAAGAGATATAAGCGAACAATTAAAAAAGTCCCAAACTTTTGACGTTTTTGACCCCCCCTTAGGTTAACAGGGTCCTTGAGGTCGAAAATTTAAAATAGTCTTCCTAGTGTACCCCAAACAACCCGTTAAAGTTTTATTAACTTCGGAATACTTTGCAGCTACCCTCATTTTTTTCGACATGTCCATTGGACTATTTTAAAAATTTAAAATTTTATAACTTTAAATTTAAGATTAATTTACTTGTGACATCAGATACGAATTTTCTCCATTCATCTATGAAGACATCTTTTAGCATTTGTTTGCTAGTTATGGTGCGTTGCCGTAGTTTTTGATCTAATACAACCCATATATGCTCTATTAGGGCTTTGGGGATGCTAGGGAATTACTTCCTTTATATTGTAAAGCAACCATTCCCTCACAAGTCGGGCTATGTGCTTCGGGTCGTTGTCTTGTACAAACCGAAAATTGTTTCCTAGAACCAAGTTTGTTGCGCTCATTTTCAGATTTTGTTTTAAAATGTTTAAATATAATGTCATGTCTATTGTAGTTTCCACAGAAACTAAATTTACCACGCCTCCAGCAGACATCGCACACCAGACCAGTACAGATCCTTCTCAATGTTTTTATGTAGCTTTTAAATCTTTAAACTGGAGAGTAGTATTGCTTTTCGCCAAAATAATTGTCTGACATCGGACTCAAAAATATGCTATTTTTTTTTGTCCGTAAAAATAACTACTTTCCAGATGTCGTCTGACGTTCCAGCATATCGACAGGTCTCTGACTGAACTTCGGAAGTCAAAAAAATCGAGGTTTTCAGGAAAAGCAAAAACTGATTTTTTCCTTAAAGAGAAATATAATTTGTAATCAAATTACAATTTACAAATTACAAATTACAATTACATATTACAAATTATATTATCTCCCTAAGGAAAAAATCAGTTTTTTGCTTCTCCTGAAAACCTCGATTTTTTTTAATTACGAAGTTCAGTCTTCGGTCTTCTGTTCAGAGACCAGTCGATATTTTTTGCCATATTCCTAATAAAGTTTCACATTCGTCTTAGATATAAAGGGCTTCTTTCGGGGAAAATACGCTTTTTACTGAACTGAATGCAAGAAATTTCGAATGGTTTGGGGACTTACGGCAACGCTACCATATTTTCCAATATCAGCGGCAATTTTTAAAGCACTAATTTAGGAGTTTTCCTTAACTTTACGTTCAATTTCCGCTCCAAAAGTTTGTCTAAGATTCTCTTACGTCCTCTTCTCGATGCAGTATCGTACATTCTGACTTGTTTAAAGTTTTCAATAACATATTGAACTGAAGAAGCCGACCTCGTTCTTATATAGTTTTTGACATCTCTCCTAAAGTTTTCCCCTCGTTATGAAATGAAATATCAACTTTATTATGTCACCCGGGCTTTTCTTATGATTTTTTTTTTAAATGCACGCAATGAATAACACATAAGAACTGTGTTCAAAGAAGTAATCCCTCTATGGCACAATCTACAGCACAATCCGAAAAAATTCAAAATATCACAACTTTTGAGTTTCTAAAAAAATATCACAGCACTAACAAGCAACCTCTCTTAAAAATATTACCATAAATATGCATATTCGCCACAATATAATAAGTAGCACATATCGAGCACAAATCAGGCAAGTCGGTTACAGCTTTTTTCAAGCATTAATAAAAAATGGCCCCACCAAGTTTATGCAAATTCCGAATTTAAGAAACTTAAAATAAACTCATTTCTAAAAATAATAAAATATGTTAACTACACTTTAAACAAATAACTCAATTCAAGCTCAATACCCATTGAAAGCTGGCTGACAAGCGTTGTGGAACGTTTATGATTACGTTGTTGGCCGCTGGCGCCACTCGAAGTGCTGCTCATGGTGTTGCTTTTATTGCTGCCCGCTGTTTCTGCGGCCGCGGCCAACATCAATGTCTGCGTTTCGTTAATCAACTCCAAGCCCTGATGATGATGATGTTGCTGATGCTGATTATGTTGCTGATTATTGTTTGAGTTTGTGCCATGCTTGCTGCCGCTTAATGAGCTGCCAGTGCTGGTGGACGAACTGCTGGTGCCGCTTGAAACGGAACATTCCGATATAAACGAATTGGGACGTTTTGTGGTTTTGTTGTTTTCCGCCTGAAGATTAATGAAAGAGTGACGTAGTTTTGGCGCTGTGGACAGAGAATTTCGCAGTTAGTAGCGTTCTTTTACATATGAGATATTTTAAAAATAAAAACCTTTGCCCAGTTGCGTTATGGTTATTGAACGATCGCTGATTTGGTTGTTACTGGGACGTATGTCTAGACAAGGTTTGCTGCCAATACCCATTGAGGACATTTCGGCCAGGCGAATATCTGTAGGCACAGAATAAAACACACATTAAATATTTAATTTTTGATATATAAAGTCACCCCCTCTGACCCTCTTAAATAACTTTTTATTTGTATAGCTCATCCTCTTAGACTACCTCAAATAACTTTTAATAAATCACTTATTTTTATGTACCTCGGTTTCGTTTCGCCTGTTTCCATAATAGTTTTGAAATTTCCTCCGTCCATGCATTCTTTATATCCTCCGACATACACTGTAAAGTCCAGGTATCCTCTGGCTTACGTTTCCTAAACCAAATTTCAAATTTAGTTGGTGATTCACCAACATGCGCCGTTAACCCAATGTCCGAGGTTTTAATGCTGTTCTTATAAATATAGATATCCAGGTTCTATAAGAAAAACAAAAAAAAAAAAAGAACTATAATGTAAAAACCGAAACAACTCCAACTTCATGCCAACATTTACTTTGTGGTCTGGAAATCTTCGCGCCTTGCTGAACAACACCAGCTCCTCGAATAGAAATATTTGTCGCAATGTTTTTTTGCCCCCACGTCCTTGCCACACCAGAAACTCATTCTGTCGCATCAGGCGTCCCTGTTCTTTGACATTGACATCGCAGTCACGCAGTGAATCCATAGCCAACAAATCGTTACCATGACGCAGCTGAAATTTAACCATCTCCTCAGCACGTTGAAGTTCCTCAACGTCAGCGATGATCTCCTGCAAAGCGGCACCCTGAAAGAGGTCATCACAGTGATGAGATTAGCTAGAAGTTAATTTATTGGAGAAACTTACTTGCACTGAGCTGCACGCCTTGACCAGTTGCTGTAGCAGCAGGGCATACTTGCCCATGCGTTGCACTGGTTTCAGCAAATATGAAGCCAAATCCATCTTGTCGTTAAGCTCCATTTGTTTAGACTGAAATAAAAATAATTTTACCCATCAAAATTCAGATTATTTTTTGAAAATTTCATTAAGTATGCAAAGGTTTGGATATCAAAAGGTTACTTTGTAAAGTTAGGAAGACAAAATCGAAGAAACTTTTTAAGAACTAATACCCAAGAATTCGGTAAGAACTTTTTTTATGATCTTAAAATTCAAAGGGGGTTTCGCTAGTACCTTCTTCCATTGTCCTCTTTTCAGGAATTTTCTATGAAAAGTCTTTCTACAAATAAGCTTTTTTTAGATAATCATACAAAAGAGTCTGCAAACTTTCTTTCCAGTTAGATCGTATTAGTGAATGGTGACTTCATACTACACAGAAAAAAAAGAGTAGAACTTTTACCTAAAAATGTAGTCAATTCAGCTAAAGTAATCCGGTGATTTTCAGTCAACGAATTTGATTAGGTGCGCTACCAATTTCTAAATGTTAATTATATGCAATTATATTGGGTAGTTTAACTGCGAGAGTAGCTAAAAAAACCTAAATATTTAGGTGTACCTTCAACCATAAAATAGATAAGACACATAATTTATTAGAAGAATTAGCTAATTTTTTTTAAACTATGACCACTTCAGATTAGGCAAGCCACCTACTAAGTGTAGAAAAATCATCTAATTATTTAGATAGCATTCCCACTTAAGAGTGGGAATGCCGTGCAAAAAATATGCAAAAAATATGTTTTTTGTTTTGCAATTTCTATTTTGAAGTGAAACTTTCCTTAGGTGACTTTACTTCATTTCGTCACATGATAGAGAAGAAAGATTTGTTTTATAGTAGATAGAATGAGAGAGGTATATTCATTGTATAAATGACTGAAAAATTTCTTTGCCACCGCTGAGATTCGAACCTGTGATCTCAAGATTTCAACAACCAACGCCTTATCTATTGAGCTAAATTTCCAACACAGAAATTTATTCTACATACCAATAAATCAAATTGCTGTAGATGCACAGTGGAAACATAATTTCAGAGTTGTGGACCTCATATTTTTATATACATTTTGTTCACAAATTATCAAACGGCGTAACAGCACAGCGATAAAGCGTTTGACTTGAACGCCAGCGGCCCGAGTTCAATTCTCGCAATGAGGCTTTACTTTTTGTAAAATTTTCTCACTTTGTTTTTATTTATGTTTTTTATAGGAGAGCGCTGTGCTCTCCTTGGGCTGCACAGAAATAAAAAATTCAAATACGGGAAAAAAACAAGTTGTAAGGAAAGCATTTGATTTATCCACATAAATATTTATATAAAATTTATACTGAGGCGTGGATAATGCTAATATGTGTTATTTCCCTAGTGTACGAACAAATCGACAACTTGCATTAGGTAAAATAACTAGAAGAATTAGATGATTTAATAAGCAAAATTTTAGTTGAATTAACTAATTTGAATTAGGTGAATTACCTAATGCATGATTGTTAAATTAACTGTGTAAGTAGAAAAGTTGTTGAAAAGATTAGGTGAAATAGAAACTTTCACATTAGCTAAACTAGTTTAGGTAATAAATCAATTCTTTTATTTTCTGTGTAAGTTCCATTCTTTATAGTATATAGTTCAAAACCAAAGCTAAATAAACTATTTAAGTTGTATGTTGGTACCACGCCTTTTTCAAGAAGCTGATGATAGTAGTTGCTTTAAGAGCTAAGAAGTTTAAGAGTTAAGGCTCAGAATGGGGTTGCACAGAAGTTCCCACGCCCCCTTTAACAATCTTCACTTTTTTGTTCGAGCAAAATTATGTTAGTGAATTATGCCTTCGGACCGAGTTTCCATTATTTATCGTATATAGTTCAAAAACTTAGTCATATAAATAATTTGACTTAAAGGGACGACCCCTTTTCTAAGGTCTATACATTTTTTCCTTGAGGTGATGCTTGTAAATGGTGGCTTTGCACCTAGTTTCCACGCTCTATCGTATAAATGCACATACTTAGTCATATAAAAGATTCAAGTAAAACGTATATAGCCTATACTGGAACCAGGTTCTTTTAAAACTCTATATTAAAATTTCGAATCCGCTTATTGGTTTAGAGCTAAACATAGCAGAGGGAGACAAACATCCACAAAAATACATTAGATATTTGCCGCAAAGAGCAACTTTTCCTCTCTTTAAATTCTTCTTGCTTTTGTCGACTAGCTTTTAAAGAATTCTCTTTTAGAAATTTTTATTTCGTAGAATTTATTTCAAATTCCAGATTTTAAAACATATTTTCTTCCGTGGTATTCAAAAGGTTTGGGCTTTAAAACCTTCACTCAACGGTTCTTCGCTTTGATATAAGTAGATACTTTGGCAAATATTTTGTTGCACCTCGACATCCCTCTATTTCACCAATCTTTCAATGAAAATACATTAAAAAACGTTTATTGAACTCCCTTAAGACCAAAAAAAAGTTATCGTTTTAATCGGTATTATCTTATTCTCTTTTTTTTTTTTCGCTTTGGACCATGGATTACATGTGTTATACCCATTCAGAAAACTCTGCCTTGGTTCGAAATGGGGTGATTGATTAGTAGAAAAGAGAGGGCAATAGGGCGAAACGTGTGTAGGATGTTCTAAGCGTAGCGGGTAGCCGTAGAAACATATGAATTAGAATCTGAGGTAAGTGATATGCCTTTTTCTCAATCAACCACAAACTTCTCTTCCGCAACCACAACTTAAATTTTTTAAATTTTGTTGGATGTTAATTTCAGTTGATTATAAATCAAATGCGGAATTGAAACAGTAATTATGCAGTTCGTGATTGAAAATCATCGGGTTAGAGTATGTATTTCCCGTGAGAAATCATGCACTTCGTGATTGAAAATTTGGTATCAAAATGAATCAGAAACCAATATGTCATCTTTTCCCTCCATAATTTTAACGTTTTGGGTTGGAAGTTTAAAAGCTTTCTTCTACGAGACCTTCTTTTTAAATCTAAATATTTTTATTTTCTTTTCCAAATTTTTTTTTCTAGCATTTTGAATAAAAAGTTATTTTTTATGCAACCTACTTTTTAAATTAGAATTTTTGAAAAATCATCTTTGCAAAGACTAATTTATTCAAAAACTTTTCTCAGATTTTTTTTTTCAAAGAATCTCTTTCTAATAATATTTTTCAAGATCTTTTTGAAAGTTAGACTCTGAGATGTTATTATTTTGGATGCTAGGAATTGAAACTGAAATTTTTATTTCGCCGTACATACATTTCATTGTAATGAGTCCATGGACGCAATATTTTTAGTTTATAACAATAAATCGCTTAACAATTTGGATGCGAAACATGATTTGAATAGAGAAATATGAGTAAAAATTCGATGAAATGGGTTAAGACATTTTTATGATATTCTATTAATCTCTTCAGGAACTATTCAGGGACTCTACTAAAACCTTTGTACCACTTTTTTTTCAAGCATCTATTTGTCAAGATCTGAAACAGACCTATACCAGATCTTCTGCAGTTCAATATTTGCAAGAAACCTCTTGTTTATTAACCTAAATTTCATAGGATTGTTTCTCAAAGTATCTTAAAATTTTTTTTTTAAATACTATACTTTTAAAGCCCACTTTCAAAGACGCCTGTTCCAATTTATCTAATGTGTAACTTTCTATAGCAAAAATATTTAATTTCAACAATTCTTTTAAAGACACTTTATTTTAAAGAAGCCTACTATATCAAAATCATACTATTGTCATAAACTTAGTTTGAAGCTTTTTCCTCTTTGGTTTTTTATAAAATCAAAAGCCTCGTTACAAACATGTACCTATTGTAATAGTCCCTCTTTTTAAAGACTACACTATTGTGTTGATAATAGATCAATAAATGATCATAGATATGTGATGCCATTGAACCAGAAATTTAGCTGTTTGGTGTTTATGTTTGAGTCATGATAATAACAATGACTTCGTCTAAAATTTTAGTTTTAGACTTCTTAAGTTTGACAATGAATACTAATGCCGTGGTTATGCTTACCAAACATGATTGCCGAACATTTTTTGTTGTTATTGTTTCACGTATAAACTGAGAAATGAACTTTTTCTCAAATTCATTCTCTCGCTCTCAGACCGAACATTTTTTATTGCTGAGGCCGCTGTTATACAGACGCTCAAATGATTCAAGATCACGTCCTTTTTTATGCTCTTTTTTCGTTTGATGAGCTCTGTGATGAAAGTATGTTATACAGACGCTCATTTGATCCCTGAACACTAGTACACTTCTTGCTACTTTTAATACTTTATGCAAAAAAGTATCACGACTATGAGTATGGTGAGTGTTGCTATTAAGCAGGTTTCATTACTGCTTTCATGCATTTCGTACTAAAAGTGTACTATTTTCATGCAAAACCACAAATGTTGTGAATAATTGCACAGCGAAACCCTGTTTTGATCTCGTGATCCCATTTCATTTTGGAATCATTTGGTGACCAGTTTGAGCAAAATAAATTTCCTAGCTCACTCTCTCAAATTTCCCTTTTACATTGAAACAACAACAATGCGTGCCCGTGATGTGATCGTGAGCGTCTGTATAACAACGGCCTGATCGAAACACCAAACATGCCGAACTACCGGTGTTGCCTGCAGTCATTTTGTATAATAGCATCAAAAAAGTAGTAAAAAGTATTAAAAAGTATAATTAATTGTGTGCTTAAGCAACCCTTACCACAAAGTGCAAGCAAGACGGAAAAGTTTGTGTGCAATAAATTTAAATTTTATTTCTTTCTAACTTTAAACACTTTCTGTTCTCATTTTCCTCCATTCCTTCACAATACATGTGCTCGTCTTACATTTTTTCGACTGCCACATAGCTTCAGCAACTTCGATTGTATGTTGCAAAATGATTCGACGTTGGTTTTTTTTCAAAATATAATGCCCCTTGCATAAACAATTCCATTATGAATTAATTCTTAATTTCGATTTTCATTTTATAATAAATAGGTAGTATGTATAAAACTACAAAACTTTGTGTTTTGACACATTATTACAAGTAATGCAACTGTTCAACAAACATAGCATAACCACCCAACAAACATTTCAGAGAAGAGAAGAAATTGACGAAAATGAACACCAAACATGTTTGGTAAGCATAACGGCATAAGAGATCCTTTTCGATGATAATAGTCTTTCTTAAAAAAGAAATACTGGAAATTAGAAAAAATGGAGTTTCCAAACAGAACAGTAAAAAGATCAAAAACTGTTCAGATAAGAAAACTAATGGGATGATAAGGAAGAAAAAAACTCTGTTGAACTTGACTGAAAAAGATGTTTAAAAAATATATATTAAAGTGTTCGGTTATAACATATTTTGAGGGAACTTAAGGCAAACATCTTGACGGTAGCTAGAAAAATTATATATCATTTCGGAAAATACTTCTGCAAAATATTAATATTACATTAAAAAACAATTACAACAATACATTCGACGCTACTTAGATTTCTTATAAAATGCCAAATAAGCTAAGAGTATACGAGAGTTTACATGGATATTATTTTATATTTTGATCATAAAAGTATATCAGTACATTCATGAAAAATTTCTATTAAAAGCGTTTAGAGCTATTTTTAAAAACTCAATTAATTGATAAGTACCTTGAAAAATGATGTGCCATACTCGCTCATCAGCGTATCGCTTTTTGGTTTATTCTTATTGTAGAGTGCATACAAATAGAACTTCGATTCCATTTCTAAGAAAGCGGCTCCCACTTTCAGTGGATTGAGTTCATAACGTTCGAGTTCACAAAGAAAGTGTGAATTATGAAATTCGAAAATTTTTTCGATATTGCCGAAAATGACATTACGTTGACCACGTAATGGTTGTGGTATGTCGTCACGTGCTAGCTCATCGACATAGTTCTCAATGACATAGTAGAGCGAGCGTACGTAATCGCGTTCCGTGCCAATCATTTCGCGCATGATCAATAGAAGCGTTCTGCAAGAAATTTTTCATAAGAAGAAGAAGAAGAAGAAGAAGAAAGTCGGTCAGATGAGTGTGGAAAAAACTTTAGTTTTAAATACACACTTTTGTATTTTGGGCTCCAAGCAGCTAAGCTCGTCCATTTTGGGTAGCTCCATGTTGAAGGCATAGCACTGCAGATGCGCATTTGCCTCCATGGGTGAGTGTATGTTGAGAAAACGTTTGGATGGTCGCTCGAAGCATTCATCATCGAGTTCATCGCTGTTATGGCTGTGTTAGAAAAAAAAAATCAAAATGTAATTTAATGAATGGCATAATATAGTCTCAAATAGCTCGACTTACCCCTTATCATACAAATTACCCGCCTCATTAAGACTCTGGCAGGAACATATTCGCGAAAGTTTCGGATTTCCCTCGCAACGTTCACAGCCACCCAGCCCTGAGTCGGCGATTTTTGACTGTTCCTCCTCTTCCACTTCTTTTTCGACCAAATCTTCCTCGTCCAGCATTGCATCCACATCCTCAACATTGCGACTTTCACGCCAACAATGGCAGGCATGGCCCTCTGAGCCGATACCACTGCCACTTCCAGTGCCAATACCGCTGGCACTTACACTGACGCTTGACTGGTTGTGGTTTGTTTTCGGTAATGGGGTGCTGGTTAGCATGTTATTTGGTTTGATTTGATTTGTTCCATTGGCATTGGGTCTACCGCAACTTAGATTGAGGTTAAATTGTAGATTTAGGCTATTTGGTTTCGTTCTGCTTTCAATTTCGTTTCCGCTTCCGTTTGCGTTGCCATTGCTGTCCAATGCAAATTCTTGACACTTCTCCAAAATGTGATTAAGTCCAATTTTGTCGGCTAAACGTTGCATTTCCTGCCGCATTTCGTCGTCAACGTGTCCGTTTGAGCTCAACAATTGATGGAGTCGTGCAGCACCTTCGATGCGTTCTCTTGCCAGCTCAAGCTTTTCTGCAAAAGAATCCAGAGCTGACTTGAGATGTGCAGCACTCTCGTGCAGTGCATCAATATCAGCTGCTGCTTCGTGTAGATCGCGTCCCTTGGCCAAGTGTTTCTGAGCAGATAATAAGAATGGAAATGTGGTTTTAAGTTGATTATTGAGGATTTTAGTGGACACAGATATAAAAACAAAATAAAAATTGAGAAAATTAAAAACATTTGCAAATAATAGTTAAGATATTTGTACCATTGATATAAAGTAGTATTTCTCAAAATCATGTTCGTGATCTTTAAAATCTGTCTCACAGTCCAGCTGCAGATTTGTGAAGCGTTGCAGTGTTTCAGTGCCATCGCTAGTAATCCATGAGGTCACCTGGAAATTAAAAGAAAAACAATGAAAAATTAAATGTTGTTTGTTGTTGTTTGCTGCAGAAAATTCTGGAGAAATGGGAAACTCATGAAAACATGTCAAGGATCTATGGGAATATTTGGAGGCATCTTCAGATCTACGAGTATATATTGAAGATTCAAACAATGTTTTCTACTCAAGATGTATCTATTTATATCGGAGATGTCTAAGTCTATTGTGGGAGCTGTATTTAATCGCTTTCTTATACTGAACTAGAGGACCCGGCAAACTTCGTCCCGCCCTGAATTAATTTTTTTATTGAAATAATTCCGAGCAATCACGATCCCACCCGAAATTAATTTTGTATCGAACATTCACGATCGATAACAAATGGTGCCAATCGTATTTCAATTATTGATTGAATGAATCACTCTAATATCCCTTATTTACACGGAATGTAAGGAGGTTGAGGGAATCACATGTCAGATTAATTCAATGCTTTTTGATAGGCAACATTAGCAAAAGTAAACAAAGATGGAGGCTTTCCAACACGCGAACATGTCATATATTGTAAGCCATGCAAGAAGCTTGGGTATTCAAGATTAATAGTTATAGACATATAGCTATACATACATTTTTTACAAATAATTTAAGACATACATTGTTTTGCACTAACATTTATTTGAGTAACATTTATATTGTTTTCATATAATTTTGTGAGCGGAACTTCCGTCCGCTCATTTATATCTAAAAAACTGAAACTGAAAACCTCCATGCTACAGGTGTTAAATAAGCTGCATTTGCATAGTCTACTTGCTCTCTCTCTTTATATGATCGTACTGCTTTGCGCTCCATTATCTTGATATGCATTATATATTATGTTATTACTCGTATGTTCTTTTTATTCTTAAGGTATAAAATTAGTTTGGATTTGATTTAATCCAGCACACAGTGTCATAATTAATTCCAAAGACTGGCCTTGTGATTCATTGATTGAATTCTTGGAATGTGCCCTTCCTCGCCTTTGAATTGGCCTACTCAAATGCGTTCATCTTTGCTTGAAAAACATTATTCTTGAGTTGCTTCATGACCAATTTTGTTCCCTTGCAGAATTTGGATTGATTGAGGGTCCGAAGCATGATAATAACAGATCCAACCTTCAGTGGTACATTATATGGTGGTAGTCCTTGCAAACCAATGAATTCAGGAACACTATTCGATAATTGGTTGCTTCGTCTGGACACAAACAACTGATTTGAACGAATGTAATTGTGCAGAAATTGCATTTTGAACTATGAAATTAAAATCGAGTTTTTTTTTATTTTTTATTTTTCCATACAAAATGTATGGAACATCGATTTTTCCGAGAAAATTCCAATTTTTTTGCTGTTAAAAGCTACCTTGTGCGAAAACGAACACAAAAAAACAAAAAAAAAAAAGGGTTCTTATGTATGCCACTCTGTTTTGTTTATATATGACACTTATTCGGACATGACAATCTAATTGTTTTCATTATCCGTCACTCGCTGCTGTGTGGCTTACACGTGTATTAGCTCGCCGAGCATTTGACTGACTTCATAGACCTATGTCAGGCTCGTCCCTTCCTTGGAGTTGTTATGAATACTGTACGACACGAAAAATTACCAATTTCAATTCTTTCAATTCTTATCCTTCCTTCCTTATTTTCTTTTTTCCTACACCACATCAGTATTGTGGCGAAAAAAAAAAATAATTAAAATCGGGCGAGCCATTTCCGAGTTTTAGCAAGACTAACGCACGGCAATTGATAATTATGTTAAATATTCAGAAAATAGAAAATAAAAACGCGATTGGTTTTTGTCTAAGAAAAATATAATAGGCTGCTATAATTCGATTTCAGAAGATTGTGCTGTCATATCATTTTATTGCAAATTCTATTAGTAAATTTTTGTAGTACATTTCAATTTGAATAAAAATAGTCAGCTCAACTGTCAGTTTTGAAGCCATGAGGTGGTCTAAGGCTCGATCCTCACAATGGGCAAACAAATAGTATTCTTTTTTAATTTTTTTTTATTTATTGAAATGACAGCTTTTGTGTTCTTTTTGGAGTAAAAAGTGAATATGATGGAGCTTTCTTCAAATAGGGATTTATTAAGTGCTTAAATTAAATTTATCAACGAAAAAAAATTGAATGAAATATATTCAAAAACAACGGAGTTATTTTCATCGAAAGAATTAAATACGAATTTCTGATAGTTTTTGTTATTCTAAGGAAACGATGTTATTAGAAAAAGACGCTGTACTAAAATATTGTGCAATTTTTAAGATATGTGAATGCTTTTGGTGTTAAAATAAAAGAATTTTCTTTTGATTATTTAGACGAACAGTTTCGCTAATAAAAGTACGCTAGTAGGATAATTTGCTATTCTTTTAAAGGGGCGGAAGAAGGGGCGTGGTCAAAACTAAGTATGCTATAACCTTATCTAGGATTCAAGTAATGTGTGTGCAAAATTTGAGTGAAATCCGTTCAGCCGTTAAGATTTGTTGGCTATTTAAAGTAGTCTGATGTGGCAATTCCCATACAATATGACCAATTTCAATTTTTTCGATTTTTCCGCTGTTCCTTCGAGTTTTTCGTAATTTTCTTTTTTTCTAAACCTCATCTGTATTAAGGCAAATAATACAAAAAAAGAATTATTAAAATCGGCCGAGCCGTTTCTGAGCCTTAGCAAGACTAACGCACACGCATTTCATTTTTATATATAAGATTATCAACCTAGATTTTTTCCTTGGGCTTGACTTATGCTTGCCTGTGTTAAACTGCAACAAAACTCAACTCTTGCTGCTGATAAGAAGCAGAGTGTGGCGTCTTCCGCAACACGGTCTGCTAGACTTTAATGCTTCAAATAGCACTGAAGTTTTGATGTTTTGTATTAAGTGTTGTTTACTGTCAGCGTTGCCTACAATTTAAGGATTCTAGAAACAATGGCTTTTTATTTCTTCTTACCATGACTCTTACTGTCCCAATATGATAATTTTAGTCTTCCAACTTTGAGCACACAATCTTGTTATTTATAATCGAAAAATTCTGAAAATTTATATTCTGGTTTTTTCAGGGATGCTTTTTACTTAATGTTCAAAATGAACTTTTTTATTTTTTATTTCTGTAGGCAAATTTTTGTCATAAAGTCATATACACGGTATTTGAAAAGTTACTTTATGGCATAAAATATGACCTCATACCCAATAGATTTCATTATTATGAAATTCCAATTTTAGTCTCCCTGAATATTTTCTGAAAATTTTGTATACGAGGTTTGATTTAATATATTCCTCGGACCTGTTGTTCTCGGATTGGGATCCTATGAAAACCGCGCCCGCAACGAGACGTCATCGAATCGAAATATTCATAAATTCCACAATAATAAATGAAATTAACTTGATATTTGAGACACAAGTTTTAATTCTTTGGATGATAACTTAAAGTTGTATTTACAAAAGGTGCAGGGTTGCAAAGGCGTATTATTAACAGCTGCTCGCTTGGTATTTGTCATAAATAATCTTCAGAATGTATCTTGTAGAATGTTTCACAGTGAAAGAAAGAACAGAATTTGCTGAATTAGGATGTGCAAAATTCGAGTTAATTTATCATGCGTCTTTTGAGACGTGTGTGCTCAACATAATGCAAAAATTTTAGATACTGGGGTCAGTGCAATATGTTAAGACACCGACATGACTTCGCCACGGACGTTCGACCGGAAATATCGACGCAGTAAAGGTAAGTATTGAAAACGATGCAGGCATCTCTTATAGATAGATTTGACTCTCCATGTGCACAAGGTCCAATTGATTCAAGAACTGTAGCCGATGGAGCATTAGCAGTGTGGTATATTATCCGATTGGGCTTGGGAAATATGATTGGTGATTTTTGTAAAAAAAACGTGTTTCCTTATTTTAGATATTTTAGATTATTTTAACATTGGCGGTTACGTTAACCCTCCACTGCGTAACAATGCCTTTAGGCACATTTACGTTTGTATTCAAATCTAGAATAGAGACCCTTTTTTTCAAATTCAGAAGTCAAATCATAGATTATATGTTGGTTCTATGCACTTCGGGTATACTTTTTAGCAATGAGAATTTTTTCTAGCTTAGCGAATTTTCGCACGCAAAACTCATGCATTAGAGGGTTAATAAGAAAATTGCCGCATTTGGATTTTCGAAAAGCCGTGAGTGATTGAAGAGATGCCAATGCACTCACAACGAGTGACTATTTAGTGGGGATTTTCACTTTGATGCGGATTTGTACTTTTCTAAAATGATGAGGGAAGAGCCGTTACAGTCAATAGAGTGCGCTGCAGACGACCTCTATTTTTAACAGGATGGTGCTACGTGCCATACGAGTACAAGTCGCGGAACAATCGAATTATTGCGCACGAAGTTTCATGGTCGCGTAATTTCAAGTTTAGGAGATACCACTTGTCCTCTTGAAAGATCTTGCGATTCAGTACGATTGAACTCCTTACATTGAGGTTATATTAAAAATAAGCTGTACGCTAACTATTCGCAAAAAATTGCAAGTTATAAAGACAACATTGCAATCACCATCACCGAAATTGAGATCCAATTGTGCGAAAGAGTGATCGAAAATTTCGAAAAAAGGATTATGGACTGCAAACTAAGCCAAGGTTCAAACTAAGCGATTTCAAAATGATTTTTATATTCCATTTGTTTCCCTTAGGTTGTCCCCACACAAACTGACGTGGTATAAATAATTAAAACCTTTATAACTTCGGATCTACTTAATTATAGTTGTGGAGTATTTAAACTTGGCAGACCAAGTCGAGGATATTACCTCACTTCATTTATTTTAAGTATTTTAAGGATAGAAAAAAAAAGAAACATTTTCTATTGGTTGCGGTTATATTTTGAGTAAAATTCAAGTTAATCGTTTAGGTTCTTTGGGTTTATCTCTCAGAGTTTTTGTTGAAAACACCTTAAACTCCCTGTTTAGAGCTGTTTCCATAGTTGATCATAGTTGTAAGTTGAATATAAAAATATCCTATAACTAATAAGGATGTTTTATCTTTGGTTTGGCTGAAGTCAAAATACCCCCACATATGTGTTAAATATATAATATCAGAAGTTATGAAGGTTCTATTATTTTTATGACGTCAGCTTGTATGGGAAGCAGGCTTGCTCTTCATTCCATTTTAACAAATTTCAAACTAAAAGTAATTATTTGATATAAAACTTTATGTGTAAAAGTATACACATTATGCAAGCTTTTAAGTATATAATTTTTGTGGAATTTAAAGAATTTGAGTAATTTTATAATTTTGATGACGTCACTTTGTATGGGAGGTAGGCTTGGTTTTCATTCGATTTTAACAAATTCCAAACTGTGCGTGCGTATTTGGAATCAAAGCTTGTTTTCAGAACTTCAAGTGTTTAGATCAACTTTTGTGGCATTTTTAGAGATTTTCAAATTTTGGTTTATTCACTTTGTATGCAAGGCAGGCCCGTAGCCAGGATTTACCTAAGGGGGGGGTTTGGATTAAAAAAAAATATCGATAGTTTTTGATGTCGATAAATGAAAAGGTATTTTTATATAATTACCAGAAAGATGGGAAAAATCAGTGGCTAAAAATGGACATTACTTTGAAAAATGAATTTGTAACAAATTTTTCACAATAAAGCGACAAACTTGAAAAAAAAAACACTTTAAAACTTTTTTGTACACCAAATACATAAAACAAAAATGAATTTTTTATTTTTGTTTATTTTATATATTTATATTAAGTCTTCTTATTTTATTTTTTTTTTTGTTAATTCTAATAACACAGCGTCCGCTGTGACACTGCAATCCCTTTGTATGTTTAAGGATGCACACCCATTTAACATAAAAAACGTGTGTTCTATAATTTCAAAACTGTCGTTTGTTGACCTCAATGTGTTTCGGCTATATGTCTTGCTTATTGTTGCACTGTCATTTTGGAATACAGAAAGACGCTAAAAAAAGCGTATAAAAAAAAAAAAATAATAAAATTTTTAAGACAAAGTTGTAAAATGACGATAATTAAGCATCTTATATTATTATTTTAATAATTTACTTCCAAACTTATATCGGTTTAAAATTCTATATAAAAATAACCACGATTGGAATAACGACATTTTCTTGTATTTCCTGACTTTTGTACTGGCCACAATGATAGTTACAAAATTTTACTTAAAAAGTTTTTATTATCATTCGGTAAACTTATCAAGAGGTTGTGATCCTGCGCCTCCAAAACCAGTGCTAAAAAATACGCAAAACTTGCAATAAGCTGCATTTTCCAATTTGGAGTAAACCAACCAATGGCAACGGTTCAACCAAGAATGCTTAAATCGGAGTTTGCGAGAACCGCTGACAGGAAAATTAAAATTTAGTGGAGGCACATAAATGCTTTGAAAACTTTCAAGGCGGTTCGAATCGGAAATATTGCTCATCAACTTGGAAATATCGTTATTTGGACATTGATATACTCTCGAAGTCGAAGGCAGTTCCGATGAATCAAATGATATTTCTGGAAAAATTTCTACAATCATACACACAAACTTAAAGTTATAAACATTAAAAGTAAAAAATTAATACCGCAACTTGTACTACCGCTTTCCACATAGCAGTCAACATTAACAGATCGATTCTGTGCGTTACCGGTAACAGCAATATTGTTACCAAAACTCGTTACCGGTCTTATAAATGGGTTTTCTGTGCACTCGGTCACGCTGTCAAATGTCGTAAACTCACCTTATAGAAATGGAGCTCGCTCTTTAGTGTGGTGAAATATAAACAATGGAAAGTGAGAAGTAAATACATAGAATTAATTGCATTAAAAAAAAAAAAATAAATAAATAACTGGCCATTTCAGCCCTTGAAAGGACTTTGACCTAGCTTCTTATGATCAATTGTGTTGTGCGTGTTATTAAGTTTGTACACAATTGACCGAGAACCGGACCTACATGCTTAACGCCGACTCCGAACGGCGATGAACGGAAAGTTCTCGTTCTCAAGAAGCTTTACATGGCATTTTGATTACTCTCTGAGGTTTGCCATTGTCTGCAGAGAGGTGGCGGCCGTACAGAAAAATTATTTTAATTCAAATAATTTTCTGTCGCTGCTGGGTTTCGAACCTGGGTTTCCAAAGTTCTTTGACATAGCGGCCACGCACTTTAACCAACTACGCCACGGACGCATTAATTGCATTATGTTAACTTTTTATATAATATTTGTTTTTCTTGACAGGAAATATGCACGCACTACGCCGGCGCAGCTGCGGTTACTCAAAATTCGAGCTATTTTTTGTAATGCAAGCTAAAAAATGTCTTCTGTTTTGCTTGTTACCACCTAAAGAGATGGTAACAATATTAACCGGTAACGCTTGGTCGCAGAATACCAACAGAGTGTTCAAGTTACTAAAAGGTGAATTTCTACGGTAACAAGATTAATGTTACCGCGACAGAATTGATCTGTAAAGCTTTCTACAACTGCAGGTTACAAAGGAAGTTCTGAAGACTTTTCAGATTCCAAAGTTTCTTGAACGTTTTCTGCAATACAGATGAAAATAATATTATTCGGATTTTGTCGGTTCCGCATCAAGCAAAAAGTTAATCCATTAATATTCAATCAATGCAAACACGCTAAAAAAAAAACAGCTTTCAAACATTCAGAAATATTCGGCAACTTTTTAACACATTTACGCATTGATAAAGGAAAAAAAATCATTTAAATCAAGCATTTACTTTCCGCCCTTTTTACTTCTGGTTTCTGCAGCCAATTAAGTAGACTCATTTTTGCAGCTTTGGCACAGTTAAATTAACAATAGAAACTCTTAAACTTATCTAACGAAACTATATCAAAATTTCACCACTTTCACGTAACACCTGTTAACGCAATAAATTCTTAAATTGCTGGTGGTAGACAAAGTTCAATCGATCTTTTTTCGACACTAATAGATCATCATTTTACAAATCCCTGCACATCACTTCACGCTGCGTTGTTGAAATTCGCAATTTATAAAACGCAACGCTTCACGCCGTGATCTTCAGCGTTGAGTTACGCAATAGCGTAGTGAAAACAGTACAAAGTTAGCATTTTATAAAACGCTGCACTTGAAATTCGTTCACTTGAACTGTCACTTTCATCACTTGCTCTTGAGCTGCCGTTAGAACGAATAAGTTGGCATTGAAAGGTAATAACTGTTTGTTTCACTCATATATTCTTAAATGTTTACATATATTGTTTGAATATAGGTTAAAGACAGCAACAACGAACCAACAGTTCAAAATGTTGCTAAAAGAAATAAAAAAACTACCGCAGGTAGCAAATGGTACAACAGTGTTTGGCGTTTATATTGCAATTTCAATTTAATGATGGCTGAAGAGATCAGCTGATATGATTGCCAAGAAGTCCAAATTTGGTGAATCTTAAATATTTCAAAGATTTGCAATAATGATGCTAGTTTTATTTCACATGTGACAACCCTAAACTGCTGTTGGCTGACAGTTCACCGTGGTAACGTAACATAGCTAACGCAATAACGTAGTGGTTAATAAAATGCAAATTTTAAATCAAAGTGATGCGCCGCGTTAGCGTTGCGTTTCATCACGGTGATTTATAAAATGATGCCATTAAGCTTGTTGATGTTTTCGCTGTATTTCGCTATATTATTTTTTTATACTTTTTGGACCATAAGGGGGGGGTTTTAACCCTAAAAACCCCCCCCTTGTCTACGGGCCTGATGCAAGGTTGGTTTTAATTCGATTTTACAAATTTCATATGATGAGCTCGTATTTGAAATCAAAGCTTGTGAGCAAACTTTCAACTACTTATTTAAATTAATTTTTTGGAATTTTTAGAGATTTAATCATTTTGGTGACATCACTTTGTTTGGAAGGTATGTGGAAGGTTTCGAATGGAGAGTGTATTTTGAATATAAAGGTGGAAGGTTTCGAATGGAGAGTGTATTTTGAATCAAAGTTTATGTGGAAAAATTTCCAGTTATAAGACTTATTTTCATGGAATTTTTAAAAATGTTATCATATTGATTACATCACTTTGTATGGGAGGTAGGAGTTATTTTCGTCCGATATGGCTAATTTTCGAACTTAAACAAAGCTTAACTATTAAATTTCAATACGATATTTTTAAAATAACGGCTGTAATCGTGACGGCAGACAGACGCACGGATTTCGCGAAATCGACTCTTTTCAATACCTGCTACGCTTACTTATGGGCGTTAAAAATGGATTGAAAAACGTAACATACCCCTGTCCCAGCAAGTTTGAGGGCATAAAAATCAAAAAAAAAAAACTTCTGAAATTTTACATCATGTATTCCTTAAACAAGTTTGGGATTGTTTTCCTCAAAAATCATCAACTTTTTTTTTTTTTTTTTTTTTTTTTTTTTTGGATTCGCCCGGAGGTAAGAAATCTTCATAGATACGTATGACCCGCGCCATACGCATGCACGATTTACATTCTAAGAAGTTCCCGGATCAGCCGGACTGATAGAATGCACCTACGTGCTAAAACTTACCACCTGTTGGCAAATAATAGCCTCCACTAAGCACAATTGCTTGGCCTTTCAGCGGAAATTAAAATTAAATAAAATTTGAGAATTTTTTGTGCTTATGTAAACTTCATAAACATCATCGAATAAAAGCACATTCTTCATAATACGAAGCAATACAAGACAACATCCAAAGTTATTTATTAGACCATATATAACCGCATTTATAATTGTTGTCGTTCGGCTTGGGGCCACTGTCCAACCCAAGATCCTACGTGGAAAAGAGATGCAACTCTCAAACACCAAACCAATACCAAACATAGCACAGATATACAAGTATATATTGTGCAGGCACAATATATTTATATATTCGGGTCACTAAAATAAGGGAACACCGAGCTAAAGTTATTATTTGGATATGCATTTGGGCCAACGCAGGTACAAACTTGTATGGAAAAGAGATAAACTCTGACACACCAAGCCAAGAGACACGGTATACATGGTCAAATAAGGAAGAACTAAAGATCTAAAATAATTTCATGAAAAAATAAAGCAACGAAACTGAATAAAACGAAAACTTAAAGTATCTATCATATTCGATGATGCTTATTTGTTAAATCGTAAAATCTACACAATTATCGCGAGTTATATTTGTTATCACAAGGAATGCGTTAAGTATTCAAATGTAATATCATTTTGCGTTTTAAGACATCCACCGAGTCAGAAAAATTTATCAAGTTCAAGTTGCCATTAAAATCACTACACATACATCGCAAAGGGTCGTGAAGGGCATAATTAGAAGTGCAGTGACTCAACTTAAAAAGCTGGAAATGTCTGGCTCCGCTCCTGGGGATGTTGAAGTTTAATGAAGAAAGGAGGTATTGTGAGTCTATATCACCACTGAGTAATTTGTATAAAAAAGAGACATTGAGCATAATTCTTCTGCTTCTTAAGGAAGGCAGGGAAATAATTTTGAGGCGTGTTTCATAAGGGGGAAGAATAATATTGGGGTTCCAACGATAATGTAAAGCAAAAAGTAAGAATTGTTTTTGAACCGATTCTAATGCATCGATGTGGACATTGTATTGAGGGTTCCATATTACGGATGCATATTCAAGAATTGGTCTAACAAGAGAGGTATAAAGTATTTTAGTAGTGAAAGGATCGTTGAATTCTTTAGCCCATCTTTTAATGAAACCAAGGACACCTCTAGCCTTATTTACCACCAAATTAACTTGAAGATTGAAACGAAGTTTAGGATCCATAATTACACCTAAATCAAGAAAACTGTGTACAATTTCTAAATTAGTATTATTTATAGTGTAATTTATACTATTAGCAATTCGACGTGAGAATGTCATTTGCTTACATTTTTTTAAGTTTAATTTTAAAAGGTTAAAATTACACCACTCAACTAGACTGTTTAAATCCGATTGTAAGAGTTGTTGATCTTCAGGCGATTTGTAAGTTAGGAAAAGTTTCACGTCATCGGCGTACATTAAGACGTTAGAGTGTTTTATTACAGAAGGAAGGTCATTTATAAACAGTAAAAATAAAACCGGACCAAGATGACTTCCCTGCGGAACACCAGATGTGACCAAAATATTTTTTGACATAGAATTCTTATATAAAACTTTTTGAGAACGATTCGACAAGTACGAGTTAATCCAGTGTAATAGTTTGACGGGAAACCCAATTAGATGAAGCTTTTTCAGAAGAAGATAATGATTGACACAATCGAAAGCTTTGCTAAAGTCTGTATAAATAACGTCAGTCTGTCGTCCTAAAGTAAAACCTTTGATGACACGCGAAGTAAACTCCAAGAGGTTAGTTGATGTAGATTTTCCCTTTAAGAAACCATGTTGAGAGGTGGAAATGGAGGAAGATACAACGTGGGTTATTTGATCAGTTATAATTTTCTCAAATAACTTAGGGATTGCGCTTAGTTTTGCGATACCTCGGTAATTGGAAACATCAATTTTTGAGCCGGATTTATGAAGAGGTATTATATAAGATTTTCTCCATATATAGGGAAAATGACCACTGTGCAAGGATGTGTTAAATATTTTTGATAGGGGAGAACACAAACTAATAGAACAATGTTTTAAAATGCAGCTCGGGATTTCGTCAGGACCAGTCGTAAAAGAAGATTTAACTTGTCGAAGGTAATGCATAACTATATTAGAATCTATTACGGGGGTTTCAAAAGAGTTAACTGGTGGTAGGTAAGGATATTCAAGACTCATGCTCAATGGTATATCGGAGTAGGTTGTTTTAAAGAAGTTTGCAAACATGTTGGAAACTTCGATGTCGCAAGATGCTTCTTCATGATTGAATTTCATAAGAGGTGGGAAGCTGGAGGTTTTTCGTTTTGAGTTGACAAAAGTGTAGAAAAGTTTCGGATTATCTTTGAATTGAATTTTTATTTTGGCTATATAGACAGAGTAGCACTGTTTATTTAATAGTTGATATCTGTAACGACAAGAGGAATAGCAAGCGAAGTCTAAATTAGAGCCTGACTTTTTATATTTTTTAAATAAGCGATTTTTGGAATTTTTTAAAGACTTAAGTTCATTAGTTAACCAAGGGGGGCTTAAAGGTTTGAAATCACTATTTTTTTTTGGCACAGATAATGAGAAACATTTTTGCAATGTATCATTAAGAAACTGTACTGAAGATTCGACATCATAAAAAGAGTACGAAGACCTATTATTTAAAATTGGGGACCAGTCAATCCGCGCGAGAAGAGCGTTAAGTTTAACATAGTCTGTTTTTTTAAAGTTAAAAATTTTATTATTTCGCGTATCTGGAGCTAATTTATTTTCATTTAAGTTGGCAAGTAATATTGTTATATAAAATAAATAAAATAAAAATTTTTTGGAAAAAAATTGTAGAGAACAAAAATTGCTTACAGTTCTTTAAAAATACACTGGAATTTTAAATAGAATTTTACGTGATTTTTTTAAAATTTTCCAAAGAAAAAAAGAAAACCAGTGTATTCCTCGACCAATTCTAAGAACTTTCACTCTCAGCATTTTCTTGAAAAAGCTCTTTGGTTTAAAGTTTAAGTGTTTTGAATATTTTTAAAAAATTTTCACTTCAGACGCCATTTTGGGGACCGTCAAACCATATATAAGTATCTTAAAATTGATGACTCGAAAAACTTTGCTATTGGGAAAGGGATGTGTATTAGCGCGGGTCAATTTTTTTTATCCTTCCTTAACTGATTTTCGTATTCTACGATCAATTCTAAGTAAGTGTATATTACCGGTTTAATATAAAAATTTTAGATATAACATTTTTTTCATTGAAAATAATCGTATTTCTTTTAGAAAATAATTTTATAAGCAATACTTGAAAGAAAAAATAAAATTATGGCGTCAGAATTTGAAAAAACGCGAACTTAATGTCAGTTATCATGTGTCGGAAACAGATTTTATATATGAAAAAAAAACTCGAAAATGTACGACACTTGGGGCTAAATGGGTTTATATAGTTTGCCCTTTAACCTTTGGTATTTGTGTCTGAATAGCATTGATAAAATATGAGGAAGACATAGCAACTTAGAGATAACGACAAACAGTTTAAAATTCAGCCATGCCCTCTGCTTTGTATACAATACTTGGCATCTTGTTAAATCAAAGGTCACCGCAAATGAATAAAATATAAAAAGTTTATATAATGGAATGCAAATAAATTTACATAAAACGAAATGTAGTTTCAAAAACAACATGGAGGAGAAGATAAGAATAAGCAAATCATTGAAAGAAAACAGCGATTAATTCATTGATTATTCCGGAAAGTGGAATGAAACTAAGTGTCATAAAATATGCATCCCAGACGCCAATAGCAGCAATAACAACATCAACAACAACCACAAAGAAAACAAGAACAACAACAACTTCTACAACAAAAACAAATGTATAAAGTCAAATCAACACTTATCGATAAAGCATTAACACTGCATTAGAAAACGAAGTAATATAGTCGAACCGCTCCAAAGAAGGAATGGAAACTAAGTCGTTCGTATGGATTGTTCGCAGATTTAGATAAGAATCAAAGAGCAGATGAAATTAAATTCAATCCATGGCTAAATCAAAAACTATGCGCTAAAAATGTAACGCACGGACGGACAAACGAATGCACGCACGCACGCACGCATGCGTATAATGACGACAACCAAATAAGTGTTGATAAAATTGTCCAAACACCAAAAAGAGGCAGTCAGTGAGTGAGTCAGTGGGTACGTTAGATACTTTCGAATCGCATAAGTTTCAGTTATAACTTCAACTGGGTATGATTTGGTGATCATTAGACGAAAATTTCTATCCAAGAGATGCGAACATTCCGCGCCCATGTTAAATGCGAGCAAGTATCGCTGAGATTGCATCTACTGCACGCTTGCAACGTTTGTCTTACTAAGTTGTTGACGTTGTTGTTGTTGCTGTTGTTGTTGTCGTTGTTGTTGTTGTTGTTGTTGTTGTTGTTGTTGTTGTTGTTTTTGTTGTTGTTGGTGTTGTTTTTATCGTTGGTGTTGCCTTAGGAATTGAAATTGGAGCGCTCGCGCGTTTAGCACAACGTTTGCCTCTAATCTCGACACGAACTGCTGCAATTCATTGAGATACATTTATTGAATTCATTGAGAAGATTTGTTCCATGTGTTGTTGCTGTTGCTGCTGTTGTTGTGACTAGATTCAAAGTCTGGTCTTGTTATGAAATACCAAAAAACTTAAGAAGGCGCTGCAGTTGTATTCAATTATCCAACGGATGCATCGTGTTGGCTGCGAACGATGATATCTTTTCAATTGAAATTAATAGCTAGCTGCACTGCAGCAAGATATTTCGATATTTCGATGTTGCTCGTACATCGACGATGACAGTCAGGCCCAGAGGAGTAGCGCAGCAGCAGCAGCGGGAGCAGCATTTCCTTATCCAATTATTGATCTGTTTAATGAGTTTTTAATTTGAAGATTACTAATTAACTGTGCCGGTACGAGTTTTTTTTTCTTTTTCCTTTCTTTCTTCGACATACCTTAAGCGGCGATGCGTTTGGAAGCCTAAAAGCTCATGTAAACGTAGTTTTTTTTTCCTCTTTTAGATATAAATACATTTATTAGTAAAATCTCGCTGTGGCCATTAGAAAAAGTGTTTGGAATTTGATAGCCACTTAGGTAGACCGTTATATTCGGCAAATCGGGGTTAATTATATTAGTCCACGACCACGTGTTGATTCATTGCTTAAGGTTAGGCGCCTCCACGGTTATATTATCGCTATTTAAAATGAAAATAATTTCTCCAGAAAATTTGATACTTTCTACGTTTATCGGTTTAATAATTAAGTAAGACCATAATAATTTTAGAAAACAACAAAAGCGATATTTTCAAAAAGGTTTTCGAAAACATTAATCGAATGGGTTGGAAGTTAAATTCTCGAATATTGAGATAATTTTTTTATGACCATGCAATATTTATTACTTTTGGTTTGGTGTTGAAACTCATTTATATAAATAACTTATACATTTTTCATAAGTTTGGTGTTAAACCCCCCTTCCCATAGGGTCAAAAAAGATACGCACAATTCAAGCAAATGAGATCATTAATCGAAAGTACGCGATTTGGGTACATATTTTCGATATTATTTTGATGACGTCAGTTTGTATGATGAGTAGGTGTGGTTTTCATTAACCCTCACCTGGATTTGTCATCAAATGACAAATGACATTTTTGACTTAAAATGCTTATATCCTTGTTTTTTTTTCTAATCAACAAGAGATTCTGGAACAATGGAAAAATCGTACATAAACTCTTTATTTTTGGTATCAGATTTTTACAATTTTCAGGTATTAAATGTTCAGTTATAGATGTAATATAATAGTGGCGCCCGTGGCGCAGTGCGTAGAGTACGTGACCCATACGCCAGAGAACCCTGGTTCAATTCCATCTGACACAGAAAGTTTTTTCAATTGAATTAATTTTTCTGTTCGGTCGTCATCTCTCTGCAGACAATGGCAAACCGCAGAGAGTAAATAATGCCATAAAAAGCATCTTGAGATCATGCACATTAGTCGTTCAGAGTCGGCATAAAACTAGTAGGTCCAGTTCTCGATCAATTGTGTACAAAATTTCAATTCAATAACGCGCACAATGCAACTTGATCATAAGAAGTTCGGCCGAAGTTCTTTAAAAGGCTGAATGGCCAGTTTATTTTTTTTTATATTTATTAATGTAATATAATTAAAACAATTATTTTCTTGCATTAAAATCATAAAAAAGATGAATTCAATCAGAACATAAAAAAAATTTGTTGCTGTTTTACGAGTAAAAATATTTTTTATCTCTCTACATAGTCTCATTTAGCTCGATATACTTTTTCTAGCGATGTTCAAAGATTTAATACCCTGTTTATAGTGAGAACAGTTTCCATCTCCATATCCATCTCCATCTCCATCTCCATCTCCATCTCCATCTCCATCTCCATCTCCATCTCCATCTCCATCTCCATCTCCATCTCCATCTCCATCTCCATCTCCATCTCCATCTCCATCTCCATCTCCATCTCCATCTCCATCTCCATCTCCATCTCCATCTCCATCTCCATCTCCATCTCCATCTCCATCTCCATCTCCATCTCCATCTCCATCTCCATCTCCATCTCCATCTCCATCTCCATCTCCATCTCCATCTCCATCTCCATCACCATCACCATCTCCATCTCCATCTTCATCTCCATTTCCATCCCCATCTCCATCTCTATCCCCTATCTCCATCTCCTTCTCCATCTCCATCCCCATCTCCATCTCCATCTCCATCTCCATCTCCATCTCCATCTCCATTTCCATTTCCATTTCCATCTCCATCTCCATCTCCATCTCCATCTCCATCTCCATCTCCATCTCCATCTCCATCCCCATCTCCATCTCCATCTCCATCACCATCACCATCTCCATCTCCGTCTCCATCTCCGTCTCCATCTCCATCTCCATCTCCATCTCCATCTCCATTTCCATCTCTATCCCCATCTCCTTCTCCATCTCCATCTCCATCCCCATCTCCATCTCCATATCTGACTCCGTCTCTTCATTGTTGACAAATCTTTTACCTTCGAGACATTTTTTCAAGTTTGGAAACAGAACATAGTACGAGGGGGCTAAATCTGGCGAATAGAGTATGTAAGGATGCAATTCGAACTTTAATGCATTGAATTTGGCCATCGCAAAAAGGATGTGTTGAAGAAACAAAACTTTCTTTTTCGCCAAATGTGGCCGTTGTTTCTTGACTTCATCACTCAAATGCTGCAATAAGGTCGCATGTTACTTACCGTTGATTGTTTGTCCTTTCTGAAGATAATAAATGAAATTTATCCCACGTGCATTTCAAGAAACTGAGCCGATTCTACTGTTTCATACCATCGTTTCCTTCGTCTCAGGTGTGAAGTGATAGACCCATGTTTAATCTATGGTTATTAATTGATGTAAAAACTCCGCTTTATTGTTGTGAAACTTCACCAAAAACTCGATTGAAACTTCCTTACGACGCTGTTTTTGTTCCTTTTAGAGTGATCGCGGCACCTATTTTGCGGAGAATTTCTCATATCCAAATTTTCAATCGATATGCGATGTAAGTACAGTACTTTTTGAAAAGCCTATCATGTCTGTTAGCTAGCGCACTTTCAGTCGACGGTCATCCAATACCACTTTGTGGATTTGCTTCACCATTACTGGTGTGGTCTCCGCATTTGGTTTTTAATTGATCAAGAGTTTGAGGTTAATTCACGTAAGCACTATATTTTGAGTAATTTTCCAAAAAGAAGTCCAGAGGCGTCAAATCGCACGATCTCGGAGGCCATATGACATCTTCAAACCTCGAAATAAGTCGTCCTGAAAATTTCTGTTACAACAAAGCCCTAATTGGTGGTGTTGTGTGCCTTGTGGCCCCATCTTGTTCAGACCACATATCGTCTAGATCCATATTTTCAATTTAAGGAAAAAAAGAAATCGGTTAACATACGGCCATAGCGCTCAAAATTGACTTTTACGGTTGCTCCTTGATCGTTTTAAAAAAATACGGGCTAATGACACCATCAGACAATAAAGCACACCAGATAGTCACTTTTCGTGGATGCAATGGTTTTTCCACAGTCGCTTGGGAATTTTCAGGTCTCCATATAAGGCAATTTTGCTTATTATTTGCGAAATGGGCCTCATCGCTTGGAAAAATCAACATTTAATGCTTGTTGTTCCAGAACCCAATCGGCGTACATTCTGCGAATACACCATTACAACCCGTAAGATAATCCCAATTGCTGACTGCGCCGTGGAATTGACAAAAAATTTGGGTGTTCAGTCACACTTTCTCTAACATCTGCGATATTTCCGGTGGAGCATACATTACGATGATCAATACAATATGAGATATGATGATACAATATGAGATATGATGAACTTACAATAACTGTGACCGATCCACTTTCATTAAATTTCTTCACTATATTGGAAGTTGTTCGCTCAGTAGGACGATTACGACAACCATAATGTTCTCTTAAAGCGCGATACGTGGCCACCAGTTCGGATGACATGAACATTTGACAAGTGCCAAAGGCAAAGGCTGCACTTTCCGAAACCCGAAATGGATAACCGTTTATAACCAATTTAATGACTAGACGCCTGTTTAATGGATGATATTTATTTAAAGAAATTCTTTTAAATTAATTTAGGAATTAAGAATTCTCAAAGTATAGTTTAAGAGGTTTCTAAATACTTATATGAATTTAAGTGCAAAAGCTTCAGTGAGTTTTCTGTTGCGTTAAAATTGACTCCATATAAACTTATTAGTCTGAGCTCCAACAAAGGACGGATCTACCCACATCAAGTAAATTTCTCTCATATCAACCTATTGCAACGCATCTGCTTGATAAAAAATTTTAATGAAGTACTTAAATAGTTATTTGTTGGAATTTTTCTCAAGTAACATTTTTTCAAACAAACCAAATCAAGTTTGATGATGATGATGCTGATGAAGATAATGAAGATGTTTTCACTTGCTTTGAAGCGAGAGTGTCGCGTGTGTGAAACTTAATTTTTTAATTAATTAAAAGACAATCGAAAAGTTTAAATATTCAGGTCAAATATTTGAAATAATCGCGCGCAGCAATAGCAACAACGTCAACAACAACAACTGCAACTGCAACTGCAACTGTCAGTGTTGCCACATTGCTGATTGCTTTGCGTACTCTGTTGATTTATTTCTCAGACTCATACAAATGGTTCTTCGTCTGTCGGTCGGTGTACATTTTCACACGCGATATGAAAAAGTGCAGCGAAAAATGCGTGTTTATACGTACATCCCTCTTGCTCGCCCGTTTCACACTAGATGGCGTTGCTACAGTAGCCGCAACTTGAGTTGAGCCGAGTTGAGTTGGGGAAAATCTTCACTTGATGGCTTTGCATTATTTTCGTTTGTCGGTTATGATTTATTTAATTAAAACTATCTCAACAAACATGCCACGATTGTCATAAGCTGTCACTTTGACAAGCGATAAGCATTTCAACACACACGAATATAGTAGATATTTATTGCAGCGACTACTGCAGCATATTAAATGTATGATGTGAATGATGATGATGAAGCGTCTTGATAATGTGATGGCTCTTTGGACAAAATGATGAAAGAATTGCTGGTATAGATTGACAATAAATGTGCTACCAATAAAGAAACAATTTTAATTGTTAATAATTTATTGATTAATGATGAAAACGCCGAAGAATTCATGGTTGTAACATCAATAATGGATTGTATTTAGTTGAGATTAAAGCTTGAGATTAGTAGGCTAGGAAAACGTTGAAAAACACATCTCCAACTTGTCAGAAAGAGACATTGTTTTTTGTCTAAAGAAATTTTCAAGTGTATATACCAGTTAAAAGTCTATTAACGGCTTGATAAGCATCGTTATAAACTAAAAAAAATAAAGAACACTAGACGTAAATATCCAAATTTTTTCCTATTGCAACCTTTTAATACCCTTAGCTTGAACGTAGATAGCTTGGGGCGATAGTGAGTTGTCTCATACATACAATTCGAAAAACGATTGGTCTCAAAACCCAAAAAGATTGGTGTTGATAGAATGACAATCCATGAAAACGATTGAAAGTAAAAGGGTGCAAATTTTTTTTTTATAAATTTATTTTATTTTTTATTTAATGTTATTGTTATCTATTTCTTCTTTTTTTTAATTTTGAATATTTAGAAACTGGAGATTTTTTGTAGAATGGAAATGGAATGGAAAATGAAGAAAATTTCAAGATTTTGAGTATTATTTATGTTAACAAAATAATGTTTTTGTATTTTATAAAAATTTATTTTAAAATTTTACTCATAAAAAAAAAACAAAACAAAAATCATGTGAAAATTTGAATGATACCTTCTAATATATAAGAATATATATAAGATATATACAAGGGCGTAGCCAGGGGGTGTACTGTCTACCTAAGTCTAAGATTTTTTATATAATCGATGGCTTTGAAAGTAGTTTCTATATGTAATTCCTTTTTAATCCTTTTTAGTATGTAGTTTTTCCTTTTTCTTTGAAACTAGATATGGTAAAGATATGAAAGATATGGTAAAAAGGAAATTTATAAGGTCTTCCACCCCCCCTAATTTTCATCCTGCCTACACCCTCGGATATATATATATATATATATATAAGAAAAAAAAATGAGATTTTTCTATTCATTCACTATCTTCTAAGCGTCACCTAGAAGCCGCCATTTTTTACTATAACAAAGGCTTGAGAAGAGAAGACATACAAAAGAGACACCCTTCACCATTCACACTCTTTATCAATTAAAAAAGAAAAAACGAAAAAAAGAGTTGGCAGTCGTATTTTTAAGCGGTCTTACCTATTAGCAGTCAATTTGGAGGCCACTTCAAAAGCCAGAGATCTTAAGAATAGGTTTCAAACTGTTGTAAAATATATATTTTTTCAACAAGGCGCTTAATGGTTAAGAAAAAATCATTGGCATTTGCGATATGGGTTAAACGAGGTTATTAAAGGCCTTGAAATTTTAGATTTTTTTATTTTATTTAATTACACGGTGTAACAGTGAAAATAAACTCGGCTCGAGACATAGTAGAGGTTGTAGGTCTGGTTGAACATAAGATAACTGCATACTTAGTTTTTTGAATATACCCTCAAAATCGGGATTTGTGGTCAAAAAACCGATTTTAGGTAGGTGCATGTATAGTTTGTTATGTAACTCCGTTATATCTAGCTCAATTTTAAAAATTTAAACATTGATAAAAAGAAGAAAAATATACCCTTAATATAATATATAGACCGTTTTTTTACAAAAAGAATTGACAAAGTTACAGGTAAAATCATTTGAAAATTTCTCATTTTTTTTTAATTTTTTCAACTTCAACAACGTTTTGTTAACAAATTTTGTTTTGTGGCACTATTAGTTTTAGCAGGATTCTGAAAGCCTGGTAAATTTTGCGTTCAACAAGCTATCATTTACTTCAATTGGCTGAAATACAAATGCACTATCGAATTTTTAGTATATGTAATAAAATACAAAAAATTTTAATTTTTTTTTTTTTTTCTAAAAATGTTTATTTGACCTTTTTCGTTTATATATATTATAATCGATTTCACGTTTTAGGGACCAGCAGAAGTCTGCCAGCATGTTTATAGAATTATTTCCCTGAAAGCCGGTTTCTATAGCTTCCATCTCCTGGTGGAATCTTTCTCCTTGTTCATCACTAAACTGCCCAAGGCTATTCGGGAAAAAGTTTGTATGGGAGTGCAAAAAATGTATTAATTGACATATTGCAGTCCATTTCTTCGTAGGCACTTAAAAATTCATTTACAACATCTAAGTAATTTCGACTCTTCTTGTTGCCGAGGAAATAAATGCATAACGAAATAAAACTATTCCAAGCTCTTTTTTTCAACTGGATTTAATTTAGAAACGAAATCAGTGTCCAAGAAAATTTTCCGAATTCGTGGGCCCACAAATAAACCTCAGAATAACCGAAATGAATAAATAACTTTTATAAAAGATTTGAACGTGCAGGATACTTTCTTTGATTTTGGACTCACTTAACCTAGGAAACGCTGCAATCAGATTTTTTTTTTTTTAGCTTTGAACCAAGGATTTCAGGTGGAATACCTATTCAGTCAAGTCTGCCTTGGTTCGAGGTGGAATACCTATTCAGTCAAGTCTGCCTTGGTTCGAAAAAGGGGTGATAGATTAGTGGGAAGGAAAGGGCAACCAAGTGAAACACGTGTAGGATGTTCTCAGCGTGGTGGAAAGCCAAAGAAACATATGAATTTGAATCAGACGCAAGTGTTATGCCTTTACCTCAGTCAATTCAAGTTATAAGTCAATCTCATCCACAAACTTCTCTGCCATCAACTACAACTTCATATCGTAAATATTGATGAATTTTTAATTTCAGTTAATTAGAAATGAGGATAGAAAATTAAGAAAGGTTAAAATCGAAGAACCATGGCCTGGCCAGGAATCGAACCCGGGACCTCTGGGGTGGCAGTGGAGCACGCTACCAACTCGACTACCGAGGCCGCGGTAGGATTACATTTTCAGGTCGCACCAGTAGAGTATTCAAAACATATTTTTTGCCAACTTGAAATGAAGCACGCAGTGGCTACTCCTTTTGCTTATATTTATTAGTCGCACGACTATCCCATTCGCAAATAATGCAAGGATACTTAGTATATCCACCTTGCATTCCAAACAGTATTGTTAGAGCCTTTAAGTCGGCGACATACATATATCAGAATTTAACATATCAAGAATCACACAAAAAGTTTTTAAATAAATCATGCTCTTGCAAGATCCCTCAATAAACAAACGCCATTCATTCGGAGCGTGTTTGTGGTTGAAAACTGCAAACAGTTCCGTCACATCCGGGCAATACACCAGCTTTATGATAATATATATAAACGAAAAAGGTCAAAAAAACATTTTTAAAAATAAAAAAATTTTTTTTGTATTTTATTACGAATACTAAAAATTCGATAGTGCTTTTGTATTTTAGCCAATTGAAGTAAATGATAGCTTGTTGAAAGCAAAATTTAACAGGCTTTCAGAATCCTGGTATAACTAATAGTGCTACAAAACAAAATTTGTTAACAAAACGTTGTTGAAGTTGAAAAAATTAAAAAAAAATGAGAAATTTTCAAATGATTTTACCTGTAACTTTGTCAATTCTTTTTGTAAAAAAACGGTCTATACATTATATTAAGGGTATATTTTTCTTCTTTTTATCAATGTTTAAATTTTTAAAATTGACCTAGATATAACGGAGTTACATAACAAACTATACATGCACCTACCTAAAATCGGTTTTTTGACCACAAATCCCGATTTTGAGGGTATATTAAAAAAACTAAGTATGCAGTTATCTTATGTTCAACCAGGCCTACTACCTCTTCTATGTCTCGAGGCAAGTTTTTTGATTTGTTTTCATTTTGTAACACCGTGTTATTTATTGTTGATATTTTTAAAAAATAAAACAAAAAGTTTTAAGAAAATTCTACTTCGTTACATATATCCTTGTTCAAATGTGACTGGACATAGGATGATTATGGCTTCCAGGTTAACTGCTGTGATCCTCTCGACAGCTGCGTTTCGTTCTTCTTTTGTTCGAAAAACCTGATGTTTGTTAGATATGTGTGACTGTGATTTCTTAGAAATCAAAGACTTTGTTTGAAATGACACCAAGATAGAGGCAGAAAGTCATAATTCGGGATCTCACAACGCTAATGTTAATATAGTGAAGCAAAAAATGGAATTAATACATGAACATTTTCGTGTGATTATTTTTTATAATTTTCGACAAGAATTATCTCAACAAAAGTGTATCGATGGTGATGAAGCACCATCAAAATCCTCTACTTGTCGGTGGTACACAAAATTTAAATGGGGCTCACTTCGCTCACTGACGAATTTCGTGAAGGGCGTGCAAAATCTGTTGTTGTGACACAAAACATTGATGCTGTGAGCGAACTGATATTGCTTGATAATCATGTGACATAACGTGAGAGGAATCTCTGGGTATTACTTCCAGCAGTATACATCTAATTTCACATGATTACATACACTTAGTTGTGAAAAAGATTTGTTTAAGTTGGATTCCATATAATTTGACGGTTGTTCAAAAAAGGCTCGTGTCGATTGGTGCACAGAAGCGCCCAAGAAATACAATCACGGTGCTTTAAAAGACGTATATAAAATCGTGACTGGTGACGAATCATGGATTTATGCGTGTGAGACCGAAAGTAAAACAGTAGTCGACTGCATGGGTTTTTCAAGATGAACTGAACCAAACAAAAGTTAATCGAGCTCGAAGCAGTGCGAAGCAACTCAGTTTCTTCAGTTCACTTCCAAATAAACGGTTCATGTGGCGATGGTACCCCTCAAGACTTGCAGAATGGTCAATTCGGAATGGTACACGACCATTTGTTTGCCAGAGTTATTAAGTGATATAAGGAAAACAAACAAGCGTCGAAGAATTAATTATTCATCATCAAGACAATGCGAGCTCCCACACATCAGCTCAAACAAAGACTTTTTTTAGCACTCAAAACATCGAATTAATGGGTATTTAGGCGTACAGTTCTGAATTTGAGCTCAATAAATTCTTCTTGTTCCCGTACATCAAGGATATACAGCGTGCACAACGATTTTCAACGCAAGAAGAAGTCGTTAATGGGTTGAAAAACTATGCTTTGGAGGTATCTCAAGCGGAATGGGATAAATTTTAAGACAAATGGTTCAAACGCGTGCAAAATTCTATTAATTATAAAGAAGAATAGTTGGAAGAACAATAAATGCTATTTTCAATGAAAACAAATTCAACCTTCGTATTTATTCCCGAAATATATGTAGCAACCCTACAAGAGAGTAAAGGTGTACGGTAATAAGCTGGAATGATGACTAGTCGTAAGTTCTCGTTGTATCTAATGGAAACTTAAAGCAAATTTTTATGTTTTGTAATTTTTTTTTTTAAATCTTAATGATTTTTTTTTCTCTTTAGTCTGATGGTAGTTTTTTTTTTAATTTTTGGTTGGACAATTTTTTATAAATTATTTAAAAGCATCAACTTTTTCAAATTGCATACTAAAAGACGTATTCAGAAAATTATTTTATAAGTGTTAATAAGAGTTCGTAAATGTAATAAATTCAATGGAAGTTTGGTTTATTTGTCACAATTTCGTAAACATTTTGATATTTAAACATCAACAGTTTTTGAAGATACTCTCTCCAATGACGAAAGTGTTACTTTATTTCTTTTTAACGTAGAATACGTTATACGGGGGTGTTAATCTGGAGCACAAAATTTTGAGAAAATGTTTGTCACTTTCATTATAAGTTTTTAATACTTTTATGCACTTTGTTTCCTTAAATATTGTTTTAAGAGATTTTTCGTACATCAAAAATGTATTTTACAAGAAAAGAAGAACTCAAAGTAAATAATATAAAAGTTTATGGAAGTGTACGCAAATGGAAGTTGCGATAATTGTGCATTTTTTTTTAAGTTGCGTTTACTGAGTCAACAATGTAAATTTTTGAGTATTGCGATTATCGAGTGTTGTGTAAGGCGAGGTCGAACTGTTTTCTTATTGAAATGTCAAAATTCTGGTGTCAATTAAATGCCCGGACATATAATCGACAGCGAAATTTTGACATTTCAACTCTCCACATGGTTGTTGTACTTGCTAGCATTGAACAAATTTTTCGCCTCCACAGCGTACTAAGTAGCGAAAAAAAATTCCGCTGCCTTTTCGCTGTCAAAAACTCAATGCATTCCATATGAAAAGTTTCTTTCCGCTTCTACAGCATACTGGGCTTAAGCAGAAAATTAAAAAATGTTTATGAATAACAATGTTAGCAAGGTTGCATAGAAGCTGCGTAAAGCCGTAACTAAACAAGCGTTTAAAGTTTGTTTAAGGACATCTATTGAATAAGGCTGTTAATGACTAACGTATTCTACGTCTGACCTAAGCGCCCGTGTTATCTACCACAGGCTTGAGTTTTTTTGTAATTATTTTTAAATGTTTTAATAAAAGGTGTTTTTTTAGAGGTATAGAACTTCCGATAGGGATAACTGTGAAACGAGCTGCCATACTGATGTAGTGTCTTTTACTTTTTTTCAGTATACTTTGGCAAATCACCATCTTCAGCGATGAGGCTCATTTCTGGTCTAATGGGTAGTAAAAAAGCAAAATTTTCGTTTTTGGAGTGAGCACACTTGAGACTCCTGAGACTCTTGAGACTCCATTACATCCCGAAAAAGTCACTGTTTGGTGCGGTTTACATGCCGCAGGTGTCAAAGGTCCATTCGGATTTAAATCTTAAACCGGTGCCAACATTGCCGTGAACGGTCAATCCTGCAGGCAAATAATTCATAATTTTCTTATTCCTCATGTCTTTGCAAATCATATGGAGGAGAAATGGTTCCAATAAGATGGTGCAGCATGCCATACAACGCGTAACACCATAACTTTGTTGAAACGTTTGGTGATCGAATCATCTCAAGAAATGACCTGTGGCCACCTCGTTCGTGTGATTTGACACTTTTGGGGGTACGTCAAATCTGTGGTCTATGCTAATAAACCAGCAAAGATTGATCATCAACATCCGACGCACTTTTGACGAATTAAAACAGGGTATGCTCGAACAAGTTGTGCAAAATTAAACCGACAGGATGGTGTTCATAACCCGCAGTCGCGCAGGCTATATGTCAGAAATTAATTTTCAACATCAAATGCCATGAAATTTGTGAGTTAATAAAGCCAAAATTTTGGTCGTTCCATTGAATTTTTTATGTTTTATTTTAAAAAAATTCTATGCCTCTAAAAAAAAACACCCGATATATGTGTATTTATTTATTTTTTTTTTAATTTTATAATGGTTTGAAATATTTTAAAATATTTGGAATTATTTTGACAATATTTTTGCTCAGGTCAGAGTACATTTACAACACGCTTTTTGTTCTTTTTTTTAAGTTCTCTCATTTAGGAAGCCTTTAGAAGAAGTTTTGTGTATCTTATTTCAAACATTTTATGACACTGTGTTTGTATTTGAAATATTCTGAAATATTTTGAAATAATTTGAAATTTTTTATTTCGACTATTAGATTCATGAAAACAAATAATGCTTGGATTTAAATTGACATTTAAAAGAGCTCACTACAAGGACTTGCTTACGCACATATTCCGTTATTGCAGCGGCCAGTGACCTATAAAGTTCTTCGTTTCTGGTTTGCTCCGGCAACATTCTAATCACAATTGTGAGCAATAGTTTTTTTCTCTGTCGTTTTTCTTACGATATTTTTGCTCACTTTCTACTATTTGGATAATAATGGCGATAACGCGCTAAACGATTTCCAACCGATAAACTTCGACATTCTCTGCAATTTGAGGTGCACCGATTGTTATGACAACAATAGCGCAAAATTTACACAAATAGACGTGAATCGCAAAGCGTCAAGAATGAAACTGAAATAATCTGTATTGACAAGCGAGACTCAAGCTGTGCAGCGTCAGAATTTTACTTCACTGAATTGGAATTCGATTAAAAATTACAAAAAAAAAAAAAAACGAATGTATAAAAACAAATCTAATAACAAAACACCGGTTTAGTAAACATTTCTGTTTACTTTATGAAACCGCTATAGTTCGCGCACTCACCATCTCTCGCTCACTGGGGCGATATGATGGCAGAGTGGCCGTTGTCTGAGCGGCGACAGACACCAAGAGTACTAAGCAAACAAAAAATTTACTCATATCTCCCTTTGTCTGCTGACGCAGTCAGACGACAGACCCAAACACAAATTTAAAAAGTTTCAATTTTCTTTTGTTTAACGTTTAGTCTTTTGTTATTTTTATTTTGGTTCTAGCTTTTGTTGCAATTTCTGCCGGCTCGTGCATTAAAGCGATGCCGTTGCTAAATTCAGCGGCTGCGTGCTTTGTTCATGCTTATTTTGTTGTTTTTATTAAGGGGGTAAATAGGTTTAGATGACTTAAAAAATGGATTTTTTTTTTATTCAATTAATTGTTAGTAAGAAACCACTCAAAAACATGTTCCCAAAATTTTAAATAAAAATGTTAATTCTTTCTAATATTATGAATGATTAAGTGAAGGTCCCTCGCTAAGTGTCGGAGCTTAATTTTTTGTTCAAACACGGTTAAAAATTTTGTAATCAACAATTTTAATAATTTACAGCTGTTTTCTTTGTATATATAAGCTCCATATAAACCTTTATTCAAAATAATATATTTTTTTTTATTATTTTGTTTTTATTCTAAAAGTAGTTATAATAAAATAGCAAAAAAATAAAAGTTTTATTTAATCACCTCTAAAAAAAAAAACACAGAAAAAATAGTAGTCCTAAGCCTACCTCCCCCCTTAATGACGATTTTTTATTTTTTAACTAACGGCTAGTTTAAGTTGAGAATCACTCAGATCAGCTTCAGTTTTTCGCGCTGTAGATAATGTAGCTCAGCTCGGCAGTGTTCAACAATGAAAGAAGCGGATGTCGCTCTGTGTGTGGCAAATTGGGCTTATCTCTTTGTTTGCACATTTTTGGGATAGGGTTCCTCTTTTATTATTCTATTCGGCTTCAATGAATTTAATATAAAATTTACGAAATATTTAAATAAATCACTTCCGCTTACATTGAAATGTGATGCGGTGTAAATTAGAAGTTAAGGAAAATACTGGAAAAAAAAATCGGTTTTTTTTTTACATCTACAGTTATCGGCAGGTAGTTGTTTTGTGTTTCGTTGGCATTTTATTTATCGAAATATTAATTAAAAAAAAAGAAAATTTAGAATTTTTTGAACATGTTTAAACATTTTTGGACATCAGGTTGAGACGTCGTACAAAACTGCACTGATCCCATACAAAACTGGGACAAAATAGAAAGAGTGCTTCTATAAAATTTAAATTTTGTATGCTTAGCGAGTTGAAGCTAATTAAGAAAAATTTAAAAAATGGTTGCAATCGGTCAGTTCCTAGGGGGGGAGGTATCCCTAGGGACCTATATTAAGTTTTTAAATGATTTTCTAAAACAGGTTCATACAAAAGTAGTCCGATTTTACCAAAATTCGGTCAGAAGGATAAAAAAATAGAGTAATGGATGTGTACTAAAAATGATTGAAATCGGTTAGACCCTAAGGATACCGCCTTTGGACCTAAATTAATTTTTTACATGATTTTGTATGGGAGGTGATAAGATGTTTCTTCCGATCATTTCAGATCGATTGACTGATCCTAACAAAACTCGGTAAAAAGTTTTTCTTATAAATTATTTATTTTTGTAAAAAAAATCCTTCCCTCAAACTATTACTTAAATTATTTTAAAAGATTTATTTTTATATATGTAGAATAAATTTTGTCGAAAATATAACGTCGACAAGGAGGCGGAATAGTTTTCATCAAAATACGAGTACGTAAAAATATTAAAAAAAACCATTATTTTTTTGGTTTTATTGAAAAGTAAATAATGAATGTGAAGTTAACAATTTAATTTGCTTTTATAACAAAAAAAAAAAAAAATCGCGTCAATCGGCCAGCACAGTCCGTGAAATTTTAAAATCTCCCATTACTTAATGAACACACCTCGTTCATCTGCAAATTTTTAAAAATAACTAATCATACTTGTAATTATTTTACCAATTGAGAGTTTTGACCTGACAACGTCACATTTTACCTTGCAGGTTTCACCATTGAAAAAAGATATGTTTTCAATAAGCATCGGCATTGCATGAAATTGTTTCTCAATGAGTTTAGAATTGAATTTATGACAAAAATAAAAACAAAATAAAAGATGTCTTTGAAACGCGGAGGGATATTTTCTGCCAAGAAAAACAAATATTATATAAAAAGTTAACATAATACAATTAATTCTATGTATTTACTTCTCACTTTCCATTGTTCATATTTCACCACACAAAAGAGAGAGCTTCATTTCAATAAGGTGAGTTTACGACTGTTGAAAGCGTTACCGAGTGCACAGAATACCAATTTCTAACGACCGGTAACGAGTTTCGGTAACAATTTTGCTGTTACCGGTAACGCACACCATCGATCTGTAAAGCACCAAAGCACGATACCAAGTAACAATATTAGGGGTATTCACACCGAACTCGTTAGTTTGTTAGTTGTTACTTTTTTACATGCATTTTGTTTTTGTAAAAGCATCGAACTATCGAACTACTGAGTAACGAAGTAACAACTTAGCAACCCTGATAATTTTTTCGTTATTTGGCAAAATACGAGCAGCTTCCATATTTTTAACTCCATGAAATTTTAGCGCCTTAAAAATAATAATCTGAACACAAATTAAATTGAAGTTTTTGCGTTTGTAATCAAATGCGTAAGTGCGGTAAGTGTTCTAAAACAGAAATAAAAGAACTATTCTTGTCCTTACAACAAAACTAAAAAAATACATTATTACGTCATCAGGTCACGTAGGTAGCAGAGTTATGCTACAAAAAATGTAATATTGTTGCATGTAATTATTACTCGCTTAGTAAAAGTCCCCCGAAAAATTTTATTAAACGACGGCAAAAAATGGTTCTTTGACCTCATAACGCAAATAAAAAAAATAAAAAATGTTTGAAGCCAAAACACCATGGAGGCAAAAAAAATTTATTGCGTCATGAGCCACCCCCTTTCCAAATGCAAAAGCAAAAATAAAAATAAAAAAAGTCAGATTACAATTAAAGTAAGGACAAGGATCATCCAAATTAGGATAAGGTCCTTGATGAGCATTAGGACAAAGGTTAGAAAAAGGATGAGTCAAGGATATGGACAAAGATAAGCACCAGACATAAGATACGGAGTAGAACAAAGATTTCGACAAAGGTAAGAGCATGGAATTGGACAAGATTCAAGACAAGAATCAGACAAGAATCAGACAAGAATTAGGAAAAGGACTATGATAACGATTAGGACAAGGATTTGGACAATGATTTAGACACATCTAAAACAGTATTTAAAACAAGATTGGAAAAAGGATAAGGTAAGAATGAGGGGTTGATGGTGTTTATTTAAAAACCCACAATTTTATTCTATGTATGTTTATTTTTTATAGTGGCGTCCGTGGCGTAGTTGGTTAAAGTGCGTGGCCGCTATGTCAAAGAACTTTGGAGACCCAGGTTCGAACCCAGCAGCGACAGAAAATTATTTGAATTAAAATAATTTTTCTGTACGGCCGCCACCTCTCTGCAGACAATGGCAAACCTCAGAGAGTAATCAAAATGCCATGTAAAGCTTTTTGAGAACGAGAACATTCTGTTCATCGCCGTTCGGAGTCGGCGTTAAGCATGTAGGTCCAGTTCTCGGTCAATTGTGTACAAACTTAATAACACGCACAACACAATTGATCATAAGAAGCTAGGTCAAAGTCCTTTCAAGGGCTGAAATGGCCAGTTATTTATTTTTTTTTTTTATGTTTATTTTTTATCACTGTTTTATATAATACAGATTTTATTTTGTACACAGCGTTTTATGTTTAGAACAATTTGAAATCTGGAAAATAATTTATTAATTTTGAAAATTTAATTTTTTTACAAAAACAATATTTTCTTGGTTGTTCTTGGATATAAAATTTAACGAGTAAATATTAACAAGTAGAAATACAATACAAAGAAAGTTTAATCGTTAGGGTATTAATGTGAGTACCACAAGAAATAGCATAGGGAGTAGAACAAGTATTTTGACCCACTAAGGGCTTAGGACAAAGATTAGGAAATGAAGTGAGACAAGGAAAGGAATTCCAAAAAAGATTAGTTTAGGAACTAGGACATGAAATGTTAAGTGACAAGAGTATGGACAAGACGTATGACAATTATAACGACAAATATAAGAATAAGGATAAGAATGAGGACAAGTTTGGGAACAAGGGAAAGAATAGTGCCAAGAATAAGGATAATCATAAATATACGTTGTCACATTAAAACGGGTGTATCCACGGGTGTTTACCACGATGCAGCCCACCTCTTCTTTTGTTCACACTTTTGAGCGAGTGAAAAAATAGGACTTGGAAACTTTTTAATCATCACATCCGACGTAAATGGGGTTTTTGCGATAAAAAAATCGAATATTAAAGATTTTGTTCCCTCTTCAATTCATGTTTTTGCATCAAAACCAAATTAGGATTCCTACAAGCAAAGAAATTTTTCGTTTACCACAACTGAAAATTCACCAACTATACTTCGTTTGCGAGCTGTATTTGCCGCAAACGAATATTCAGTTGTCACAACTTAAAAATATGTCTTATATATATAAACCGCAAGCTATTTCGGTCATTATTATTTATTATATTAATAATCTTTCTCATTATGTCCGTCCGTTTTCTTATGGATTCCACCTATGTTGCTATCTTCGTCCGCGTATTAAGCAAACTACCAATTTCCTTATATAGTAACAATTTGTCCAAAAAGTAACTCTAAACTATAAGCGTTATGTTTATACAACGAAGGGAAAAATAAACAAAATTTTCAGTTGGGCAAAACGAAGTTTTCAATTGCTGCAATTTAAAAATCACTCGCGTTTATGACAAACGAAATTCATTTCCTGCAACTAAATGACTCGTTTCTCACAACTGAAAATTTTGTTTATTTTTCGTTCAACGTTTATGACAACGAAGTTCGTTTGCGGCAAACTGGCGATAAACGTTTTTTTTCTTTGCGTGTAGGATTTTTAAATATTTCACTTACTTTCTAATATAAACATTTTATATTTATAAATACTATATTTTATAATATACAACGATTTTAATGAAATTTTGCAGAACTATAGTAAATATATTATATTTTATCAACAATTTTTTTTGTTTTAATTGGACAAAAAACTTCAAGGATATAATGGATTTTAGAATATAATGGACATTTTTCATATCCTTTTTTCGTTAACTTTCTCAATTAATATGTTTTTAATTTTCTTAACTTTATTATTTTTAATTTGATACCAAATTTGTTATGATAGGCCATAAACTTCTATACTAAACAATTATTCAAAGATAGTTATCCCTTAAAATTTCAAAGTCCTGTAGGGACCAAACTAGAGGTGACCCGAAAAAAATAATTGCATATTCGAGATCAGCGTAAACCAATATATAAAGAACCGATAACAAAGTAGGTGGGGTTTTTTTCGTGTTGTAACGTGTTATCGGAGTCGAGAGTCACTTCTTTTAAAAAATTATTTTACGCTTATTTTACGTATTGAAATGTTAAAAGATTATAAAAAAAACCAAAATTATCGAAAACTATGGAAAGATTTTTCGAAGTTTTGAAAACTATGGAAAGATCAAGAAAACTTAATAAATTACTTGATTCAAGTAAACAATTTTCTTAATAATTGAACGTTTGGCTTGATGTTAGAAACATAATTTTCTTATTAAAAGCAGAATATGCTTGATTCAAGTAAACAATTTGCCAAAAACGGGAATAATTCGCTCAATTTCAGAAATTTGTTTTCCTAGAATTAAGAACAATTTGCTTGATTCAACAAAGATGTAGGATAACCGATCGTAAAAAATTACTCGAATACACTTAATATATTTTGTAGACGCTTACATGTTTCATAGTAATGTAACAGATAAGAAACTACGCTTTCAAAACATGCCATAGTTTGTCAATCCGCACGATCTTGAACTTTTTTTCATGTAAACACATTGTGAATTATAAGCATAAGTTGAAGTGAGAAAAATTTGCTTGATTCAAGTAAACAATTTGCTGAAAACTAAAATAATTCTCTGCGATTAAGAAAATATTTCTTGATTCAAGTCTTGTTCCAGGTTCTAGAATGAACTCTTGTTTCAAGCATGATGAAATTATGCTTTCATCAAATCAATTTCATCAATCATTTATTTTACTCAAATTTAGGAAGAAATGCTCATAAATTTATTTCTCTTCATTTTAGTTTTTGTGCTCGATTCGAGCAAATTTTAAATTTTCTTAAATTAAGCAAAATATTTGCTTAATATAAGAATATGATTTCTCTCCGTGTTTATATCGATATGTGAATCAATGTTTTCGAATCGAATATGTCGCTTACTTGAAAAACCATTTTAATTTATTTTCGAATATTTTCCAAGTCACAATTTTTTGCTTTGTCTACTTAAACTTAACATTTATCCTATCGATCCTAAATTCGATGTGATACTGCTCAATTTCCTCGAACTTACTTTGAATACAAATTAACGTGCTTGTATGTATCATAGAAATCGGTTAAGATCAGAATAAGTTCGGCCTCTTTTTCACAACAACAGCGTAAATGAAAATAATATCTTGAAAAAACCAATTAAATTAAGAAAAACAAAAAATACGAATGGGCATCTATTACCTTGTCAGAAAGATAACAAGTTGTTGAACACGCAGCAGCACTCAACAAAATAAACAAACGCATGAACACACACCGCCACACATAGACACACACCAACACACACACACTCACAACAGCTTTAGATGCAAGTGGCACTAATATTATTGAATTAAATTTTGACAGCTAATGACGTGAGTGAAGTGCGAAATTCGAGACATTTGCATGTGTATTAATTGTGCGTTTATGGCTTAAACAGACACTTAAATCGGACAGCTTAACATGGTGGAAACAAGATACTCCAGCCTGCATGCAACAAACGCACTCGTAGCATTAACGTACATATATCAAATGCAGCCAACAAAAGAAAAAAAAAAATTACATCTCATAGATACTCTCGGCGGCAAGTTGTTGAATGAAGTATGCTGCGACCTCCGCCAGACAAGACATCGCTTCGACACCAATAGTCGAACATATTTTATTATAACTAGCTATGTATCAAGATGCATTTCTTGTGTAATTAACGATCGATGTTTTTATTTATCTATGCGAACACAACAACATGTATCGATTGAGTTTCACACGCACTGAGATATGTGAGATATGCAGCAGTACTCGTAACTTGTAACTTTGCAATTTCTAGCTCATGTAGGTAAAATTATTGTTGTTCTTTGGCATAACAAGAAAGTGTTAATATCTAAGATTGAAAAAACCTCCAATAAAGCCGATACAAATTCATGCCGATAAATTCTTGAGCTCTCTATAAAATATGAATCAAAATAATTCTAAATTAAATCACTTTTTCCAATGTTTGCGTAATCAATTCAACTGAATATTCTAGGGTCATAAATTTATCCAGGCGCCACAATGTAGGCGTGCTTTTAACAATATCGGCTTCTGGCACTTACTTAGGTATTCCTCGCTTATTCCAGAGGCAATAAAATGCTCGCGATATCTGCAAAAACTGTCACTGATTCACTTAGTAGCGCGTTTGTCTTGTCTCACCGCCGCATCTACTTATTTATTATTCTTAAGTAAAATTCGCATAAATAACATCTCAGAACTGAACCTCTTAGAAGCCATTCATGTTGGTTAGAGGTCATTGCCATCCTAATGGTCTTGCTATCATCTGCCATTGAAAACAAATAAATTTTATTTTTCTTCACTTTCGGTTAATAACAAGGCAGGTTTGTTTTGTAATTTATTAATGTCTCCTACAAAGAGAGTCGCTGAGTGTAATTTTTTTTGAGTGAAAAATTTTTCTTAGCACGAATTCCTTCTTGAAATGGAAAGAAATAAAATAAATCTAATGTTTAAGATCTTTTTAAGAGTGATTTTTGGAGATTCTTTAGAGTAAAGTACTTTATTGTTTTCTACAGTTAACCAATTTTTTGCAATAATCTAGGCAATTTGAATCCTAATTTTACCATTGTTTGAAAACTCGAAAATTTATTTTTTTCAAAGCGTTGAGACATAAATAGTTTTAGACGAAGTTTTACTAAATATCTTGAATCCAGCTTGCTGTACGTTAATGTCCAAACCGTCCCTCACGGTTGATGTGAAACTCATACCATTTCATGTGAAAAGGTGAAGGTCAATAAGTGGATAAATAATTCACTCTTTGGCAGAGAATCTTACGACTTTAAATTTTCATTTACGAGGACTGCCTTTTAAGTCTTGCGCCTCGGCAACACTAAGCATTGCCAGATGAATTTTTTATAGTTCCATTCGAAATTTTACATTTTCTAGCATAAACATACTCATAAAGTTTTTGTGCATATCCTCTTATTGTGTTTTTTGCAGTGGTTTGAAAATTGTATTTCAGCAAAAAAGTGAAATTAACACGTGAATATTTTCGGGTGATGAGTTTTTACGATTTTCGACGTGGATTGACAAGAAAAAAATGACATCGATCAACTTAGTTGGATTCTTGATGATAAAGCACAATACCCAGATACTGTAAAACGCCGGTTCAATGATTTCGAACTTAGTCATCGTTTTCTTCAAGACGAATTTCTAGAAGGTCTAGTATACATACATTGGATTTTACATGAGTATTTAGTAGAGTGTCCCTTATTTTGCGATTTTTGGAAATGTCAAGGGGCTGAAAGGTTTTTTTATGCGTTTTTATATTCTAAGAACGAAACTAAAAAAAATTTTTTTTACGACAACGTTTACCCGTGCCAATCGGGCCCGAAAGTTTCGAAAAAATTCCCATATTAGACCATATTTGCACAAATTAAAAAAAAATCTTTTCTCTGCTTTTTATAAATGTTTTACATTTTTTGGAACACATACATAAGAAATATGACATCTACAAAGTTTTTTTATGGTGGGCGTGGTTACCGCCCCTGCTGCGTCGAAATTTCTCCCGCAGCCTTTTCCCACTTTTTCATGAAATTAGTGCAATTTAGGTATTAATATCAACAATAAATAAATACATTTTTATTATGTTAAAAGTATGATTACATTTCATTAAATTCACATTATGTACTTACAAAAATTAACAATAAATTAAAAAACTAGTATTTTACCCTGCGGCGGGTGCGCAACAACAAACCTACAAGCAGTCTTATTGGGGCTTTTCAACCGAAATCATAGTTTTTTTTTATAAATAAAAAATATCAAAAACCAAAAATATATGCCCCCTGAAAGGTTAAATTTTAATAAGAAATACAAATTAATTATAATTTTTTTTTAAGAGCATGTATTTTTTTTTTTGACAGATTGAGTACATTTTTCGAGTATTTTGGGCCACAATAAGTAGGTTTTGTAGCTGCGCTTCTGATTTTGTAAGCTCGAGAAATTCTTGAGCAAGTTGTACCCCACGCTCCGCAACATCATTTACAATACAAAGATCTTTAAAATAATTTTTTACTCTCTGGTATTCTTCATCTTTTACCCATTCGTCAGAATCATATTTTAAAAAATTGCATGTCAAACTAAACCTACGAAATAGATTTGTTGTTTGACAAGATGCAAAACAATCTTAATCTTTTTTGTCCATTCATTTAAAGAATTTGGGTTTGCGATTGGATGATTACATGGAAACTTCTGAGCTTGTAATGCTGTCACCATACTGCGTTTTCTCTCAATAGAAACTGCATCATCGAAAAAAGCGAGTGCTACAAGTTCTTCGCCAAGGTACCAAAGATGCCAACCAAATTTTTGACTTGCAGCAATGGATATTTTTTGTTAATTGTCTTGAATGCGACCAAATCTTTTAAAAAAGACAGATCCTAATTTGGAGCTTTTATGCTATTAGTAGCTTCAAACCAGACTTTGATGTATAGTAGAACTACAAAAATACAGACTTGACGGATTCCGATAATAATGAATAGCATAAAAGCTCCAAATAAGGCTTTGTCTTTTTTAATTAATTTGTATTTCTTATTATAATTCAATCCTCCAGGGGCATACATTTTTGGTTTTTGATATTTTTTATTTATAAAAAAAACTATGATTTCGGTTGAAAAGCCGCAATAAGACTGTAGGTATTAGCTTCTTGCGCGCCCGCCGCAGGTTAAAATACTAGTTTTTTAATTTATTGTTAATTTTTGTAAGTACATAATGTGAATTTAATGAAATGTAATCATACTTTTAGCATAATAAAAATGTATTTATTTATTGTTGATATTAATACCTAAATTGCACTAATTTCATGAAAAAGTGGGAAAAGGCTGCGGGAGAAATTTCGACGCAGCAGGGGCGTTAACCACGCCCACCATAAAAAAACTTTGTAGATATCATATTTCTTATGTATGTGTTCCAAAAAATGTAAAACATTTATAAAAAGCAGAGAAAAGATTTTTTTTTAATTTGTGCAAATATGGTCTAATATGGGAATTTTTTCGAAACTTTCGGGCCCGATTGGCACGGGTAAACGTTGTCGTAAAAAAAAATTTTTTTTAGTTTCGTTCTTAGAATATAAAAACGCATAAAAAAACCTTTCAGCCCCTTGACATTTCCAAAAATCGCAAAATAAGGGACACTCTAGTATTTAGGCGTCAGGAAGATTTGTTCCCGTTGGATACCCCATCACATGACGGTTGCTAAAAAAAGGGCTTGTTTTGATTGGTACAAGGAAATACTGAAAAAATATGGTAGGGGTGGTTTGAATCCATGCATCTACGCTTATGAGCCCGAAATAAAGCAGCCATCCACTGGTTGAATCTTTCAAAGTGAGCAAAACCTAACAAAAGTTTTTCGCGGACGGAGCACATCCAAGGAAATGGTTGCCAGTTTTTTTTCAGAAAAACCGGTCCAGTCGCAACTGAACCACTGCAGAAATGAGAAATATTAATGTTGAATGGTACACAACGATTTGTTTGACGGAAGTCATCGGAAAATCGAGAAAAATTCAACTCGAAAAATAAACAGAAATAGTGTTTTAATTATGTTTCCTAGAGCGTGTCTGGGATATTCTTTGATACGCGGGGCAAATTTTTGATAAGTTCAAAATTTAGAATTTTTATAACACCACGTTTAAAAAACGTAAAAGAGGTTTATTAATTTTGTTACTCCGTTTGTAACGCCCATAAAGGGATATGGTAAGTATAGAAATGTGCATATATTCTTGATCAGCATCACCACCAGAGTCGATTTATCATCAGGAAATTCAATATTTAAGCTGTTGTGGATTTTTTTTTGGATTTTTTTTGGATTTTTTTTTGAATTATTTTGTTTATTTAGTAGAAAAAATCAAAACGTTACAAAACATATAGTACCATCGCACAATTTACAGATATATGGTTACTAAACCTTAATTCTTAAGCATTATCTTACATTTATACATCACAGACTTCAAATACTTTTTATTTAGAATTTGTTTATTTTTCGAAGGAAAATACTACAGTACTAAATATAAAAAACCTTCGTATTGATGACTTAAAACTAATTGAGTTGACAAAGCAAAAAAGAAAAACTTATACGTGAGTGTGAGATTTTTAACACTAAAACAAATTTGAAAACATAGCACACAGTCATTGGTCCTGATAACACAATTTTTGGACATATCACAGACATTTTTGAATTGATATGTTATCTCCTCTGCACTAACATTAGTTTTACCTTGCAACTGAGGTAGAGTCTTTTTGTGGAAAATTGCCATGGCAGATTAAGCATAATTTTTAGAAGTTTATTCTGACATATTTGTAAAGTAAAATATGTATGTGATTAAGCGCAGACGCTCCAAGCTGGGTAAGCATATAGAATAATTGCTTGGAAAATGGTTACGCAAATAATTATTTTATTATCTATGCTTTAGCTAGACTTTCGATTTATTAATGTGTATAACATTTTTGTATAACATATTGAATTTATTTTTGATATGACTGACATGATCTCGAAATAGTAATTTTTTGTCAAAAATAACTTCTAGGTATTTAACCGTATTTGACCATGGTATACTATGACTTTCTAATTTTAATTGTGTGCTTGGTAGAAAGCAGTTACTTCTTTTTTTTGTGAAAAAGATAACTTGCGTTTTGTTACCATTAATTTTATTTTTCCACTTATTAAAATATTCTGCAATGCTATTAAGGGCATTCTGTAAATTCGTCACAATATCGTGACCATACTCGCGCGAATAGATGATGCCAATATCATCAGCATACATAGCATAGTGACAGTTATTGTATGTTGGGAGATCTGAGTAATACAAAATGAACATATGTACGTAAGTGGTCCAAGTACTGATCCCTGAGGGACACCGGCAGGTACTTTAATCATGTCAGAGTATTCATCATTTACTGAAACGCAGAAAAAACGATTATTCAATAAACTTTGGAAAATTTTTACCAGATGAGAGGGGAAACATAATGAAATTAATTTGTGAATAATTCCATTCTGCGAGATAGAATCAAAAGCTTTTTCTACATCTATCAATGTTAGCCCAGTTGATCTATTTGCCCCAAAATTTCTTTTGACATGATTGCTGATACGTTTAATTGATGCGTCGTACTATGAAATTGTCGAAAACCAAAGTGTTCCTTTAGTATAATGTTGTGGCGGTTAATATACACTGATAGTTTTTGTTTAAGAATTCTTTCAAATATTTTGCTTAAGCTACACATAGGAATATACAAGGGAAATAACGCATATTAGCATTATCCACGCCTCAGTATAAATTTTATTTAAATATTTACGTGGATAAATCAAATGTTTTCCTTACAACTCGTTTTTTTCTCGTATTTGAATTCTATTTATACCACACACGTACACACATATTCCATGCAAGCAAGCAGCAACAGCATCGCACACGTACACACATATTCCGACAAGCAGCAACAGCATCGCACTGTTCCTGCATTTTATTTCTTGCAGTTGCAGCTTTCTTATAGTTCTCATTTAGTTTTTGTTGCAAGGGTAATATAGCCTGGATTTTTGGTAAAGATTCTTTGTGCGTGCGATGGGTGATCGCATAAAATTATGTAAGGTTTGAGTGACAGCCGGACATTTTGTGATAATGTCTTGCACCGGTTGTCATTTGCCTGCATCTTTTTCTTTGCCCCTTTATTTTAATTTCAATTTTTCTTTCTCTAATTTATACTATTTTGACATTTGGTGCCATAATACTGTAATAACTGTCAAAAATAGTATAAATTAGAGAACGAAAAAAGAATATAAAATATACTACCAAATGGCATTTGATGGACGGACGCATCTCGTGGGAAATATTCAAATATATTTTTTTAATTTCAATATTTTTATATAAATTTTCTTTAAATGCGATAGTTTTATTTTTTTTTAAATATTTGAAAGATAAGATATTTGATTTTTTAAACACAAAATTCGTCTAATTAATAATAACTGTCGTCAATTTTAAAACATTTTTTTTCAGTGTAGGGATTATTTTAGCCACTTTCCAAAAACTAGGGCAATATTGCAGCTTTATGTAATTCAGAGCCAGATTTGCTAAATGTTTTAGCACGATATTTTTAATTTCGTCATGACCTGTTGACTTTCTTAATGGGACTTCACGAATAAGATCCTTAATAAGAGATTTTTGTATATACTTCGAAGGATGTGTATCTACAGAAAGTGAGTCAAATCGGTTCACAATTATGTTTACAAGATTTTCCTGTGAGGGCGAGCTAAGATGTTCAGATATTTTAGGGTTATCAAGAAATTTGTATGCAAGAGTGTTTGATTTTTCTTGTCTTAGAATATGGTTGTTGTTTTGATCATGTAATGGGATTTGATTATGTTTTCTTTTTAATAGTTTGCATATATTACAAAAAGGTTTACTTATCTTTTTGAGTGACCTTTTTTTTTGCCCCAATATTTGTTCCTAAACTTTAAAATCTCCTTTCGATTTTTAATCAAATACCATGACATTAATTCATAGTCATACATTTGTCTGTAACGACTCCATTGAAGACAGAAGTTATTTCTCATTTTTATCATGCTGATGATGTAAAAGGATAATTTAATAAAGTTTGTTTTATGGGCCGTGCGTGGTACCGAGACTCTAATAGCAGAAACTATTTTTTCATTGAACAATTCAAGATTTTCATCGATTGTGTCCGTGAAAATTATATCATCGAGGTTAAATTGCTCATAACTAAGTGAGTTTTTGAGTGCATCTCGATATGTTTTCCAATTTGTGTTTGCGTAATTCATTATTAGGTTTTCTGACAAGCAAATCAAGCCTTAGGTGAAACTTTACTGGTAGATGGTCTGAACAAAGCTCATTTAGCGCAATTGGCTTCGTTAGAAATCTTGGTATATTCGAGAGGATAAAATCTAGACTAGATGGTGATGATTTGTTTGATGACGGTATATACGTGAAATCAGGACAATGAGATATTATGATAGGAAGCAATGTTGTGAATTCATTAAGTATATTTTCCCGTGAATTTGCCCGGGTACAACCGCAGCCTCGGTGCTTACACTTTAAATCACCACAAAAGATAAAATAAAGATCAAGTTCGAAAATGAGCAAAATCGGATCAAAACCACACCTACTTTCCATACAAAGTGATTTTATAAAAATGTTTAAATCTTTAAGAATTCCACAAAAATTAATATATGGACTTGAAGTTCAAGCTTTAATATTTAATTTGCACTCTGTGTATGAATTCAATGAAATTGGATGAAAACTACGCCTACCTCCCATAGAAAACATTTTATTTGCTGCTTAAAAATTTGAATATACTTTGGTTCGGTATTTTAACTTCGGCCCAGTCGAAGATCATTTCATACTAGTTATTTTGTAGCACAAATTTTTATATAAAAGAGATTGTTGAAGATCCTTAAAATTTAAGTTTCAGATAGGGATCTGTCTTGAAGATAAGACTGTCTAGCTTTAAAATTTGTTGCATTGTAAGACTATACAACAAGTTTAAAATCACTCAAGGGCCTACTAAAGTTTTTCGGCGACCAAAATTCAAAATTTTTTTTACATTTTTCGAATGTGTAACATCTTAAAAATATTATCAGAAAGTTTTAATTCAACAAGACAATAAAAAATATATGTACTTGCCTTACTCATACCAGATGCTACAAAAACTTTTCTCTTTAATGCCTTTTATTTTTTCAATGTACTCTTTTAAGTGTATTTATTATTATTTATTCACTCTTTATATAAGTATGCATAAGCATAGTTATCCACAGGGGTAACAAAGAGGAAAAAGGCCCCCTGGTCTTCAGAAAAATGAAAAACCTTATATTACTGCAAAAAAAAAAAAATAAAAATAACAGTAATAATAAGAACTTCTCTCCCTCGCATAAAGTTCTGTAGACGCAATGTGGAAATTGGCATCAGTTGTGGCAAAAACAGTTTTACATTTATAAAAAACGTTGATTCCATGCGTATTATTCTCGCAAACAAAAATGTACCGGAAGCCACGCGTGAGGGAAGAATCCTAAGAAGATAGAGGCAATTTGAAATTTTTGACTCAACAATTTATGATGAGGGTATCTTATATGGTCCTGGAATAGATGATACTATTTAAGTTGGAAAAAAATCAATGTATACCTAAATAAACTACTTTTAAAAGTTTAAAGGCGTTTTTCTCGAAAAGGCTGTTTAAAACCGGTGGACAGCATTACCCGAAAACTATGTTAAGATTCACTAACAAATTTATTTCACTTGTTAAAAAATATGACCGGTACTTTTGGTCGCTCGATTTTTATTTTAGAAAAATATTCTTTTTTTATAACCTAAAAAAAATTACTGTTTTAGTCAAAAATCAGTTTTTTACCTGCCATTTTGGTAAAAATCCACATTTTTATAAAATCTTGGATTAAAAGCTCAAAAAGCTTCTGCAGGACCTTAATAATTTTTTGTGGTTAGATAAACAAGCTCTGAAAAATCGTGTCCACAGCATATTTCAGGTATTTTACTAAACAACGGATTCTGGCTATATGGTTGAATATTTGTTATCGAAAAACTCAAAAACTTTTCTTCAAAAAATATATAATTATAATGTAAAAAAAAATAACCTAAAATAAACAAAATAAAATTTTTAATGCAAGGTTTTTTTTCGCTTAAAAACTTTAGTATACCCTTAATATAGTTTTAATAAAAACACCCATGACACCCATGACACCCATACCTTACCCATTACAATACCCATCATGTCATCCTCATCATACGATACCCAACATACCAAGCCAGATCATCCCATTTTCAAAACACCACTCCCACAATATCATACCCACTATATCATACCCATCATATTATACCCACCATACGATTTCATACAACTTGGTTGTACAGTACCAAAATTGAAGAGACTAAATATAACGCCCAAGTTCGTTAAAGTAGTTGAGTCACGCGTATTTTTTCGAAAAAGATTTTGAGATAAATTAGTTTAAATTCCAATTTTTTTTGCATTAAACGCTCTTTTTATAGCGTTTATAAGTTCAACGTATATAAGTATATCAGCGTATATAAGTTCAAATTTATAAGTTCAATATTTGAGCACCATGTCTTATTTCCGTATCAAGTTTATATCAGTCACGTTCATATTTTCAGTCAAATTCTATAGACTAAATTCTAACTTCTTAGAGTAAAAGGAGTATGAAACCTTCTAGTACTACTCGTAGTTGATTTCGGTTAATTTTCATCACTCCTTCTGAACTTACACCGTAGTCAAGAGAAGTTTTACTTCAATGAATAAATAAAATAAAATTTAATTGACGTTTATGATGATTGACTGCTAATAATTCTTCTTAATTTGACAGCTGAACTTCGCGGCATTAAAGAGCTCAAAGCTAGGCATATTATTAACAGCTTCTTGTCAATGCCAACGATCAACAAGTACAACGATCTATACAAGTAATCTTTTGTCATAAACAACAACGACCTACCACAAATTTCTGAAAGATAGATATTTTCTATACTCGCTGCGAATGGATCTTAACGTTAATTTATTTATAGGCACCTTTAAGCTGACAGGCACGCATGATAGAAGGCTAAAACATTAGGAATCCATGTTGTAATCAGCGATGTCAGAGCTGGTTAATTAAGTGTGGCTTCGTAAAGTAATGATTATGTTTTATTACAAACAGCAACCGATGAGGTTGCGTTGAGGTTAATTTTATTGATATTAAATCTACACAGCTGTAGATTTAGTGAAGAGAAGCTTCAGCTGCTTGTCATTCAGACATGTGCACATAAATGCACACACACACACTTGGTTGTGCAGGTCTTATACGAGGGTAATTTGATAAGTCAGTAACAGTAACTGCTTGAATAAAATGTATTTTTTCGGCAAAGAACTTTTATTTTTCGAAATATTCTCCTTTAAGATCGATACTTTTAGTCCAGCATTTTTAATTTTTTTTTATCCTTCTAAATAATAGGTTTATCAAGGTTTTTAAAATAGGCATTGTCTTTAGAGATGACCTCTCATACGACCAAAATCTCTTACCCCTGAGCCATTTTATCAAGATTGGAAATAGTCCCAGGAGATAAATCTGGAGAATATGATGAATGGGTTAGCAGTACGTTACCAAATTTATGGATTTTTGTCATGGTTTATGTGTGCGCCGATGCGTTGTCACGGTGGAAAAGATGGTGAACTTTTCTTATCAATGTTGAATTTGTTGCTTTACCCTTATTAAGGTTATCAATGTGAATTATTCCGCATGCATCAAAAAAAAAAAACTGTCGCTATGACCTTGTTGACCGACAGACCCACCTTGGCCTTCTTTGGTGCCCGTTCACCTGGAGAAGTCCACTGCTTTGACTGTTGATTGGTCTCTAGTTTGTTGTGATGTATCCATGATTCGTCTATGTTTACGAACCGGCACAAAAACTCCTTCGAATTTCAGTTGAACATCGCCAAACACTCTATTAAAGTGGTCACACTGTGATTATGTGTGAGTAATCGCGGCACCTATAGGTCGGAAAGCTTTTTATATCCAAAAATGCACGTAAAATGTGATGTACCCACTCAGTGAGATGCCTAAAGCCTCAGCCACCTCACACACTTTCATTCTCTGATCGTCCACTATCATTCTATGGATTTTCGTGATTATGGATTGGCGTGAAGACCTAGTTTGGTCGCCCTGAAAGTTCAGCGTCTCTTGTGCTGGTACGAGCACAACGGAATTCAGTGATCTTTTTCTAAACCAATGAAGTCAATGGCGCAGAGGCCGTATATTATTTATCAAGCCTTTCCTGGTTTTCGGGGATGGTGTTTTTACTTGGCTTGGGTAGTTCATGAATGAACTAGTTCAATTGAACGATTCCCACTCATGAACTATGTGAACTAGTTCAGTGTTCTCGTTCTTTTAGTTCAATTGATTCTGCAGCGAGTAGGAACAAAACGAACGAGAGCAAAAATAACTAAATTTAGCAATCTATGGTTTGAGACCTTGGTTTTGTGTCAGCAATGTGGAAATGGTGGAATTGTTGGCTGTCACATTGGCAGATTTCTATGGCCTATATAACACGTTGTCTGTTTGCCCGTCGTGCAATCGATTTTGTTGTTGCTTTCAACGTGAAACTGTCAAAAACCAATGAGAGTGAGAGAGGATGAACATTTGGAACAGCGGGCAAAATATGTTTCTCGCACTGTGTCGATACAGCGTACATCCTGCAAAACAGTGGTGTTGGGTGGTGAAATTAAAGATTTGGGCGTTTAAGTAGCTAAAAAGTAAATGTTTTGAAGAAAAGTGCTACTATTGTACTATAACAGTACGAAGAAAATAGTTGTAAGAAATCCTTGTTGGAATGAAGTGTAGGAGAAAAAGTAATGGAACTGAATGAAATGTCAAAGTCTGTCCGCCGTTCTTTTTCTGTCGTGTAACATATCAGCGTGCAAAATGTGGAAGAGAGTAAAAAAGATTCATTGCACGCCGTGCAAACGGACACCGTGTAATATGGGCCTAACTTTCAGTAAGACGTGTGAGGCGCTGTACATTTTTTTCATAAGATTATTTTTGTTATGTTACATACTGAATTTTAATTTGAATTCAACCAAGTTTGTTTCATTTTACATACCTGAATATGAACGAGTAAAGGAAACGAACTAAAACAACGAACGAAAACGAACTAAAAGAACTAAAGAACTAAAAAACTAAAAGAACAAACGAAGTAAAACAAGCAATGAACAAAAAGAACGAACGAACTAAAAGAACTAAATGAACGAAATAGTTCATTACATACGATTGAACTAAAAAGAGCGATCTTTGTGGTGAACTCAAATATCCAAGCCTAGTTTTTACGCAAAAAATAATGCTTGACACGAATTTCATTTTCCTCCATTTTCGTCGAAATTCACGAGTTTGTCTCTTTTCAATGCCTGTCAAACACAAACTAAATAAAGCAGTAGTCTATTAAGAGATGGTAGTTGACATGATCAGTGTTGCATTTAAATTTTCTACGAGGAAAATCACTGACTTTTTAAATTACCCTCGTGTGAGTTATAATTTTCTCAACAACAATGAAAAGAGTAACTTTTCTCTAAAAAGAACTTATGATTCTTGATAATAGGATGGGGATTTCTGTATTGAATTCAAGTAAATGTCATGTCATATATTACAGTCACAGGTTTGCAGAGTGACCCAAATTATAACTGGTCATTATCACATTATATTACTACTTGTATTCGATATTATATCATAAACCTATTCATTATCACTACAACTGCAAAGTAAAATGTTAATGGGTGAATCGTTTCAATTGATTGAGCCATGGTTAACAACCAGAAAGTATTATTGCCTAATTTGCCATAAATATGTTAACATGTTATACATAATCAAGCATTTTTTTGCCCAGAAAATCTTAATGAAATGTTTAATTATTTCAACAATATTTCATGGGTAACCTACCCTAACATGTCTTTAATTGCAAAATTTCAACATTTTAAATGGGTGGTGGTTATAGTTCGGTATTTAGGCCAACAATTTATCAGGTGGTTTCAGCAACATTATTAACCACATCATCATCATCATCATCATTATTATCACCATCAATCAACATGATCGAAAGTTGTCGGCGGCATCGGCTTTGAGCTCATTTAAGCAGTTTTTAAATATTTCGCACGTTTTTACTGCGTTATCATTAAGTGCTGGTAATTTTTTTTTTCCCCACCGTTTTTGTATTAATTTAGTCTTTTTTTTTCATTTTGGCCAAATTAATGCTGTCCATATATTATGCGAATATCTGACATAATTTCAGTCAGTGTACAAAGTGATGGTGATCATTTTTAATTGATCTTGTCAATCATTATGTTGTATGAAGGAAAAAAAGGTTGTGTCTTCTGTGAGCCTGCTTTGCTCATCAGTTATAACAGATTAAAAATAAAAACAAAAACTTTTAAGAAAAGGAAAGGAGAAGGAGTGCTGACCAGTTAGTGTGGATGGGAAAGTGAAAGCAAGGTTAAAGAAACTAAAATTTACGCGTGCTTTTTTTAATAGTGAAAATAATGCAAATAAATAAACTAATACATTAAAAGTGAAGACGAAATTTGAAATCTAAGACTAAATTATGTGGCTCACATGTACCGGTCTGGAAATCTTAAGTGAAATTTTCGGTTAAGCATATTTTCACCTGTATTAAATCAAAATTGATTTTCCCTCATCAAAAAAATGTCTTGTCGTCAAACATTTTGTTAAGAAATGACAGCTTGTTGCAAAAATGAAGAAAAACGTAACCAAGTCCATCTTAACTGGATACAAATATAGAGCTCATTCGGCTGACAGTTTTGACAGCCGACTAGTTTAATGAGTAGCGCTGCATGCAATCATTAGACTTTCCGCATTTGTGTGTTTCCAAAATTAAGCTAGTTTTTATTTATTTATATGGAAAAATAAAAATATGCTTAAATATCTCATACGAAGTTGATTTCTAACCGACGCACAATAGGGTTTGTATCATAATATGTTCACATGAGATATATGATATGGGGTTATATACGATCCAATCGTCATGCAGGGCTAATTAGCTTAAAAATTGTGAACTTTTATAATTTGTTAGTATTTGGCAACAAAATAGTTTCTATTTTGAAAAAAGTTGAGGTGGGTCTTATGTGGCCCTATAGTTGCAGAGGGGTTAAGGATTCTGAACAGTACAAAACAAATATGTTTGTTTTTATTTACGAAAAAAAAAATTTTATTTACACTTGAGAAAAAAGTTAAATTGGCTCATAAGTGATTTAAAAATTTTTAAGAAAGGTTTTTTTGGGACAAAATTCTAAAATCTGTCCTTACGAAGATAATGAAGGATTGACATGAATATGTCAATTTTATCTCTTACGTCGCTTCATATATTTCGGGAATAAATGTGAGTAAATTTTGTTTCATTAAAAATCATGGTATAATAAAAAAGAATGGGCCAAATACAAGTTTTATTTTTTTAAATGCAATAAAATTAATAGAAATAAATTTTACCCATGTATTACGGCTTTATTAGTTAGAGCAAACATTCTTATTAATTATGGAACACAACGTCGGTCAAGTGGCTGCCTCGACTGGCTTCACAGTAGCGCATTCCGTCACTCCAATTTTCCAAAACCTTGTTGATGGTTTTGGGCTGTAACTCACGGATTGCTTGGATGATATTGGCCTTAAGGCCAATTAATTTTTTTTTTTTTCAAAATTTTTTTTTTACATTTTCTTAAAGCCTTAAGTCTCAAGAATATGTGGTGAAAATTTCAAGTCAGTATCTAAAAAAATAACTAAGTTATAGACTACTGAGTGAACCGCATTCTAGAGCGCGCAGTGCTGGCGCTTATTTTCAAACGCGTTTTTCTCGAAACCATGTTTTCAAAGTCGGTGACCAAGATTTCTCGAAGCTCAGTGAACCGATCGTTTTGATTTTTACGGAGGTTTATTGTACACATAATAATCTCGTACTTGTCATACGATTTTTTTTTTTTTTAGATTCGTTCATTTTTTATAGGCAAAACTATGACGAATTTTTGGTCGAAAATCGTTTTTTTACGTTCGAAAGTCCGCCATTTTGTGAAAAATCAATATTTTCAAAAACGGCTATGACAAGTACGAGTTTTAAGTATCTACTTTAATAGTATATTTCATTTTTTTGTTTCAGATGAATTAAGGAGGAGCAATCTTGGTCACCGCATTTCACCTTTTTTTCAGAGCGCTCTACAAAAACTGCTGTATCGACCTTAATATTAAATTTTTTTTAATAAAAAAAAAAACTAAAAATACTCTTGAATGTGTATATTTTTAGATATAAAAACCCTCATTTAAAAATATCCCATAGGTTTCCTTAAAAAAATTCACAAACATGACCTTTTTTTTCGGCCTCTGGCTGCGTTGCTCCCCTTAAGTGCTTGAAACGTTTCCGGATTGTTGGCATAACATCGGTCCTTCACGGTTCCCCATAAAAAAAAAGTCCAAAGGGGTCAAATCGCAACTCCGAGGGGGCCAAATGCCATCACCAAGACGGCTGATAACACGATTTGGGAATTTGATGCGCAAAAGATTGATTGTGGCATGGGCTGTGTTGCATAGCGAGCCATCCTGCATGAATCAGAGGTCGTCCAAATTTATGTCTCCAATTTCATTAAAAAAGGCGGTTAACATGTGTCTGTAACGTCCACCATTGACCGAAGCGTTGTTCCCAGCCTCATTTTCGAAGAAAAATGGTCCAATGATGCCACCACTCCACAATCAGCACCAAACTTTCACTTTCATCGGCTTCTCGCCAATAAAGTGAGGGTTTTTCTGAGCCCCAAATACAGCAGTGTAGCAGACGCGTGTAGCTAAACCACCCAAATTAGAACCTCTCTAAAAGTTCACTGTAACATAATGTACACAATGAATTGTTAATTAATTGCGTTAATTGTTGTGAAAATTTTATTGCATTGAATTAAATTTTTTAGATTTTGCATCAAATAAACTTCTTCATTTTATAGCTCCAAACCGATTGTATTATCATCATTTATCACTAAAGTATGTATTAAATAATATACATAGTGTTTTTGAGCTTTTTAAGTACACAGAAAAAAAAGAGTAGAACTTTTACCTAAAAATGTAGTCAATTCAGCTAAAGTAATCCGGTGATTTTCAGTCAACGAATTTGATTAGGTGCGCTACCAATTTCTAAATGTTAATTATATGCAATTATATTGGGTAGTTTAACTGCGAGAGTAGCTAAAAAAACCTAAATATTTAGGTGTACCTTCAACCATAAAATAGATAAGACACATAATTTATTAGAAGAATTAGCTAATTTTTTTTAAACTATGACCACTTCAGATTAGGCAAGCCACCTACTAAGTGTAGAAAAATCATCTAATTATTTAGATAGAATTCCCACTTAAGAGTGGGAATGCCGTGCAAAAAGTATGCAAAAAATTTGTTTTTTGTTTTGCAATTTCTATTTTGAAGTGAAACTTTCCTTAGGTGACTTTACTTCATTTCGTCACATGATTGAGAAGAAAGATTTGTTTTATAGTAGATAGAATGAGAGAGATATATACATTGTATAAATGACCGAAAAATTTCTTTACCACCGCTGAGATTCGAACCTGTGATCTCAAGATTTCAACAACCAACGCCTTATCTATTGAGCTAAATTTCCAATACAAGAATTTACGCTACATACCAATTAATCAAATTGCTGTAGATGCCCATAATTTAAGAGTTGTGGACCTCATATTTTTATATACATTTTGTTCACAAATTATCAAACGGCGTAACAGCACAGCGGTAAAGCGTTTGACTTGAACGCCAGCGGCCCGAGTTCAAATCTCGCAATGAGGCTTTAATTTTTGTAAAATTTTCTCACTTTGTTTTTATTTATGTTTTTTATAGGAGAGCGCTGTGCTCTCCTTGGGCTGCACAGAAATAAAAAATTCAAATACGGGAAAAAAACAAGTTGTAAGGAAAGCATTTGATTTATCCATGTAAATATTTATATAAAATTTATACTGAGGCGTGGATAATGCTAATATGCGTTATTTCCCTAGTGTACGAACAAATCGACAACTTGCATTAGGTAAAATAACTAGAAGAATTAGATGATTTAATAAGCAAAATTTTAGTTGAATTAACTAATTTTAATTAGGTGAATTACCTAATGCATGATTGTTAAATTAACTGTGTAAGTAGAAAAGTTGTTGAAAAGATTAGGTGAAATAGAAACTTTCACAGTAGCTAAACTAGTTTAGGTAATAAATCAATTCTTTTATTTTCTGTGTACTGTTGACCTGTTCAGATTATGTAAGTATGTTCACAAGAGTTGTTTAATTTTTTTCGGCTACAATTTTGTGGAAGATGTTTGGTTAAAAATTTGCTTAGTTTAGGAGTTCTCGTCGAAAAATTGCGAAAACAGCCCAAAAAATTAATATTTTTTTACTTAAAAAATGATCTTTTTGAGCTTTTTAAGTAGTGTAGACACGTTCAGATCACATAAGTACAGGGTTGCCCATATTCGACGGACCCATGATTGTTATGCGACTTGTGTGCGGTGGAGCGCCGTCTTGTTGAAACCAGAACTGCCTCATACGCTTTCGACGAATAATTGGCATCACAAAATTGGTCATCATGTCGCGATAACGCTCCTGGTTGATGGTAACAGCATGGCCATTTTCATTTTGGAAGAAAAACGGCCCAATGACCGTTTTCGCACTAACGCCGCAACAAACTGTGACTTTTTCGTCATGAAGAGGCACTTCTTGAATCTCCTGAGGATTTTCAGTGGCGTATAAACGCTTAATGGTGTTCTTAGAAGGCGCCCTTCTCACATTTTTTAAGTTTTTAAAAGCACGTTGAGTTTTCACAATTGACTTCTTCTGTTGAATGTAAATTTCAACTATTTCAGAGCGCTCGCGTGGCGTGTATTGTTCCATGGTAAAAATCTGCTTGGACTGACGCTTCAAACGCGGTATGTCATTAAGCGATCTGACATCTCTGTCAAAAGTTATGGCGTTGCCAGATGGGTCCGTCGAATATGGGCAACCCTGTATGTTGGCAAAAGTTGTGAAATTTTTCTTCGGCTACACTTTTGTAGAAGATAGTATAGGAAAAATTTGGATTCCCTTCAAGTTATGCCCAAAAAACCGAAAAAAATTAAATTTTTTTTGACATTTAAATTAAAAAAAAAATACAACAAATTATTTTACAAGTATGTTTTGCTTATATGTTTGTTTATTGGATTGTTAGCTACTACTTTGCCAAAGACAATAAACTGATATGTCTATTTCTGACATAGTTATTGAAAAAAAACTGATAGTACCTTTTTTTGGCAAAATCACTAAAACCCACAATATAAAATGGACCATAAAAAAGAAACGGGCGCCAATTTCGCGAAACCGCGCTAGGGTTATACTCACCACAGATCATAGTATCGAACCTAATGGGTGTTTTTTTTAGGGGTTTGTTTTTCGAATAGAGATAAAACTGGCATTTTGTGGTCAAATCTGGCAACTCTAATGTCATTTATGTTCAGTTTGGTTTGCGATTTCATCATGAACAGGTTGACAAAAGAACAACGCTTGCAAATCGTGCAAATTTATTTCGAAAATAATGGTTCAGTTCGCGAAGTTTACATCGCAAAATTTTGTTCAGTGATGAGGCTCATTTTTGGTTGAATGGCTACGTCAACAAGCAAAATTGCCGCATTTGGAGTGAAGAGAATCCACATGAGATCCTTGAGACGCCATTACATCCACAAAAACTGACTGTTTGGTGTGCTCTATGGGCTGGTGGAGTCATTGGGCCATACTTCTTCCGAAATAATGCTGGAGAGTCAGTTAGCGTTAATGGAGACCGGTATAGAACCATGATAACCGACTATTTTGTTCCCGAATTGGATGGCATGAATGTGGATGAGTTGTGGTTCCAACAAGACGGCGCTACATGCCACACAGCGCACGTCACAATCGATTTATTGAAGAAAACATTCGATTTCTTTGGGGATATGTGAAGTCGCTCGTCTACGCCAACAAACCAGAAACGTTAGGGGACTTGGAGGCCAACATTCGTGGCGTTATTGCCGACATACGGCCCCATATGCTCGAAAAAGTGGTTGAAAATTGGACCTGTAGAATTGGCTTTATTCGAGCCAGCCGCGGCGGCCACATGCCCGAAATCATATTTAAACATTAATGGCATAAAATTATCCTTCCAATAAAGCCAAATTGATGGACATTAAAACGATTTTCTTGTGTTTTATTTCAATTCGAAGTTCTATACCTCTAAAAAAAACACCCTTTATATAGTGGCATGCTGTTATTTTGTTCACTGTTGCACAGTGTTATTAGATGGTCTTTAGATAGAGAAAAAATTACATGACAAATTCATTGCAGGGTTTCTTTTTTGCAGCAAAGTTATCAATAAATTCGTTAATATTTATTTTAATGTTTCTATGTATATGCAATAATGCGAGTCCATCCAATCGTTCTTGTTGCATAACTGGCCATTTCAGCCCTTGAAAGGAATTTGACCTAGCTTCTAATGATCAATTGTGTTGTGCGTGTTATTAAGTTTGTACACAATTGACCGAGAACTGGACCTACATGCTTAACGCCGACTCCGAACGGCGATGAACGGAATGTTCTCGTTCTCAAGAAGCTTTACATGGCATTTTGATTACTCTCTGAGGTTTGCCATTGTCTGCAGAGAGATGACGGCCGTACAGAAAAATTATTTTAATTCAAATAATTTTCTGTCGCTGCTGGGGTTCGAACCTGGGTATCCAGGTTCTTTGACATAGCGGCCAAGCACTTTAACCAACTACGCCACGGACGCCATCGCATAGTTGAACGTAACCATGTATTTAATCGTCGCAGTCTAGAAAAACTTCGATCAGCTGTTGGTACACTGATATCAACGTGTAAAGATAGCAAAGGTTTTAAAATTTAGTGGAAAAATGTCATTATCACAAATAGTAAAATCGGTGTTGATATCATTAACCTTAGTTTCGCTCGCCCATTCACACCCATTACACTGAAGTTCAAGAAATAATTAAATTGGAATTAGTTCCTTATTACTGTCACAAAATGGAATGATCTTAAATTTATTATTGAACGTTCTGCTGCATGCTTATAGAGGTTTGTTTTTGGCAAGATGCTACTTAAAACTTTAAAAAAACTCGAAGTCACTACCTCGACGTAACTGTTTGCTTTACATATAATTATATTTTGTTTTTTTCAGATGACTATAGATCATGTTATTCTACAAGCAAAATGGTCCTACTCTTCTCGCATCGCTTCATAAAAACGTCACCTACACGCAAATGACGTCACAAAACATATACTTTAATAATTGTTGAAATCAATAAAAAACTTTATATCAATATCTCTGACCATTTTTTTGTAGTATTCTTTCAAAAATCGCCTTCAGAATCGCTTATCTATCTCTATATATATAAAAAAGGAGCTTATGTTTGTAAGGCCGCAATAGACTCCTAAACTACTCATCCGATTAGCATGAAAATTTGTGTATAGAAATTTTTTGGTGCGGTGCGTGTTTGTGGGCTATCAATTTTGATCCACCTTGAACACCAGAGGGCGCTGTAGTACAAATTTTTTACAAAACTGCCTAAAACTCATAAACTGCTAATGCGATTAGAATGAAAAATGGTATACAGTGGGTTTTATGTACGTCGAGTGTTCTGCTGCTATCGTTTTTGACCTATCTTGAACACCAGAGGGCGCTATGGTACAAATTTTTTACAAAACCACCTAAAACTCCCAAACCGCTCATGCGATTAGAATAAAAATTGGTATATAGTAGTTTTCAGGTACGATGAGTTTTCTAGCTCTATCTTCTTTGATCCACCTTGGACACCAGATGGTGCTGTAGTACAAATTTTTTACAAAATCGCATATTTTTAGTTGTTTTCTTAGGTTACACGTGCAAATGTTTACAAAATATAAAATATTTCTTAAATTTAGTAAAATTAAACAAATTTTCGTTATTTTGATATCAAAAACATGAACATATCTTGAAAACTATGAAAAATATTACTACAACGATATATTTAATGCAACATCGTTACACAAAATTACGAAAAAAACAATCAGAAATTTAATTTTGCGACTTTCGAGTCAAATATCTCCGCTGTTTTTGTATACACTGTGTTAAATTTTTTTTGTCTTAAAGCTATATCAAAGTACTATGCAAACCTTATTGCAAAAATACCGTTAGTTGAGTATATATATTTTAAATATTTTTTTCAAAAAAGGTCTGAAATTTTGGAGTTTTCCTCACAAAAAGGCTCAAAATTTGTTTTTGTTGTAAAAAGAATTTAAATTCAAATTCGCAAATTTTTAACTCTATTAAAAAGTTATAACATTTATAAGCAAAAAATATACCAATTTTCCGCAAAAATTAAAAACCATTTTTGTGCTTCAAAAAGCAAGGCTAGATTTTTTCGAACAACATTTTTTTTCCAATATTGTGTTTTTATAATTTTGAAAAAATATACAAGCTAAAAAATTAATTTATTAGAAAAAATTATCTAAGTATCTCTTGCCAATCGAAAGTTATAGCCAATAATGTTTATCCAAAATACATACATATTTATATATACAAAAAGCAAAACGCTGTCTGTGTGGAAACTTCAAAATTACAGAGCCGATAGAGCTGAAATTTTGGCAGAACATTTTTTTCAAGTACGAGATGGCTTAAATTTCTGTCACACCCCCTTTTACCGCCCACAAATCAATAAAAATGCTATATTTCCTTCGGTTTTCGTCGATTGGGCTACATTTTGGTAATTTAGTCTGTATGCTTACTGTCGGCAACTGTACTAAAACAGGGTAATGTCTATCTACTAGAAAACTGGGATGAGCATTATATAAGAGGGTGTGGCTCCGCCCATACAGTTAAAATTTGTATTTTCGAATAGCTTTGAAAGTAAAAGTAGCAATACTTACATACAAACTCTAAATGGAGTTACTATTTGGTGATCTCCTGCTACTGGGAAACTGTAACGGGCAGTGGAAAATAACAGTGGTGTCAAACTATGAGTCTAAGAAAAGTTTTGAATACACCTATTATGTTCCCATATAGTTGCAGGGTGCAGCAACGCGCGCCGGGAAAAGGCTAGTGTATACATAAAAGTACCCTTAAGCTGTTAGCTCAATTATTTACTTCAAATAAAGTAGATGAACAGAAAAACTTCGTTTTTTCCTTTAACGTTTTTCCTTGTGATCCCGCCTCAAACACTGCATTTTCGTCAGTATTTGCAATTTATTTTTTCTTGAATTTTAATTACGTTGTTTTCTTAAACCGTCTCTAATTAGACAACCGTCGAAAGATAGATAGATACCTGAAAAGGCCGTTAGTATTCTATGCACGATGAGCTAGGGCCTCGCAACCGCTTAAGCCGCCACTGGCTGTGCATTTGCTTCTCTCATACCTTCTCTGATAGAGCAGCAGCAGTTTCGTTATTTCTTTTTTATTTATGGAAGTAATAGCTTTTCATTTTATCTTTGAAAATAATAGCTTCCCATAACTTCCGCAAACGAGTATTTGAAAGCTTATTGAAAACTTCTAGCCAAACCTTCGTTTGTAAAGAGTTTAAATTTCATTTCGGAATAACCTAACAATATACTGTGGGCTAGACATCCCAAGTTTTGGAGCAGAAAAATAATTTGGAATTATCTATATTAACGCCGCTTTTGATGTTAATTTTTCTATTTACAGCTATTGAAAGTTTAAATTCCTCTTATATTTTGGATTGTGATGACTTATTTCCTTACATGGCAATTTCTTTTTTATAAGTTTTCATGCAAGTAATTACACTAAAAATTTAAAATCCCGATCAGCAAATCAGTTTTGATAAGTTTTGATAAAAAATTTAAGTTTAACAACCTTCACAGCATCCGTGTTCAAAGTTTTATACAAATCTTATAAAATCTTGAATAATGGTCAGTCTTACTTGTCAGTTACACGGGCCACTGTGAGCTGTCAACGCTTTGTTAAATAAATTGTTGATTTTGCTTCTAACTTTAACAACTTCCTTTGCTATAAATTTCTTAATAAACAAAAATTAAGTCATTAAAAAGCGCAAAAAATTTAATTTTATGTCTAAATATATTGGCTTAAAGGCTAATATTTTGCCTTTAGCCAATATATTAAAAAAAAAAAACAACTAGTGACAGGCGCAACATGCCAGTTGTTGTTATAAGTTTCATCAAAGTATATGCTCCACCATAACAATAAAAATATGTAATTCATAGTCTACAATTAGATATGTTTTTGCTATCTTTAAGCTGGTTTTTAATGCCGATCATTAAATTTTACACCTCACCAAATTATGTTTAACTACTCGAAACTAGCGGTATTATTTTTTTGCCTTTTTGAGAAAACCACGCTATACTTTTACAGACTGGAGACGCTATACAACGATTTACTACCAATTCTTTTTTCACTACTTTTTTTATGTTTTTTGTAATCTTATTTTTATTGCCTGGTGTTGGTGGAGGCACTTTGGGGTACAATATTGTCGTTGCATCGTTATTGTTGTCGCTGCTGCTGTTGTCATATGGTACGAAGTGGTGAAAATTTATGACACCGTAAAAACTGTTTCGAAAGTGAAAATTAATCGAAAAGAAAATCGCATCGATTCGCAATTGATCGGTATGGGCAAATTAATGCTGACGCCAATCAGTGTTTATAATAGTAAAACTTGTATTTCGATCTATCTATCTAACGATCGATTGGCCTTCGCTCATGATCAGTCCGCGACGAATGAGCTCAGTCTGACTGCAGGGTAGAAATGTTATTATGAAGTGTGTCTTTGTCGTCACCTTGTTGGGAGTAGGTACGTTAGATATGTACAATAAATCTTTGCTGTCCATTGATGTAAGAGTGTGTAAATCGACAAATTAATCAAACGTTAACCAAGATAAAAAAAGGATTATTTATTGAATGCAGACTGGAATCCAAGCTCCAAGCTATACTGCTTTTTCGATTGTTTGACTTTAAATAAAGCACTGCGTTTTTTTTTTTTCAGTGTTAAATGTGGAACTATCTTGATTCTAAATTAATGATGATCTATGAAATGATCCAATGAGAAGTCTATGAAATCATGGTCAAGATAATCTGTTATCTTTGTGGGAAAAAACCCCATTCGAAATATCAGAAAAATGGGTTATAAGAACCCCCATAACAAGGGACCAATTATTTTTCCAGTCTTGTTAAATAAAAAGTAAAAATTAATCATTGATCGAACATTTTTGATACTAATTCGATCGAAACAAAAATCAATCATTGATAGCTATTTATTCAATCGGAATAAAAATGAATCAGTAATCGATATTTATTCAAGCGAAATCAAAATCATTAATTAATTCGAATTTTTTTGTTTGAACTTAAAATGAACAAAATGTCGATATTTTTTAAAATTAAAAGTAAAAATCTTTGATAAATATTTTTTAAATAATGTTAAAAATTATTCGAAGATTGATTGTTTATCAATAAGCAATAATAAATAATCCCTTATCGATATTTTTTCGTCTAATAGCTGATCGATTTTTTTTAAAACGAAATTAAACCAATTATTGATCGATCTGTTTGTAGTGGAAAAAAAACCAAATAGTGATCGATATGTTTTCGATAAAAAATTTAAATATATCGATATTTCTCTTAACAAAACCTAAAAGTAATCATAATCAGTATTTTTTCAATCAAAATTAAAATCGATCACAAATAGATACTTTTCGGCAAAAAATATGAATCAATCATTAATCGATTTTCTTGCTATTGAAATAGAAATTAATCATTGATAGACCTTCTTTTCATTTTAAAATCTAAAAAATCATTGATTCATAATTTATCGATAAAAATAAATATAAATCTTTGGTGGCGCAAAAATAACCTTCCGATAATAACCTTTTATTTGGTCTTTTAATTTTTTTTACATCAAGTCGAGAATATAATGTCATGTAAATGGCCGCCGCCACAGTTGATTGTCATTTGAGCCCTTTTTATGGCATTTTCCATCACTTCGGCCAAAACTTCCGGCGATAGGTCCTCACATTCTTGACGGATATTGTCTTTAAGAGCTGCAAGAGTCTGAGGCTTGTTGACATAAACCCGCGACTTCAAAAAGCCCCACAAAAAGAAGTCTGGAGCGGTCAAATCAGGCAATCTTGCTGGCCAGTGAAAATCGCCAAATCGGGAGATTAGGCGCCCGGGAAATGCATCCTTCAGCATATCGGTTGTGGCACGTGCAGTTTGTGCCGTTGCACCGTCCTGTTGGAACCACATGTTTTCCAATCCCAATTCATCAAGTTGCGGCAAAAAGAACTCGTTGATCATTGCTCCGTAGCGCTCACCATTCACAGTAACCGTTTGGCCCGCGACGTCTTCGAAGACAAAAGGTCCGATGACTCCTCCAGCGAAAACAGCACACCATACAGTGACTTTGAGCGGTTGTAATGGCTCTTCGTGGGTTACACGCGGATTTTCAGTGCCCCAGAAGCGACATTAGGGGCCAATCGCAAAATTTATAGCATTTTCTGATAGGACTTTTTTGGTAAAAACTTCAAATTAATAAAATGACGATATTTTTTCATTCAAAATAAGAAATAGATCGATATTTTTTCGATCGTATGTAAAATCACTTGTCTATTGATTTGAGTACAATCGATATTTTTTTATTGTAAACAAAAATCAATCAAGGATCGATTACTGTCAATTATGGGTCGTTTTTTTTTATCACAAGAAAAAAATGACTTATTGATTCTAATTTGCCAACAAAAATCGTGATTCATTATTAATCGATATTTTTCGATAAAAAATATACAACTTTTAATATAAAAACCTAACTTTTCGATAAAAAATCTCGATATTTTTCGCCAAAAAATCTCGATATTTCTTCGATAAAAAATAAAAATCGATCACTATCGATGCTTTTATTATTGAAATATAAATTATCAACATTTTTTTCGAGTAAAATATAAAAAAAAAAAATTATCAAATCAATCTTAGATCGATATTTTGCATTAGAAATAAAATTCAATTCAAGAAATCATTTATCTATACTTTCATCATACAAATAAAAATGAATCATTTATCGATTTTTTTTTTCGAATAAAATATAAAACATGATATTTTTTCGATCAAAATAAAGTTGATAATTGATTAATGAATCTTTGAAAAATAAATATCAATCTTAGATCGATATTTTTCAATAGAAATACAATTCAATCATAGATCGATATTTCTTTGATAAAAAAATAAAAATTAATTAAATCTATCAATTGATCAAAAGTAAACAGAATTATTTATCGATACTTTTTCAATCAAAATAAAAGTCAACAATAAAACTTAATTAAATCTATCAGTTGATCAAAACTAAACAGAATAATTTATAGATGGCTTTTCAATCAAAATAAAAATCTACAGTACATTTTTTAAATTTCGAACAAATATAATGTTCATTTATTAGTCTATAAAAAGTCAATCCATGATCGATATCGATCAAAATAAAAATTAATCCACAATTTTTTCGATGAAAAAAAAAAAATAAATCTTTGATCGATACGTTTTTGATTTAAAATTAAAGTCAATTAAAGAAAGATATTTTTGCAATAAAAATAAAAGTCAATAGTATATTGATATTTTTTCGATCATGAATAAAATTATTCATTGACTAATATTTTTCGATCAAAAATAAAAATTAGTCATTAATCGATATTTTTTTTGGATTGTAAACAAAAATCAATTTAAGATTGATGATTGTCGATCATCGATTGCTATTTTCTCGAACGCAAAAAATCACTCAGCGTTTTATGTTTGTCGACCAAAAATCAGATTGATCATTAATCGATATTTTTGATAAGAAATCAATTTTAGATCGATATTTTTCAATTCAAATAAAATACAATCAGAAATCGACACATTTTTTATCGAATTTAAAGCCAATAATTCATTGGTTTCTATATTTTTTCGATAAAATTAAAATCGATAATTTATCACAACTAGAAATTAATCACAAATTGATATTTTTCCCCGACTAATAATGAAAATGGGTGATTGATCGATATTTTTTCGAAAACAACTAAGCAGAATTATTTATCGATTGTCTTTTTTTCGAACAAAAAAAAAAAAGCAACAATAGATCAACAACTTTTGCAACAAAAATAAAATCAATCATTAATATTTATTATTTAATAACAGTAAAAGTCACAATGATCAAAATAAATATCTATAAAATAAAAATAATAAATAATATGGATCTAAATAAAAATTATAATTTTAATCAAAAATAATAATTATTCATTGGTCAATATTTTTCTTGTTCAAAAATAAAACTTAATCACTAATCGATATGTTTCAATTAAAACTAAAAAGCAATCTGATGCCGATATATTAATCCGATATATCAACTTAATCAATAATCGATATGTTTCAATTAAAACTAAAAAGCAATCTGTTGCCGATATATTAATCCGATATATAGATATATTTATTGATAATTATTTATATATAAATTTCTGTATAAATAATAATCAATAAGATATCAATATTTTTAATCGATATTAAATTAACCGATCGATATTTTGCGACCAAATTTATAAATTGACCACTGATTGATATTTTTCAATCAACAATTAATATAAATTATATGTCGATATTTTTTTAAGCGAAACTGAAATCAATAATTCATCTATAATTTTTCGATTTAAAACAAAATTAACCATTGATCGACATTTTTTTTGTTTAAAGATAAAAAATCAAGCATTGATCTGAAAAATCGAGATTTTCTGAAACAAAATACACACAATTATTGATCAATCTTTTTTAATCGATAAATCAAAATTTGATTTTATTTTTTGATCGACAAACTATCGACCAATATCCAATTTTAATTTGTAATCGAAGTAATTCCGATCGATATCTGATTCTGATCTCTGTAACCAAAAAATATAGATTAGTGATTAATTTTAGTTTTTTTCGAAAAATATCGATAAATGATAGATTTTTATTTTTGATCGGAAAATAACGAAGGTTTAAAGTTTTTTTTTTATCAAAAAAGTTATGAAATGAGAAACCATGTCTAGAATTTAAACTCTTGCATCACATCACTGCATAGCAATTATAAGTAAGAGTTTTTTGATTATAATCGATTAATTTAAAAATTTAAAATAATCGTTATTTTGGGTCCCTGCTGCGTGCCATATAAAAATGTACATAAAAAGAATTCAATTGAAAAACAAAAAAAAAAAAAAAAATGGTCAATGTAATCAACAAAAGTTCAGTACACAAATCGATCTCAGTGAAATCTAACCTTAGCAAAATCTTTTTTAAATGTTTGATTGTTTTTTTTTAAACTTGTTCTCCATTGCTTTCATTAATATCGAAAAAAACTTATAAAAACTTCTACCTCATTCTATTTTGCTGACCTAAATTCACCGTTGCAGTGTGAAAATCGAAATTAATTTAACTCTTTTCTTCATGACGTTGTTATTTAATGAAAAATTGCAAATTTCACCGATGTTACCACAAGTCAACTTGTGTCTGCATCGTCATCAGTAATGTTCTCACACGCAAATCCTCATTGCTGGTGTAAACCTCACACCAACGAAGTAGCTTTTAATGCAGTAACAACTGCATCTGTTGCCAAGCAAATTATATCGATAAATCAACAAAATTGAATTGACTTCGTAGGCGGATTAAGGGGGAAAATTATGAAAAAACACACATGTTAAAAAATGATGATTGCAACGCTGATGGGAACTTCTGATTAGGTAGCACACTACAGTGCTATTCATAATTACAATAGCAGTTGATAGGAGTTGAAGAAGATCTTGGATGCAGAGGCTTCCTTCAAATTCGCGTGTGGAGGCAATTAGCTGCTGGTTGTGTATGTGTGTGTTTCTCAAAAATATGCGCGTCTGATCGCTTTGATGCGGTGAAAATATTTACGTTAGTGTCTCCGAGTTTCATTTAATACAATATGTGTATCTCTCTGTGCATCATTGGTCACGAGATCTCTGAGAAAGATGATTGGAGACACCATCATAAAATGCTTCAATTTATTACTGACATGCGTTGTTCGACTTTAAAAAGTATATTATTCTTGCTCTTCTCCAACTGTCCTATATTCGCTATAATAAAGGTTTTTTTATAAGTAAATCTTGCTTAGTTCTTTTCAACACAAATGTCCACGATTGTATCTAAACTTTGAAGCCCCTAACTTTTTATATAAATATGGTTAAACTAAAATAATTAAAAAATTGTAAAGTCTGTGGTCACAAGGAATAACAGCCTAACTCAAAATATCGTAAAAACGGGATGTTTTATTTTCCTTACCTCGTCTGTTTCCCAGTAAAAAAGCGAACTGGTATTTATGCAAAATGAAAGGACATTCATGTATCTATAAGTTCCATGTTCGATTGTTCCATTAACTTCTAGGAAACAGACGAGGTAAAGAAAATAAAACATCCCGTTTTTACGATATTTTGAGTTAGGCTGTTATTCCTTGTGACCACAGAAGTGATGCAATGAAAAACAGACATTCTTAGCAGGCAAATCTGAACATTACAATATATCGCTCATTTGGTGCAAGAACGGCATAACTCAAAATTCGCGATTTTTGAGTTAATAATACAGAAATATTGGCAATATCTTGTTACATCTTGTGTAAAATACTCATTTTGATATCTTGTATACAGAACGTGTGAGACGAGTATATGCCGTTATTTCTATTCCTATGTTTCGCTCTTCTTTTACTCACAACAACGACACATCGTTAGTTACGCCACAGTCGTTAAGGTGTGAACATCGTTTTGTTTTCGGAAAGAGCGACATAATTTGCGTTGTGCCTTTATAAGTGGAAAGGTAAAATGTGTTTTATGTAGTAAAAATTCTTATATACTGGCATATTTTGTGTTGTGACTGTTTTGTTGAAAAAAATCATCTGATTATAACTAGCTATAACACAAAATATGCCATTATTGTTGGAAAAATGTTTATCATAAACTAAATTATTTTTACTTATGACGTTATTGTTACTAAATAATATGTTGATAAGAAGTCAGCATTTTGAACTATCAAACAATGTGCCATTATTGACGATAAATTTTTAGACATTAAATCTAAAATTATCGCAATAACTCAAAATAGGTCCTTATTGCTAGAAAAAAAAAACATTTCTTCAAAATAATACGAACGTAAAACTTTAATTTTTTAGCTTTTTTAAAATGTCTGACTTCAACCGGCATCTAGTTCTTCAACATTTTTCGAAGACTCTGACGATTCTGTTGCAGATGTGACATACTGCCAAGGTTCTCCGGATGATAACGATAGCAATGACAGCAGTGAAAAAATATTTTCAGAACTCGAAGCTACACATTCTAATCCAGCCACTGACAACACTATTACACAAGTTGAAGCAACATCTTTGAATATAGCCGCTGGTATCACTGACATCAATATTTCTCAACTTGACGCAGCAAATTCAAATTCTACGCTCTGTGATGCACTACCTAGCACTTCAAATGCAAATACAGCAAGCTCTTCATTACTTTTGATAAGCCCATTTCTTAATGAGAAAAGGTAAAAAAAGATCAAAACAGACAGAAAAGTGGAAGAACAACATTATTAAAAAAAAGAGAAATAGCGGACAAGAATACGAAATGCGCACAAAGAACAAAAAAATAGTTATAAGTAATATAATGCAAATGATATTATCATCACAATTAATTTGAAGCAGAGACACAAACCATTTTTGGATTGCAGTTGAATGGAAATGTTTCTTTTTTCGAAGAAAATGTTTCTTTTTTTCGTGTGTAACTTTGTAAGAAGAAATTGTATAGAGTTGGGTAGGAAATAAATTAAAAATTTGAAACGAACATGCACTGGGAAAATACTTGTAGAAAATAGTATGTTATTTGAATAGTTAAAAAAATTAAAGAAATGTACACAGTAAAAAATTTGATTTTAAATCTTATCTTTTCTGTGGTAAAAACTCTATCTAAAACAATTTTGGCTCGGATTTATATGTATACCTAACGCTCCCATCTCTTTTTTCGCCAAAAAAGGACAGGAATAACTTTAGTTCGGTGTTCCTGAATTTTAATGACCCGAATATATGTATATATATTGTGCTTGTCCAATATACATTTATATCTCTGCGTTATGTTTGGAATTGGTTTGGTGTTTGAGAGTTTTATTTCTTTTTCACGTAGGTTCTTGGATTGGACATTGGCCGCAAACCGAATGACAATAATAACACTGAACAACAAAATCAATTTTTTCCAAAATAACAATGTTCCTACAATGGATTCTGGTAGAGGGGACAAAAAAAGAATATACGTGTATCGACGTTTTGAAAGTTTACGTATGACTCTTATTTGAGGGGGGGGTTTAAGTTCCCGCTTTTTGAACATTCTTATAGTAAATCGGCATAAGAAATCATGTTATCCTTACATTTTGGGTAAAGAATGTGTTCTGAGGACTTAAGTAAAATACTACAAGGACTATTTTTGTGGAACATTTAGGGGGTTAAAATGTCTTCCCCCCTTTTTTTGAAATTGAAATTGAAATTGAAATTGAAATTGAAATAACGGGTTAAAATGTTTCGCGAAAAAAATTGTCATAAAATTCTACTATAAGTCTCTGAATAAGTCTAAAGGTACGGAATACCTTTAGAAGATTTCATACCTCCGGGCGAATCCAAAAATTTTCGCAGGTTTTAAGTCAAAAAAATATCATTTTTTTGTAGTTTCAAAGAATTATATAATTATTATCATTGATAAATTGATCAAATTTATTATTAAAATTAAAAATTGCAGCTTAAACTTCTAATATGGAAACAATTTTCAAATATTTTTGACGCACAATCTGAAGATATGAAGCTGTTGTTTGCATCTTATAGCGTGATATGTCCAGACGGCTTTTATTGCTGAATTTTTCGTGTTTAATGTCGATTGGAAGTACGTACCAATGGTTAGGTTAGAAGACATAGCATCCAGGGTGGAAAGGTGCTTAGCTGTTTTCAAACGTCGTCCTATGTCTGCATTTCCTCCTGGTGCTATTGAAAAGACTCCTTTACTCTTTGAACAGAATACCTTACTTCACTTTTTTTTTTTCTAGTAATAAATACCTTCTTTGAAGTTGATTATTCAACACACACTTTCCCATCGACATTTCAAACAAATTGACAAGTGACAAGTTCAAAAAAATTAGTGGCACAGACAGGGTTGCAGTGAAACACTTTCAACAGAGTCTCAAAAAACAGTAGAAGTGTATTAAGGGAAATTTTTGACTTATTATTAAAACAAAAGTATAAGTAATTAACATAAAGTGGACTTAAGTGTAAAATTTGAGAAGAAGATAAAAAACAGAACATAAGAAGAAAAAGCAGGATTTTGAGCCCGCTATACAGGACACATGGCATTGCTTGAAATAACAGGACTGTCCTGCCAAATACAGGACGGATGGGGGCCTTATGTATACGAAATAATATAAAATTCACAGTCATATTTTTACTGTGTATAATCTTTGACTTGGCCGAAGTTGAAATACCTCCACACTCGTCTTTATTATAGAATATCTTGAGTTGTATAGAATATCTTAAGGGTTTTAAAGGGTGACTAGATATCAATAAAAGTTTTATCAATTGTTATGTTTTAGCAACTGTCAAAGCAACCAATGACATAAAATTGTCAAAATATTTAGTAAGGTTTGCCATTTTATAATCCATCGTTTTACGTTTACCGAACGTTTGAAAATTATTAAATAAAAAATACGTGTGTATTTTTCCACCCCGTACGGTAGAAGAAAGTTTAACTCAAAAAAGTTGATTTTTAAGTGGTTAATTGATTTACTCTTTAATATAGTTTTATTAAAAAAAGTCCCATTTCTTATAACACAAGAGTAAATAAAATCTGTTTTAATACAATTTCGAAAAGTTTAATGTTAATGACAAATAAGAACAACTTCCGAGTTATACAATCACACCAAACCCATCATACCATATCATACCGTACCATACCATACCATACCATCATTCTTTTATCATCATACCACCATACCATACCATCATACCACCATACCATACCATCATTCCATACTATCATCCTATTGTATCATACTGTGATATGTAGAATTTTGTATCAATAACATAAAGATATAAGAGAAATAAATGCAATACAGAAATATACTCTGTGCACTCTCTATTTCTTGGTGAACACACTGTTTATTAAACACGCATCACTGCATTCTACTTTTCTGCGGTTAGTCAAAGAGTGTTCAACCAGCCGAATGTTGTACAGAACTCGTTTCGATTTTCTGAAATTACTGCACAAAAGTTTGAAATATACTTTAAAATGTTGTACATTACAACTCTGTTACTTAGCAGTAGTCAGTGTTTGTCTTTTTGTTCAATGTTGATGTTTTCAATATGAATATCAAAAACATGCTTCATATGCGGCGAATTTTTTGGCATTATTATAGTTACTCAATGTATGAACCATGCAGTTGAAAAGCTATTGTGTCCATACTATATTATAATTATTTAATTCTGCGTAAAACTTTGTGAAAAACACGCCGAAAAGATTCACGGCGAAGTGTTTCATCGGCGAATTGCTTCATCGGTTTTATTCCCCATCGCGGCTAAAGAAGTTTCACTTCAAAATATTATCGAAATTCCGGCACAGTTGTAAATACGCAAAGTGAATTTCGTCGTGAGGTCGGTCGCCATCATGGCTTCAGTGTGCGGGCAATTTGTCGCACCATGGAAAAGTTTGAGCTTGAGTACACTCTTTTGGACCTAAAGCCACTAACCAGAGAGAGATTGGTGCGAAGTGAAGAAAACATAGGCGCCATTCATAGCAGCCAGTGTCGAAGAAGACTCAAAAATGTCGATTGACGCCGATCAGCTGAATCAGGCTTGTTTTGCGTTGGGATTTGGGCCTTAATCCGTATAAGAATATGCTCAAGCAAGAATTGAAGCCGAATAACTATAGACAACAACATGAGTTCACTAATTGGGGGCTGGAAATGTTGGCCGGAGGTCCAAATTTTTGGCAAAAAAGAGCGTTGGCTGTGTCGTGGACACACCCGTAAGTTATGACGTGACGGTGTTTCTTTATACTCCTATTTTATGTCCAAACTCTTGTTCTAATCCATGACCAAATTTTTGACTTAATCAAATATATCGAATCCCTTTCCTAGTTTAAAAAGGTGTGTCTTAGTTTTTGTCCTAATCCATATCCAAATTCATGTCATTGTCCTTGTCCAGTTTCATTGTGTTATTTTGTTGTTTGTGAGCAGTGAAATCGTAACTAACTAGATTTTTGTTGTTGTTGTTGTTGTTGTAGTTGTTGTTGTTGTTTATGTTGATGTTGATGTTGATGTTGATGTTGATGTTGATGTTGATATTGATGTTGATATTGATATTGATGTTGATGTTGATGTTGATGTTGAGGTTGATGTTGATGTTGATGTTGATGTTGATGTTGATGTTGATATTGATGTTGATATTGATATTGATGTTGATGTTGATGTTGATGTTGATGTTGATGTTGATGTTGATGTTGATGTTGATGTTGATGTTGATGTTGATGTTGATGTTGATGTTGATGTTGATGTTGATGTTGATGTTGATGTTGATGTTGATGTTGATGTTGATGTTGATGTTGATGTTGATGTTGATGTTGATGTTGATGTTGATGTTGATGTTGATGTTGATGTTGATGTTGATGTTGATGTTGATGTTGATGTTGATGTTGATGTTGATGTTGATGTTGATGTTGATGTTGATGTTGATGTTGATGTTGATGTTGATGTTGATGTTGATGTTGATGTTGATGTTGATGTTGATGTCGATGTTGATGTTGATGTCGGTGTGTATGTTGATGTTAATATTGATGATGATGTTGATGTTGATGTTGCTGTTGATGTTGATGTTGATGTTGATGTTGATGTTGATGTTGATGTTGATGTTGATGTTGATGTTGATGTTGATGTTGATGTTGATGTTGATGTTGAAGTTGATGTTGTTGTTGTAGTTGTTGTTGTTGTTTATGTTGATGTTGATGTTGATGTTGATGTTGATGTTGATGTTGATATTGATGTTGATATTGATATTGATGTTGATGTTGATGTTGATGTTGATGTTGATGTTGATGTTGATGTTGATGTTGATGTTGATGTTGATGTTGATGTTGATGTTGATGTTGATGTTGATGTTGATGTTGATGTTGATGTTGATGTTGATGTTGATGTTGATGTTGATGTTGATGTTGATGTTGATGTTGATGTTGATGTTGATGTTGATGTTGATGTTGATGTTGATGTTGATGTTGATGTTGATGTTGATGTTGATGTTGATGTTGATGTTGATGTTGATGTTGATGTTGATGTTGATGTTGATGTTGATGTTGATGTTGATGTTGATGTTGATGTTGATGTTGATGTTGATGTTGATGTTGATGTTGATGTTGATGTTGATGTTGATGTTGATGTTGATGTTGATGTTGATGTTGATGTTGATGTTGATGTTGATGTTGATGTTGATGTTGATGTTGATGTTGATGTCGATGTTGATGTTGATGTCGATGTGTATGTTGATGTTAATATTGATGATGATGTTGATGTTGATGTTGATGTTGATGTTGATGTTGATGTTGATGTTGATGTTGATGTTGATGTTGATGTTGATGTTGATGTTGATGTTGATGTTGATGTTGATGTTGATGTTGGTGTTGGTGTTGATGTTGGTATTGATATTGGTGTTGATGTTGGTGTTGGTGTTGGGGTTGGTGTTGGTGTTGCTTTTCTTTTAGTTTTTTTTTTTGCTTCCCCATTGGTTGTGCTCTAATTTCAATTAATCCAGCAAAAGTGATGCATATGCGTCACATTAGGCGGTTCCCTGGGGGTTTTTGACACGCCGTAAAATTTTTTTTTTTATTTTTGTCATATGCCCGAAGACCTCACCTTTGTTTTCGTTCCTTAAAATTTACCGTTGCACCAGTAGTCACAGAGTTAAAAATCCATGCAACGTTTTTTCATGGCTGTAGCATTTTTACTACATTATGTGATTGCATCCCTGAAATCAGGACAACAAAATTTTTTTTGTAATTTAGTTGTGAAGCGTAACAACACATCCCTGCTGTCGTAAAACAAAATTTACTGTAGCACTCCTCCTGAGTGAGTAATAATTCCATGCAACGATATTACATTTCTGTTACATAAGCTGCTATATTCACGACCTGACGACGCCGGAATTTTTTTTTTATTTTTGTCGTAAAGCCATGTATAAAAACTTTATTTTCCTTTTTATATTTTTATCGTAGGTTATATACTCATTGAGTAAAAATTCAATGCAACGCCGCTGCATGAATGTTGCGTTATCGATCTTTGAGCGGCTCTCTCAGCGTCCTTATGATGTCAGAAATTTTTTGTCTAATTTTGTTGTGAGGGCTTCCAATAGGCCTTTATTGGGGTATCGTATTTTTAATCCTAGCACTAATACTCAGCGAGTAATAATTCCATGTATCAAATTTTCAGTTGCGTTGCTTACGTAGCTCCCACTACGTCCCTATGCCGTATTAAATTTTTTTTTTTATTTTTTTAATTTAGCCAAAGAATTAGCCTTTACGGTCATACTATATTTTTAATCATAGCTTTTATACCCAGCGAGTAACAATTCAATGAAACGCAGATGAATTTTTAAAAAATTAATTTTTTAACTTTTTTGGAAACTAGAGGAGTATAACGTAACTTCGTCACGTCAATAATCTTCTCGAACGAAACCCATTTTGACGTGACGAAGTTACGTTATACTGCTCTAGTTTCGAAAAAAGTTGAAAAATTAATTTTTTAAAAATTCATCTGCTTTTCATTGAATTGTTATTCGCTGGGTATAAGAGCTATGATTAAAAAAATAGTATGACCGTAAAGGTTAATTCTTTGGCTATATTAAAAAAATAAAAAAAAAATTTAATACGGCAAAGGGACGTAGTGGGAGCTGCGTAAGTAACGCAACTGAAAATTTGTTACATGGAATTATTACTCGCTGAGTATTAGCGCTAGGATTAAAAATACGATAC